>OZ024832.1:16879212-17479212 GCA_964016985.1 Anodontia alba
TCGTCTGGCACCAGTTTCATCCCGATCGGTGAAGGTCAGGTTAGGCTCAAACTTGCAGTCCAAAGTTGGTATGGAATGTCTGATATTTTGACCCCTAATAACTCGTCTGTTTCTCCTCCGATTAAGCTGAAATTTGGAACGTTTGTAGAGCCCATCCATACCAACACGCCTGCACAATTCGGGATGCGGTCAACAGAATAGCACGGGCACTATGGGGCGTCAAACATTCAATAAAAAAACCTTTTTACGCCTATAGCAGCCAAACGAAAGCACCCAGGGTGCTGCAAATTTATGCGCATGCGCAGATCATTAATGTCTACAAACATAAAGGGCAGTCATTTGAATCGGGGCAAGGCATCCTGCTGAAAATGGGTCCTCAAGTTTACATTGCACCCTATGGAATTTTGGCGGGAAAAACGTAAATACTCTAATAACTCCATCAATTCGCAACAGACAGGCGCGCTTTTTATAGGGTTTATAGGTCTTAGGGACGTTCATTTCTGTGCCAAATTTTATGGCGCTGCATGCAGTACAAGCAAAAGATATAAGGACTTGAAGTGAGTCTGTAGGTCTCGCCTGCTGAACAAAGAGATCAAAAGACACAAAAGGTGACCTTCACCGATCGGGCTGAAACTGATACCTAACATTGTCCTAGTTCCATAGTACATAAAACGCAAATTGCCTGAAAATTCGGTCCACGCACTAAAAAGTTATTAGGGGTCAAACATTGGCAAATATCAACTTTCAGGGGCCATAACTCGAAAATGGGGCGATAAGAATTTTTGGGCACTTGGCCCCAGTGAGTCCTTGGTCCAGACCTTTCGTCTGGCACCAGTTTCATCCCGATCGGTGAAGGTCAGGTTAGGCTCAAACTTGCAGTCCAAAGTTGGTATGGAATGTCTGATATTTTGACCCCTAATAACTCGTCTGTTTCTCCTCCGATTAAGCTGAAATTTGGAACGTTTGTAGAGCCCATCCATACCAACACGCCTGCACAATTCGGGATGCGGTCAACAGAATAGCACGGGCACTATGGGGCGTCAAACATTCAATAAAAAAACCTTTTTACGCCTATAGCAGCCAAACGAAAGCACCCAGGGTGCTGCAAATTTATGCGCATGCGCAGATCATTAATGTCTACAAACATAAAGGGCAGTCATTTGAATCGGGGCAAGGCATCCTGCTGAAAATGGGTCCTCAAGTTTACATTGCACCCTATGGAATTTTGGGCGGGAAAACGTAAATACTCTAATAACTCCATCAATTCGCAACAGACAGGCGCGCTTTTTATAGGGTTTATAGGTCTTAGGGACGTTCATTTCTGTGCCAAATTTTATGGCGCTGCATGCAGTACAAGCAAAGATATAAGGACTTGAAGTGAGTCTGTAGGTCTCGCCTGCTGAACAAAGAGATCAAAAGACACAAAAGGTGACCTTCACCGATCGGGCTGAAACTGATACCTAACATTGTCCTAGTTCCATAGTACATAAAACGCAAATTGCCTGAAAATTCGGTCCACGCACTAAAAAGTTATTAGGGGTCAAACATTGGCAAATATCAACTTTCAGGGGCCATAACTCGAAAATGGGGCGATAAGAATTTTTGGGCACTTGGCCCCAGTGAGTCCTTGGTCCAGACCTTTCGTCTGGCACCAGTTTCATCCCGATCGGTGAAGGTCAGGTTAGGCTCAAACTTGCAGTCCAAAGTTGGTATGGAATGTCTGATATTTTGACCCCTAATAACTCGTCTGTTTCTCCTCCGATTAAGCTGAAATTTGGAACGTTTGTAGAGCCCATCCATACCAACACGCCTGCACAATTCGGGATGCGGTCAACAGAATAGCACGGGCACTATGGGGCGTCAAACATTCAATAAAAAAACCTTTTTACGCCTATAGCAGCCAAACGAAAGCACCCAGGGTGCTGCAAATTTATGCGCATGCGCAGATCATTAATGTCTACAAACATAAAGGGCAGTCATTTGAATCGGGGCAAGGCATCCTGCTGAAAATGGGTCCTCAAGTTTACATTGCACCCTATGGAATTTTGGGCGGGAAAACGTAAATACTCTAATAACTCCATCAATTCGCAACAGACAGGCGCGCTTTTTATAGGGTTTATAGGTCTTAGGGACGTTCATTTCTGTGCCAAAATTTTATGGCGCTGCATGCAGTACAAGCAAAGATATAAGGACTTGAAGTGAGTCTGTAGGTCTCGCCTGCTGAACAAAGAGATCAAAAGACACAAAAGGTGACCTTCACCGATCGGGCTGAAACTGATACCTAACATTGTCCTAGTTCCATAGTACATAAAACGCAAATTGCCTGAAAATTCGGTCCACGCACTAAAAAGTTATTAGGGGTCAAACATTGGCAAAATATCAACTTTCAGGGGCCATAACTCGAAAATGGGGCGATAAGAATTTTTGGGCACTTGGCCCCAGTGAGTCCTTGGTCCAGACCTTTCGTCTGGCACCAGTTTCATCCCGATCGGTGAAGGTCAGGTTAGGCTCAAACTTGCAGTCCAAAGTTGGTATGGAATGTCTGATATTTTGACCCCTAATAACTCGTCTGTTTCTCCTCCGATTAAGCTGAAATTTGGAACGTTTGTAGAGCCCATCCATACCAACACGCCTGCACAATTCGGGATGCGGTCAACAGAATAGCACGGGCACTATGGGGCGTCAAACATTCAATAAAAAAAACCTTTTTACGCCTATAGCAGCCAAACGAAAGCACCCAGGGTGCTGCAAATTTATGCGCATGCGCAGATCATTAATGTCTACAAACATAAAGGGCAGTCATTTGAATCGGGGCAAGGCATCCTGCTGAAAATGGGTCCTCAAGTTTACATTGCACCCTATGGAATTTTGGGCGGGAAAACGTAAATACTCTAATAACTCCATCAATTCGCAACAGACAGGCGCGCTTTTTATAGGGTTTATAGGTCTTAGGGACGTTCATTTCTGTGCCAAATTTTATGGCGCTGCATGCAGTACAAGCAAAGATATAAGGACTTGAAGTGAGTCTGTAGGTCTCGCCTGCTGAACAAAGAGATCAAAAGACACAAAAGGTGACCTTCACCGATCGGGCTGAAACTGATACCTAACATTGTCCTAGTTCCATAGTACATAAAACGCAAATTGCCTGAAAATTCGGTCCACGCACTAAAAAGTTATTAGGGGTCAAACATTGGCAAATATCAACTTTCAGGGGCCATAACTCGAAAATGGGGCGATAAGAATTTTTGGGCACTTGGCCCCAGTGAGTCCTTGGTCCAGACCTTTCGTCTGGCACCAGTTTCATCCCGATCGGTGAAGGTCAGGTTAGGCTCAAACTTGCAGTCCAAAGTTGGTATGGAATGTCTGATATTTTGACCCCTAAATAACTCGTCTGTTTCTCCTCCGATTAAGCTGAAATTTGGAACGTTTGTAGAGCCCATCCATACCAACACGCCTGCACAATTCGGGATGCGGTCAACAGAATAGCACGGGCACTATGGGGCGTCAAACATTCAATAAAAAAAACCTTTTTACGCCTATAGCAGCCAAACGAAAGCACCCAGGGTGCTGCAAATTTATGCGCATGCGCAGATCATTAATGTCTACAAACATAAAGGGCAGTCATTTGAATCGGGGCAAGGCATCCTGCTGAAAATGGGTCCTCAAGTTTACATTGCACCCTATGGAATTTTGGGCGGGAAAACGTAAATACTCTAATAACTCCATCAATTCGCAACAGACAGGCGCGCTTTTTATAGGGTTTATAGGTCTTAGGGACGTTCATTTCTGTGCCAAATTTTATGGCGCTGCATGCAGTACAAGCAAAGATATAAGGACTTGAAGTGAGTCTGTAGGTCTCGCCTGCTGAACAAAGAGATCAAAAGACACAAAAGGTGACCTTCACCGATCGGGCTGAAACTGATACCTAACATTGTCCTAGTTCCATAGTACATAAAACGCAAATTGCCTGAAAATTCGGTCCACGCACTAAAAAGTTATTAGGGGTCAAACATTGGCAAATATCAACTTTCAGGGGCCATAACTCGAAAATGGGGCGATAAGAATTTTTGGGCACTTGGCCCCAGTGAGTCCTTGGTCCAGACCTTTCGTCTGGCACCAGTTTCATCCCGATCGGTGAAGGTCAGGTTAGGCTCAAACTTGCAGTCCAAAGTTGGTATGGAATGTCTGATATTTTGACCCCTAATAACTCGTCTGTTTCTCCTCCGATTAAGCTGAAATTTGGAACGTTTGTAGAGCCCATCCATACCAACACGCCTGCACAATTCGGGATGCGGTCAACAGAATAGCACGGGCACTATGGGGCGTCAAACATTCAATAAAAAAAACCTTTTTACGCCTATAGCAGCCAAACGAAAGCACCCAGGGTGCTGCAAATTTATGCGCATGCGCAGATCATTAATGTCTACAAACATAAAGGGCAGTCATTTGAATCGGGGCAAGGCATCCTGCTGAAAATGGGTCCTCAAGTTTACATTGCACCCTATGGAATTTTGGGCGGGAAAACGTAAATACTCTAATAACTCCATCAATTCGCAACAGACAGGCGCGCTTTTTATAGGGTTTATAGGTCTTAGGGACGTTCATTTCTGTGCCAAATTTTATGGCGCTGCATGCAGTACAAGCAAAGATATAAGGACTTGAAGTGAGTCTGTAGGTCTCGCCTGCTGAACAAAGAGATCAAAAGACACAAAAGGTGACCTTCACCGATCGGGCTGAAACTGATACCTAACATTGTCCTAGTTCCATAGTACATAAAACGCAAATTGCCTGAAAATTCGGTCCACGCACTAAAAAGTTATTAGGGGTCAAACATTGGCAAATATCAACTTTCAGGGGCCATAACTCGAAAATGGGGCGATAAGAATTTTTGGGCACTTGGCCCCAGTGAGTCCTTGGTCCAGACCTTTCGTCTGGCACCAGTTTCATCCCGATCGGTGAAGGTCAGGTTAGGCTCAAACTTGCAGTCCAAAGTTGGTATGGAATGTCTGATATTTTGACCCCTAATAACTCGTCTGTTTCTCCTCCGATTAAGCTGAAATTTGGAACGTTTGTAGAGCCCATCCATACCAACACGCCTGCACAATTCGGGATGCGGTCAACAGAATAGCACGGGCACTATGGGGCGTCAAACATTCAATAAAAAAACCTTTTTACGCCTATAGCAGCCAAACGAAAGCACCCAGGGTGCTGCAAATTTATGCGCATGCGCAGATCATTAATGTCTACAAACATAAAGGGCAGTCATTTGAATCGGGGCAAGGCATCCTGCTGAAAATGGGTCCTCAAGTTTACATTGCACCCTATGGAATTTTGGGCGGGAAAACGTAAATACTCTAATAACTCCATCAATTCGCAACAGACAGGCGCGCTTTTTATAGGGTTTATAGGTCTTAGGGACGTTCATTTCTGTGCCAAATTTTATGGCGCTGCATGCAGTACAAGCAAAGATATAAGGACTTGAAGTGAGTCTGTAGGTCTCGCCTGCTGAACAAAGAGATCAAAAGACACAAAAGGTGACCTTCACCGATCGGGCTGAAACTGATACCTAACATTGTCCTAGTTCCATAGTACATAAAACGCAAATTGCCTGAAAATTCGGTCCACGCACTAAAAAGTTATTAGGGGTCAAACATTGGCAAATATCAACTTTCAGGGGCCATAACTCGAAAATGGGGCGATAAGAATTTTTGGGCACTTGGCCCCAGTGAGTCCTTGGTCCAGACCTTTCGTCTGGCACCAGTTTCATCCCGATCGGTGAAGGTCAGGTTAGGCTCAAACTTGCAGTCCAAAGTTGGTATGGAATGTCTGATATTTTGACCCCTAATAACTCGTCTGTTCTCCTCCGATTAAGCTGAAATTTGGAACGTTTGTAGAGCCCATCCATACCAACACGCCTGCACAATTCGGGATGCGGTCAACAGAATAGCACGGGCACTATTGGGGCGTCAAACATTCAATAAAAAAAACCTTTTTACGCCTATAGCAGCCAAACGAAAGCACCCAGGGTGCTGCAAATTTATGCGCATGCGCAGATCATTAATGTCTACAAACATAAAGGGCAGTCATTTGAATCGGGGCAAGGCATCCTGCTGAAAATGGGTCCTCAAGTTTACATTGCACCCTATGGAATTTTGGGCGGGAAAACGTAAATACTCTAATAACTCCATCAATTCGCAACAGACAGGCGCGCTTTTTATAGGGTTTATAGGTCTTAGGGACGTTCATTTCTGTGCCAAATTTTATGGCGCTGCATGCAGTACAAGCAAAGATATAAGGACTTGAAGTGAGTCTGTAGGTCTCGCCTGCTGAACAAAGAGATCAAAAGACACAAAAGGTGACCTTCACCGATCGGGCTGAAACTGATACCTAACATTGTCCTAGTTCCATAGTACATAAAACGCAAATTGCCTGAAAATTCGGTCCACGCACTAAAAAGTTATTAGGGGTCAAACATTGGCAAATATCAACTTTCAGGGGCCATAACTCGAAAATGGGGCGATAAGAATTTTTGGGCACTTGGCCCCAGTGAGTCCTTGGTCCAGACCTTTCGTCTGGCACCAGTTTCATCCCGATCGGTGAAGGTCAGGTTAGGCTCAAACTTGCAGTCCAAAGTTGGTATGGAATGTCTGATATTTTGACCCCTAATAACTCGTCTGTTTCTCCTCCGATTAAGCTGAAATTTGGAACGTTTGTAGAGCCCATCCATACCAACACGCCTGCACAATTCGGGATGCGGTCAACAGAATAGCACGGGCACTATGGGGCGTCAAACATTCAATAAAAAAACCTTTTTACGCCTATAGCAGCCAAACGAAAGCACCCAGGGTGCTGCAAATTTATGCGCATGCGCAGATCATTAATGTCTACAAACATAAAGGGCAGTCATTTGAATCGGGGCAAGGCATCCTGCTGAAAATGGGTCCTCAAGTTTACATTGCACCCTATGGAATTTTGGGCGGGAAAACGTAAATACTCTAATAACTCCATCAATTCGCAACAGACAGGCGCGCTTTTTATAGGGTTTATAGGTCTTAGGGACGTTCATTTCTGTGCCAAATTTTATGGCGCTGCATGCAGTACAAGCAAAGATATAAGGACTTGAAGTGAGTCTGTAGGTCTCGCCTGCTGAACAAAGAGATCAAAAGACACAAAAGGTGACCTTCACCGATCGGGCTGAAACTGATACCTAACATTGTCCTAGTTCCATAGTACATAAAACGCAAATTGCCTGAAAATTCGGTCCACGCACTAAAAAGTTATTAGGGGTCAAACATTGGCAAATATCAACTTTCAGGGGCCATAACTCGAAAATGGGGCGATAAGAATTTTTGGGCACTTGGCCCCAGTGAGTCCTTGGTCCAGACCTTTCGTCTGGCACCAGTTTCATCCCGATCGGTGAAGGTCAGGTTAGGCTCAAACTTGCAGTCCAAAGTTGGTATGGAATGTCTGATATTTTGACCCCTAATAACTCGTCTGTTTCTCCTCCGATTAAGCTGAAATTTGGAACGTTTGTAGAGCCCATCCATACCAACACGCCTGCACAATTCGGGATGCGGTCAACAGAATAGCACGGGCACTATGGGGCGTCAAACATTCAATAAAAAAACCTTTTTACGCCTATAGCAGCCAAACGAAAGCACCCAGGGTGCTGCAAATTTATGCGCATGCGCAGATCATTAATGTCTACAAACATAAAGGGCAGTCATTTGAATCGGGGCAAGGCATCCTGCTGAAAATGGGTCCTCAAGTTTACATTGCACCCTATGGAATTTTGGGCGGGAAAACGTAAATACTCTAATAACTCCATCAATTCGCAACAGACAGGCGCGCTTTTTATAGGGTTTATAGGTCTTAGGGACGTTCATTTCTGTGCCAAATTTTATGGCGCTGCATGCAGTACAAGCAAAGATATAAGGACTTGAAGTGAGTCTGTAGGTCTCGCCTGCTGAACAAAGAGATCAAAAGACACAAAAGGTGACCTTCACCGATCGGGCTGAAACTGATACCTAACATTGTCCTAGTTCCATAGTACATAAAACGCAAATTGCCTGAAAATTCGGTCCACGCACTAAAAAGTTATTAGGGGTCAAACATTGGCAAATATCAACTTTCAGGGGCCATAACTCGAAAATGGGGCGATAAGAATTTTTGGGCACTTGGCCCCAGTGAGTCCTTGGTCCAGACCTTTCGTCTGGCACCAGTTTCATCCCGATCGGTGAAGGTCAGGTTAGGCTCAAACTTGCAGTCCAAAGTTGGTATGGAATGTCTGATATTTTGACCCCTAATAACTCGTCTGTTTCTCCTCCGATTAAGCTGAAATTTGGAACGTTTGTAGAGCCCATCCATACCAACACGCCTGCACAATTCGGGATGCGGTCAACAGAATAGCACGGGCACTATGGGGCGTCAAACATTCAATAAAAAAACCTTTTTACGCCTATAGCAGCCAAACGAAAGCACCCAGGGTGCTGCAAATTTATGCGCATGCGCAGATCATTAATGTCTACAAACATAAAGGGCAGTCATTTGAATCGGGGCAAGGCATCCTGCTGAAAATGGGTCCTCAAGTTTACATTGCACCCTATGGAATTTTGGGCGGGAAAACGTAAATACTCTAATAACTCCATCAATTCGCAACAGACAGGCGCGCTTTTTATAGGGTTTATAGGTCTTAGGGACGTTCATTTCTGTGCCAAATTTTATGGCGCTGCATGCAGTACAAGCAAAGATATAAGGACTTGAAGTGAGTCTGTAGGTCTCGCCTGCTGAACAAAGAGATCAAAAGACACAAAAGGTGACCTTCACCGATCGGGCTGAAACTGATACCTAACATTGTCCTAGTTCCATAGTACATAAAACGCAAATTGCCTGAAAATTCGGTCCACGCACTAAAAAGTTATTAGGGGTCAAACATTGGCAAATATCAACTTTCAGGGGCCATAACTCGAAAATGGGGCGATAAGAATTTTTGGGCACTTGGCCCCAGTGAGTCCTTGGTCCAGACCTTTCGTCTGGCACCAGTTTCATCCCGATCGGTGAAGGTCAGGTTAGGCTCAAACTTGCAGTCCAAAGTTGGTATGGAATGTCTGATATTTTGACCCCTAATAACTCGTCTGTTTCTCCTCCGATTAAGCTGAAATTTGGAACGTTTGTAGAGCCCATCCATACCAACACGCCTGCACAATTCGGGATGCGGTCAACAGAATAGCACGGGCACTATGGGGCGTCAAACATTCAATAAAAAAACCTTTTTACGCCTATAGCAGCCAAACGAAAGCACCCAGGGTGCTGCAAATTTATGCGCATGCGCAGATCATTAATGTCTACAAACATAAAGGGCAGTCATTTGAATCGGGGCAAGGCATCCTGCTGAAAATGGGTCCTCAAGTTTACATTGCACCCTATGGAATTTTGGGCGGGAAAACGTAAATACTCTAATAACTCCATCAATTCGCAACAGACAGGCGCGCTTTTTATAGGGTTTATAGGTCTTAGGGACGTTCATTTCTGTGCCAAATTTTATGGCGCTGCATGCAGTACAAGCAAAGATATAAGGACTTGAAGTGAGTCTGTAGGTCTCGCCTGCTGAACAAAGAGATCAAAAGACACAAAAGGTGACCTTCACCGATCGGGCTGAAACTGATACCTAACATTGTCCTAGTTCCATAGTACATAAAACGCAAATTGCCTGAAAATTCGGTCCACGCACTAAAAAGTTATTAGGGGTCAAACATTGGCAAATATCAACTTTCAGGGGCCATAACTCGAAAATGGGGCGATAAGAATTTTTGGGCACTTGGCCCCAGTGAGTCCTTGGTCCAGACCTTTCGTCTGGCACCAGTTTCATCCCGATCGGTGAAGGTCAGGTTAGGCTCAAACTTGCAGTCCAAAGTTGGTATGGAATGTCTGATATTTTGACCCCTAATAACTCGTCTGTTTCTCCTCCGATTAAGCTGAAATTTGGAACGTTTGTAGAGCCCATCCATACCAACACGCCTGCACAATTCGGGATGCGGTCAACAGAATAGCACGGGCACTATGGGGCGTCAAACATTCAATAAAAAAACCTTTTTACGCCTATAGCAGCCAAACGAAAGCACCCAGGGTGCTGCAAATTTATGCGCATGCGCAGATCATTAATGTCTACAAACATAAAGGGCAGTCATTTGAATCGGGGCAAGGCATCCTGCTGAAAATGGGTCCTCAAGTTTACATTGCACCCTATGGAATTTTGGGCGGGAAAACGTAAATACTCTAATAACTCCATCAATTCGCAACAGACAGGCGCGCTTTTTATAGGGTTTATAGGTCTTAGGGACGTTCATTTCTGTGCCAAATTTTATGGCGCTGCATGCAGTACAAGCAAAGATATAAGGACTTGAAGTGAGTCTGTAGGTCTCGCCTGCTGAACAAAGAGATCAAAAGACACAAAAGGTGACCTTCACCGATCGGGCTGAAACTGATACCTAACATTGTCCTAGTTCCATAGTACATAAAACGCAAATTGCCTGAAAATTCGGTCCACGCACTAAAAAGTTATTAGGGGTCAAACATTGGCAAATATCAACTTTCAGGGGCCATAACTCGAAAATGGGGCGATAAGAATTTTTGGGCACTTGGCCCCAGTGAGTCCTTGGTCCAGACCTTTCGTCTGGCACCAGTTTCATCCCGATCGGTGAAGGTCAGGTTAGGCTCAAACTTGCAGTCCAAAGTTGGTATGGAATGTCTGATATTTTGACCCCTAATAACTCGTCTGTTTCTCCTCCGATTAAGCTGAAATTTGGAACGTTTGTAGAGCCCATCCATACCAACACGCCTGCACAATTCGGGATGCGGTCAACAGAATAGCACGGGCACTATGGGGCGTCAAACATTCAATAAAAAAACCTTTTTACGCCTATAGCAGCCAAACGAAAGCACCCAGGGTGCTGCAAATTTATGCGCATGCGCAGATCATTAATGTCTACAAACATAAAGGGCAGTCATTTGAATCGGGGCAAGGCATCCTGCTGAAAATGGGTCCTCAAGTTTACATTGCACCCTATGGAATTTTGGGCGGGAAAACGTAAATACTCTAATAACTCCATCAATTCGCAACAGACAGGCGCGCTTTTTATAGGGTTTATAGGTCTTAGGGACGTTCATTTCTGTGCCAAATTTTATGGCGCTGCATGCAGTACAAGCAAAGATATAAGGACTTGAAGTGAGTCTGTAGGTCTCGCCTGCTGAACAAAGAGATCAAAAGACACAAAAGGTGACCTTCACCGATCGGGCTGAAACTGATACCTAACATTGTCCTAGTTCCATAGTACATAAAACGCAAATTGCCTGAAAATTCGGTCCACGCACTAAAAAGTTATTAGGGGTCAAACATTGGCAAATATCAACTTTCAGGGGCCATAACTCGAAAATGGGGCGATAAGAATTTTTGGGCACTTGGCCCCAGTGAGTCCTTGGTCCAGACCTTTCGTCTGGCACCAGTTTCATCCCGATCGGTGAAGGTCAGGTTAGGCTCAAACTTGCAGTCCAAAGTTGGTATGGAATGTCTGATATTTTGACCCCTAATAACTCGTCTGTTTCTCCTCCGATTAAGCTGAAATTTGGAACGTTTGTAGAGCCCATCCATACCAACACGCCTGCACAATTCGGGATGCGGTCAACAGAATAGCACGGGCACTATGGGGCGTCAAACATTCAATAAAAAAACCTTTTTACGCCTATAGCAGCCAAACGAAAGCACCCAGGGTGCTGCAAATTTATGCGCATGCGCAGATCATTAATGTCTACAAACATAAAGGGCAGTCATTTGAATCGGGGCAAGGCATCCTGCTGAAAATGGGTCCTCAAGTTTACATTGCACCCTATGGAATTTTGGGCGGGAAAACGTAAATACTCTAATAACTCCATCAATTCGCAACAGACAGGCGCGCTTTTTATAGGGTTTATAGGTCTTAGGGACGTTCATTTCTGTGCCAAATTTTATGGCGCTGCATGCAGTACAAGCAAAGATATAAGGACTTGAAGTGAGTCTGTAGGTCTCGCCTGCTGAACAAAGAGATCAAAAGACACAAAAGGTGACCTTCACCGATCGGGCTGAAACTGATACCTAACATTGTCCTAGTTCCATAGTACATAAAACGCAAATTGCCTGAAAATTCGGTCCACGCACTAAAAAGTTATTAGGGGTCAAACATTGGCAAATATCAACTTTCAGGGGCCATAACTCGAAAATGGGGCGATAAGAATTTTTGGGCACTTGGCCCCAGTGAGTCCTTGGTCCAGACCTTTCGTCTGGCACCAGTTTCATCCCGATCGGTGAAGGTCAGGTTAGGCTCAAACTTGCAGTCCAAAGTTGGTATGGAATGTCTGATATTTTGACCCCTAATAACTCGTCTGTTTCTCCTCCGATTAAGCTGAAATTTGGAACGTTTGTAGAGCCCATCCATACCAACACGCCTGCACAATTCGGGATGCGGTCAACAGAATAGCACGGGCACTATGGGGCGTCAAACATTCAATAAAAAAACCTTTTTACGCCTATAGCAGCCAAACGAAAGCACCCAGGGTGCTGCAAATTTATGCGCATGCGCAGATCATTAATGTCTACAAACATAAAGGGCAGTCATTTGAATCGGGGCAAGGCATCCTGCTGAAAATGGGTCCTCAAGTTTACATTGCACCCTATGGAATTTTGGGCGGGAAAACGTAAATACTCTAATAACTCCATCAATTCGCAACAGACAGGCGCGCTTTTTATAGGGTTTATAGGTCTTAGGGACGTTCATTTCTGTGCCAAATTTTATGGCGCTGCATGCAGTACAAGCAAAGATATAAGGACTTGAAGTGAGTCTGTAGGTCTCGCCTGCTGAACAAAGAGATCAAAAGACACAAAAGGTGACCTTCACCGATCGGGCTGAAACTGATACCTAACATTGTCCTAGTTCCATAGTACATAAAACGCAAATTGCCTGAAAATTCGGTCCACGCACTAAAAAGTTATTAGGGGTCAAACATTGGCAAATATCAACTTTCAGGGGCCATAACTCGAAAATGGGGCGATAAGAATTTTTGGGCACTTGGCCCCAGTGAGTCCTTGGTCCAGACCTTTCGTCTGGCACCAGTTTCATCCCGATCGGTGAAGGTCAGGTTAGGCTCAAACTTGCAGTCCAAAGTTGGTATGGAATGTCTGATATTTTGACCCCTAATAACTCGTCTGTTTCTCCTCCGATTAAGCTGAAATTTGGAACGTTTGTAGAGCCCATCCATACCAACACGCCTGCACAATTCGGGATGCGGTCAACAGAATAGCACGGGCACTATGGGGCGTCAAACATTCAATAAAAAAACCTTTTTACGCCTATAGCAGCCAAACGAAAGCACCCAGGGTGCTGCAAATTTATGCGCATGCGCAGATCATTAATGTCTACAAACATAAAGGGCAGTCATTTGAATCGGGGCAAGGCATCCTGCTGAAAATGGGTCCTCAAGTTTACATTGCACCCTATGGAATTTTGGGCGGGAAAACGTAAATACTCTAATAACTCCATCAATTCGCAACAGACAGGCGCGCTTTTTATAGGGTTTATAGGTCTTAGGGACGTTCATTTCTGTGCCAAATTTTATGGCGCTGCATGCAGTACAAGCAAAGATATAAGGACTTGAAGTGAGTCTGTAGGTCTCGCCTGCTGAACAAAGAGATCAAAAGACACAAAAGGTGACCTTCACCGATCGGGCTGAAACTGATACCTAACATTGTCCTAGTTCCATAGTACATAAAACGCAAATTGCCTGAAAATTCGGTCCACGCACTAAAAAGTTATTAGGGGTCAAACATTGGCAAATATCAACTTTCAGGGGCCATAACTCGAAAATGGGGCGATAAGAATTTTTGGGCACTTGGCCCCAGTGAGTCCTTGGTCCAGACCTTTCGTCTGGCACCAGTTTCATCCCGATCGGTGAAGGTCAGGTTAGGCTCAAACTTGCAGTCCAAAGTTGGTATGGAATGTCTGATATTTTGACCCCTAATAACTCGTCTGTTTCTCCTCCGATTAAGCTGAAATTTGGAACGTTTGTAGAGCCCATCCATACCAACACGCCTGCACAATTCGGGATGCGGTCAACAGAATAGCACGGGCACTATGGGGCGTCAAACATTCAATAAAAAAACCTTTTTACGCCTATAGCAGCCAAACGAAAGCACCCAGGGTGCTAGCAGTCGGTTCATTGAGATATAAGGACTATTCATTGAGAAACATCCTTGAAATATCTCTGAGCGAAAATATACGCATATACCGGATGTCAGAAAATCGGGTAAGTCATATACTTTTTTGTTGAAAATCACGCAAAACAGATAACTTGCTAAGCTTTATTTTTAATGTTTCTGTGCGCGGATGCAAAGATTGTCTTGGTCCTAGTTGTCCGCATATGAGATTGGACAATTTTCAAATCAAAAGGATCCGTATGGCACATGCAAACAGCGAAATTCCTAATCATACTGCGCTGATCTGGGCTTAGCTTTCACTATGCATGGACATATTTTATGTTGTTCAGTCCGAATATACCTGCATGCGCTTTCTTCTGAATAAATAAATAAATAAATAAATAAGAAGAATTTACGCCATCATTTATAAAAGGTTCTTGTTTGTGGATGAAATAGTCTCTTTGTGGAAAAGCCAATACATAGCTACAAGCGGGGAGTATTTTATATATGGTAAAAGTGACGAAACATACGAAGCTTATACAAGCAAATAAGTTCAGTGATATTCTATTTAAGATCTTAGGAAGTAAAACACATTGAATGCGTAATTATTACTCTAAGGATTTAGTCCAATTTTATAAAGCAAGGATTTAGTCCAGTTTTATAAAGAAATAAAAACACAAGGAAGGTAATATATGTAAACAAAATGCTAGCTCCCGTGAGAGTATTGATCCAATATCAAGGCTTATCACTGATAAATTTGCGACCGGGTTGTGTTGATTCTATATTACATTGAAACATTGCTTCAGATCTGTTCTCCGAAGTTAAGCAACGTTCATCCCAGTTACCGTTTGGATAGGTGACCACCTCAGAGCATGTTCGAGTCCGTATGTTTTTTGTGCTTTTTTTTCTGTTGTTTTTTTTCTTCATTTTTAGTTGCTACTTTTTATTACCATCGATAGCTTTCAATATTATTTCTAAACCTGATACACGACATTAATGAAAACTTAAAGATTTTGTTTTCTTGTAAAACTAAATCGGATATTCATGTCTCTCTTTCCAATGCATCATTGTATTTTGAACATTTCGATATGTTTCTCGCTAAAAAGTCCGCAGTTAACTCAATTGTTTCGAGCGTCCCATTAAAGGACATTGGCAAACAGTGTAGATTAAAATCAGACCATCAGACGTAAGAAATCTGTATAAAACGGGGTGGAAATAGAAACTAACCACACACTCCTTACATTGAAATGAAAAGGTAGAAGAGTCAACACGGTATAAATGGTAATAAATCGTGACTTTGCTATTACGTTAATCATTTTGTTTGTTTGTTTGTTGTTGTTTTTTTTTTTTTTTTGTTTTTTTTTTGTTTTTTTTTTTTTTATAAATGCTTCTCTGTTCGAGTTCTCAGTGGGCACTTGACGTTTATACAACGTCGTCACAACGTCGATCGATGCATCGACGTTGAGGCGATGTTGTATAGACGTCATTTGTCTGCTGGGTTCATTCTGAAAAAAGTAGATATATATAAATTTGTTCGTATAATAGAAGGAATAATACCAGTCATTCTTTAACATTGCCGTCAACCATATTTTGTACATCAACCATTGTGTTGTTGTTTTGTTAATAAAGGAAAACGCTCTGCAAATAATGAACAATTAGAAAATCAAAAATCCTAGTTGAAATTCTACCATTAATTCCTAGAGGATTAAAACTGGGTTAAGTGCCGTATGGCAGCCGTAAAATGTATCCCCCTAACTTCACTGTAGTGTAGTTTATGCCCTGGTCTTTTGTGACCCTCGCCTATTAAGCTCACTTCTGGATGTTTTCAAATTTATACAAGGGTTGCTGATGAGGCGTAATTGGCCGAAACTAGCTATTCTGGTTTCGTAAACTTGATACTTCAGCTGTTTTCAGTTATAAGAGTCATTTCTTTTATAATCTATATACACATTCAGATGAGACAACTGAGAAACTTTATCTCCCTTCTGAAAAGGGGACTAGTCTTAAAGAAAAAGTATTTGCTCCTTAAGAGAAATTTCTTTCCTTTTAGAGTAAACCCATTTCAGGAGGGATTCGGTATGCAGTAAAGCAAACAAAAGTTGTCTGCCTCGGCGGACGTGGTGCGAAATCTACCAAGTGTATGGTCCCCTAAGGTTGACCGATGCATTCAGAGGTATATAGATTTTGTCAGGGTTGCAGCCCTGTCACGGAGCCATTACTTAAGGTGTTTTTACCATTGCAGTAAATGTTGCACGGCAAAGTCGAAATGTCCGACAGTACAGAAAACAGCACGTCATCACGAGATAAAAACTGCAGGAACTGGAGAGCGATAGAGACCGCCCATGGCTACATTTCGTCAGTAACAGCAGACCAGGTCGGCACCAAAACGCTAGAGTGGACGAAACTAATCCAATACGTCACAGTCCCCTCAATCACAACACATCTTTTGAATCACAACTTATCCCCTTAGGCAATCAAATTCAACAAAACAAAGCTCATTTTCTATGCTAACAAACAGTTAAGGTATACGACTTGATTCTCAAAAGAACATCAATCTGACAGCCTTTCAAAGCTCTGGTAATGAAAGATATCATTTGTCTCAACAACTGCAGGATTATTTATCCAAATTGTTTGCATGCAATGACGACTAAATATCGACCACCCTTGCTCAGGAATAAATGGATATCTGCTGTACAACCGAGTCTGGCTTCAGAAGCGATATATAATCAAAGGAAAATAAATAGGTTGCATGACATTCCCTAATTTTATCTAGGACGCTGCTACAAGGTTGATGAAATGAACAGCCGTACAAAGCCAACAGGAGAAACACATTATGAAAACATGCCTATTCAAATATACTGAAAATTTTACCACAAAAAAATGAAAATTTTCAGATAAAAAATTCTGATATTTTCCATATTTCTGCTCAAAACATAGTTGTGGTACTCGTTAGAACCGCCTCGACGAGGCGGTTCTAACGAGTACGAGGCGGTTCTAACAAGTACCCACAATCTATGTTTTAGAGCAGAAATAAGAAAATAATATATACCCCTGTAAACCCCAGTTTTACTATGTAAGGGGGTCAAAATTATACAGGCGTGTTTTAGAAATGAAGGCTGTTTCACCTTCAAAATATTATCCAAAGACGAACTGATTTGACTGTCATAAAATCCCTCGCAGTTTTTACAAGTGTACATTGCTCCGATTCACACCACCATAATACCATAGCTTTCTATCGTTTATCGCCATCATTTGAACAAATACATTCTCCTGTTTTCTACTAAGCCTGCTCAAGAAAAAAGATGAGTAGGTTAACAGACCGGCTCGACATGACCTTAACAGTGTTGACTGGGTCGAAATACACCAAATCAAATGAAACTCACATCGAAGATACGCTACGCCTTGAGCACATGAACAGCAGATGAAATTTTGAAGCAACATGATCTTTGTACAACACGTACCTGCAAAAGGGAAGTGAATACTCGGCGACATTCCTGCAGTAATTGAACATTTCATACTACCGAATGAAATAGAATGCGATTTGAATAATGTCTGCGAGTACTAGACTCACGTTTCACGTATGAAACACTAATTCGTACATATTGCTTTTATTAATGTGCACCGTCAAATGCCTTTGGTCGATTTCCACATCAGAATGCGCAGGGTTTTTTGGGGGGTTTTCGTTGTGCGCTTGCGGCATATTGCCTTTTTTTTATGTTTCGGCTTTTAAAGCGGATATCCGCAGTATGAAAACATGCCTCTTATCGGATATGTGAACAGAAAGCCCAAATAAGACTGCAAGACTGCGCAATCACATCACGAGGGCCTTCACTGTAGTTTCAGAATTGTCAAATTACTGTAAGAAAAAATACCGTATTTCCCCTTATTATGACAATTCAGCCTGAGCAATCGGTGCAGGCACATATCAGACACAGCAAAGTACGGCGTCATATCAGGGTCCCGTCCAGTAGTTCTTGAACACATCAACAGGTAATCAAATGGACATTTTCAAGTTTTAGGGAAAATATATTCGTTTGGCTTAAAGTGTACAAATATTTAAGGTAAATATCGTCAAATAGAAAAAACACCCTGATCAGACTGCACAGGTGCATACATTGTATATTCTATATTTTATTTGCCGATTTCAAGACAGATGTTGCAATTGCTGTAGCTGACGGTACCTGTATATAAATTCCAACGCTCCTATTCTGTATACAAAAGTCGCGAGAAATAACGGTCAATATAAACAACAAAAGGGAGTTCTCAAGGCCTAAATACTTTCCTGGCATACCAACAGCAGGACTTACAATCTAACGATAGAGCATAAATCTCATCTCTGGCTGGTTTTGCATATGCAAATCAGGGGTTAAAGTGGTCGGCAGCTGGGAGCACTTTGCCTTCAGTCCTGTGATATTTAGGTTTTGAAGGACACCACACCAACAAGCTAAATATAAGACATACGACAAATGCATAGAATTTTGACAGATGCTCTGTCTGCGTGCTCTGTCTGCGGTAGGGGACACAAACAGTGACTGGTCAAATGGAACTGATTCAGAAAAGAAATAAACCCCACACAATGACCTAAAGAATTATTAAGAGCTGTAATGTAAATATCAAATACAGGGCCACAGGTAGTGCACACTTCAGACAGTAAGGAAGAAAACTCTTCAGACTCATTCAATATAATTTTTACGGTGTGCTTCTTTTAGACTCTGAGACAATGGAATTTAACAATTGTAAGGGTGTCTTTCGAATACATAGACAAAAAAACCTGGCACAGCGGGCACATGACGTTCATACAACGTTGCATCGACGTTGTCTCAACGCTGCGTGTCCGTTGGGGGAAAACAGAAATCTATATTTTTTTTCTGGATTTTTACAGCATTTCTTCATTCAAGGGCACATAACTCATACCACATCACACAGCATTTACAAAAAAAAAAAAAATACCAAATATTTTTGCAATCTCCAGCCATTCACATATACTTCAGCCAAAAGAAGTACAAACCTGTTGTCTTATAGAGAAACGTTGTGGTTGTCTAAGCGGGGTTTTCGTCTTTTGTTAAGCGGGTGCTGAGGGCGTATGGCAGTTTTACAAACTACAATGTTGTGATATGAAGAATCTCAGTAAGAGTTTATGCTTTTCGTTCTTTGATGTGTTTGTTGTTGCCAATGGGCAACCTTTAAAAATTTGGTTTCAAATGACTGCTTACGAAATAAGTTAGTTTCCAGTTTGCACTATATTTTTTTGTTCTAGCATTAACCTCTGATCCTCATTGTCAGATCACTAAGTCAGATCACGAATAAAGACACTAGACTGATCAGGTCTTAATGATCTACCTGTAAAATGTTTTGCTGTTTTCATTCTTATCTGAGTGTTCATTGCTGCCAGTGGATCCATTTTAGAATCTGTATAAAAATCAAAATGTAAAAGCCTCATATTACAAATTATATAAACCCTTATGCTGTCTGATATTTATAAAACAAAATGACCCAACAAAGTGACTTTGGCGTCCAGGAAACACTCAGATCAGACAGGGCATCTACCCAGTCTGAGCAGTCTTTGCTGTGCACTCAATGGGTAGCTGATGACCCAATATTTCTCCATGCGCACAGTAAAGAGTAATAAGACTGGGTAGATTCCCAGGCTGATCTGAGTCTTTACAGAGTGCAAAGGTCATTTTTAGCTCACCTGAGCTCTGCTCAGGATGAGCTATTGTGATCACTTTTCGTCCGTCGTCCGTCCGTCCGTCCGTCCGTCCGTGCGTCCGTCCGTCCGTGCGTCCGTCCGTTAACATTTTCAAACGACTTCTCCTCTAAAACCGCTGAGCCAGTTTTGCTCAAATTTCATATGGAGCCTCCTTAGGGTGGGGGAACGAAAAATTGCTAAAATGGTCGCGGTCCGTTGACCAAGATGGCCGCCACGCCCATATATGGTAAAAACCTTTAAAAATCTTCTTCTCCAGAACCGAGAATGCCTTGGGGCTGAACCTTTGCAGGAATCATCGGGGACGGGAGGTCTACCAAAATTGCTAAAAGAATTGTCGTACGTTGACGTTTGACCTTTTTACGGCAAGGTCAAGTTTGCTTCCCTATGCATTTGTATGGGAAAAACCTTTAAAAATCTTCTTCTCCAAAACCGAGCATGCCTTATGGCTGAATCTTTGCATATATCTTTGGGAACAGGAGAGCTACCAAAATTGCTAAAATAATGGTTGTACATTGACATTTGACCTTTTTACGTTAAGGTCAATTTTGCTTCCTTATGCATTTGTATGGGAAAAATGACCAGAATTTCAAACAACTTCTCCTCTGGAGCCTCTGGGCCAATTTTGCTCAAATTTCATATGGAGCCTCCTTAGGGTGGGGGAACAAAAAATTGCTAAAATGGTCACGGTCCGTTGACCAAGATGGCCGCCACGCCCATATATGGTAAAAACCTTTAAAAATCTTCTCCTTCAGAACCGAGAATGCCTTTGGGCTGAACCTTGGCAGGAATCATCGAGGACTGGAGGTCTACCAACATTGCTAAAAGAATTGTCGTACGTTGACGTTTGACCTATTTATGGCAAGGTCAAGTTTGCTTCCCTGTGCATTTGTATGGGAAAAACCTTTAAAAATCTTCTTCTCCAAAACTGAGCATGCCTTATGGCTGAATCTTTGCATATATCTTCGGGAACAAGAGGGCTACCAAAATTGCTAAAATAATGGTCGTACATTGACATTTGACCTTTTTACGTTAAGGTCAATTTTGCTTCCTTATGTATTTGTATGGGAAAAATGTTCAGAATTTCAAACAACTTCTTCTCTGGAGCCTCTGGGCCAATTTTGCTCAAATTTCATATGGAGCCTCCTTAGGTTGGGGGAACAAAAGATTGCTAAAATGGTCACGGTTTATTGACCAAGATGGGCGCCATGCCCATATATGGTAAAAACCTTTATAAATCTTCTTCTCTAGAACAGAGGATGCTTTGGGGCTGAATATTTGCATAAATCATTGGGGACAGGGGGTCTACCAAAGTTGCTAAAATAATGGTCATACATTGACATTTGACCTTTTTACGGCAAGGTCAAGTTGCTTCCTTATGCATTTGCATGGGAAAAAACATTTAAAAATCTTATTCTCCAAAACCGAGGATGGCTTGTGGCTGAATCTTTGCATATATCATCTGGAACGGGCGGTCTACCAAAGTTGCTAAAATAATTGTCATACATTGACATTTAACCTTTTTACGGCGAGGTCAAGTTTGCTTCTGTATGCATTTGTATGGGCGCCATACATTTGTATGGAAAAAATGTTGATAATTTCAAATGGCTTTTCCTCTGAAGCCTCCGGGCCAGTGTTGCTCAAATTTCATGCGGAGCCTCCGTGGGCAGGAGAATGAAAGATTGCTAAAATGGGTATGGTCCATTGATCAAAATGGCTGCCATGCCAATATATGGTAAAAACCTTTAAAAATCTTCTTCTCCATAACCAAATAAGCCCTGGATCCTAATCTTTGCACAAATTATAGGGGACAGGCGATCTACCAAAATTGCTCAAATGATGGTTTATGTTGACATTTGACCTTTTTACCTCCAAGGTCAAATTTGCTTCCTTATTTGTGTGGGCCATATACATTTATATTGAAAGTATCGAAGTGACTTGTAGATCAACAGTAGTTAAAATTGTTCTGATTGGAAATCTAAGATGGCCATCATCTGGTTTATATTTATAATATGTCCCTGCCACTGTGCTGTTTACATGTATAAAATCACGATTCTTCAGAAACCACTTAGCCAATTTCCACCAAATTTCACATTGATCCTTCTGTTGAAATGTGATTGATAGTTTATTCATGATCATGCTCCATTGACTGTCAGGCCCATATATTCTTCTTCAAAACTAAGAACTGCTCAAATGATGATATTTTCATTAGTTGCGATGATAGGATTGGATAAATGTTGCATAACATCTGCATGTCTGCAGTGGCTATGTCACTCAGGTGAGCGAATCGTGGCCCGTGGGCCTCTTGTGTTAGTTTTGTCATGAGGCAGCTCAGTTAATGTTAATAGTTCAAATCAATTGGTAGTACTTGATATATTTCTGTTTTTGGCGTGCTTCTCTGTAATAGTAAGGGAATCAAAATTTATTTTACCAGTTAAGCTATAAATGTTTGTGTATTCTGTATATATATTTTTGTCAACTGAATGAGAAGAGCTTAAAAATGTTCTAATTCAGTCACAATCAATACATTGGCTCAAACAATCAGTCTACTTTGTGTGTGATACATTTGCTGTTTTGTTGCTGTTCCCAAAATCAGAAGTACTATAGTTTTTATAAACATGTATCAAAAACAAATAAATAAATAAATAAATAATAGAAATAAAATAGTTGAAATACAACCTATCTGAGCTAAACTTGAACCCATTTATGCAGAATGGATGGTCCTAACTTAACTTATAGGACAGGCGCATTATTAAGAGAAGGGTTGCCTGGTTACTTTTTACTATTACCATGTTCAATACAAAGTCTTTTATTTAATGCAAACAGTGTAAACCCTGATCAGATGCCACATTCTGTGGTGTCTGATCTGGGTCTACGCTGTTTGGTAATGTCTCTTTTATGGGGAGTTAGGCATAACTGGGTTAATACTATTTTCGTTGGCAACTAATTTTATATAACTATGAGATTAACACAACACACAACAGGCTAACTGATACTGAAGCTAAAGGTTCTAAAATACAAGAAGTTTCCGTGTGAAACCCTGCAGAATCCATGAATCAGTTCATTAATATTTTATTTCATGAATAATTGAGCTGCAACGTAAGAAAATGTACCTTCGGACATGTGCTCCCAGCAAAGATTAAGATCAGCCAGCGCATTCACGCAGTCTGATCAGAATCTTCACTGGGCGCATTTTGATCAAATCATTATAAAACACGCCTATTCAAATATATAGAAAATTTCATTTCCAAAAACTGAACATTTTCAGATAAAAAAGTCTAATATTTTTCATATTTCTCAAAGCATAGATTGTGATCGGTGAGACGGTTCTAACGAGTACCCACAATGTATGTTTTTGAGCAGAAGTAAGAAAAATAATGTATACCCCTGTAAACCCCAGTTTTACTATATAAAAGTGGGGTTTAAGAGGGTCAAAATTATATAGGCATGTTTTCGTGACGAGGCAAAATTTCTTTATGCGGACAATCAAGACTCTGATCAGACTGGGTGGATGTTTGAGTCTTCATTGTGGGCATATGTCAGAAGGTACGTTTTCTCGCATTGCATCTCAGTCACTGATGCAAGTATAGTTCAATGGCTAATACACTAGTAATAATCTTGGATTAGAAACGTCACAATATTTGTAGACAATGAAATACAACTGCATCAAGATTTAACTTTTGCAACTAGTTCCAAAAGACATTTAGTAAAACAAATGGCATCTACATCTCTTAGTAACGAAAGTATCATACATGTGGCAAGGATATCAGAGGGTTTTTTTTCTGCATTTATTCAGAATGGCATCTTCATAACTTCCCAATGTGCATTTCACATTTCTGAATTTGTAAAGTCTTTGTGTTGCTACAGGCTTATGTTCTTGAAAACGGAGAGCAGAAAAGCTGTACTATTCTAGTCAGTGAATTGTTGTATTTAATTCTAAACAAGACGTGACAATAAGAAGTGCTTATTAGATACCCCTGCAGGTATTGAGTGCCTTGTGGATACTTAAAAGCTATGTATTAAAATGCATATTTCTTCAGGTTGTCTGTGATTGGGAAAATCAATACAGACAGACAGACAGATAGACATATGGATAGACATATAAATGGCGAAGTTGTCAAAATGATTTTTTCCAGTAGCAAACTTCTACACGTACATATTCAATGTGTCTTTAATGAATCTGCAAAGTATTAGAATTTGTCAACAAATTTTTTCGTGTCAAGTTGATTTCACCATGCATGCACTAGCTATCTCGGCTGCACCATCTCACAGCATACAAAACCCAGCAGTTAAGAATTACCAAAAAATGGCTAAGTGAAAAAAATCTGTTGTCTTGACGAAAATATTTTCAGCATCATACTTCTTCCTACACATGTTCAGTATGTCTGCAATCAGTCTGCAAAGTATCAGATGGTTCAACAAATACCTTGATTTCACTGTGCATGCACTATTGTATTGTCAAAGCAATTTTTCAAGAACAATGCATTGCAAGCTATAGAAATCCCCTCACACAAGACTACTTGGTGTAGGCAAACACTGAACTGGGAAATTTCATTACATATAATAGTTAATGTGAATAAAGAAACAAAAAGCCTGCGACCTTAATGTAAAGATCATATATGACTTGATATTAAGGTACAGTTTTGTAAACACTTAGATTTTCAGGTAGGGAGGGATTAGATCTCACATGATAGAAAATATTTCAGTCATACAAACCTTAACCTTGAGCCCAGGACCCTGAAAGTCGAGCTTGTTCGAGAGTATCATACCCACAAATGTGTGAAGATATTAAAATCCATCGATAAATGCAGGGACTAGAGCGATAACAGTGTTTTTATTTTCTAAAACAATAGCCACAGTTACCTTGACCTTGAGCCAAGCAACCTAAAAGTTAAACTTGCTCAAGATATTATAATACCCAACAATTGTGTGAAGATACATTAAAATCCATTTATAAATAAGAAGGATAAAGCAATGACAAAGTTTTTTTCTACAAATAGCCACAGTTACCTTGACCTTGAGCCCAGAAACCTGAAAGTTGAACTTGCTCAAGATATTATAATACCCGACAATTTATTGATGATATATTAAAATTCATTGATAAATGCGTGGGCTAGAACGATGACAAAGTTTTTTTTTCTAAAAATAGCCAAAGTAACCTTGACCTTGAGCCCAGCAACCTGAAAGTTGAATTTTTGAATGAGATATCTTATTTAATTGAATGAGATATCTTCTTTAGAAAATAAGATCATATTCTATATAAGATATCTTATATAGCATATCAAATATCTTATATAGCATAATTGACATATATTTTATTTATTTTAGATACTGATTTAATATATCAGATATCTTATATATTATATAAGATATCTTATATATTAAATCAGATATCTGATTTACAGAATAAATAGTAAAATGGCTTGCCATACATACTATATACTCAGAGGTTATCATGATGATGATGAGTTAAGTTTCTAACAATGAGTCAATTTCTGAAGGTCATTTAAGTCAAAATGTGGTTACACTAGGCAGGAGCTTGATTTATGCGGGCTGACTACACTTATTTTCCATTTACTGGACCTGAAAAATTGACCTATAAATATAAGACCCGATGGTCTTTCAGATAAGTTTGACTGCAAATCTTGACCAGAAAGCAAGTTGCAGGATAAAATAGATGATGTTTTTCTTTATTTATTGATAATATAAAAACAGTGTGTATTTTATAACAGAGTGTCAGAGCCTCTTTTTTAATGTTTCCAGTGATATAACCAATGACAGTTTGCAGCAGAGCCATACCATCGCTTGAACAGACACTGAAAATGAAAAGAAAAATGAGTCAGTGCAGAGCAGTTCCTAAAAATAGCATGTATGCCCAGCAAAGATTGAGATTAGCCTGCACATCTGCACAGTCTAATCAGAGTCTTTGCATGGTACTCTGTAGGTAGATAAGGATCTAAAGCATATTCAGGCTAACAGCGAAGACTCAGATTAGCATGCACATCATCTGCACAGGCTGATCTGAGTCTTTGCTGGACACACACACAGTCCTGTAGGAAATGCTGTGCTCTGACGCATTAATGTTAGCTTCATGACCCAAAATAGAAACACAGCATAATATATGCAGACAGTGTAGGCCCAGAGTAACTTGTAATGCTACTTAATCTAACAATCCACTTCATCGGTAGATTCTAAAGATTTTCTAGGATTTCTGCAGTAAACTAGTGCTGGTGTTTGTAAAACGATATGTCCCCAACTGATTGACTCTAACACTGCTTGACTCCAACACTGCTTGCCCATGACAGTAACAACAGTACAAATATACAAGATTTCAATGTTATTTTATTAAAATGAAATAACTCTACTAGATTTCCAAGAATTGGATGTGTATATAGCCTGCTTAAAGCGCCAACCATCTGATATGAAAAAGGAAAACAACACTGGTCCCTATAATCGCTCCTATCCCTAAAGGCGACCAAGTCAAAAAAGGGCCCTAACTTGCCCAAAATTTTGTGGATGATTACAAATATCGAGCTTGACCTGTACTTTACAATAATAAATCCTTCTGCAAACTTTTAATAAAATTAATGCATCACTGCAAAAGTTACTAAGTGGAAACCAGTATCAACAAACCAATAAAAACTAGGTCAAAAAAGGGCCATAACTCAGCCAAAATTTTGCAAATGATTACTTATATCAAACTTGACTTGTATTTTACAATGATATATCCTTCCGCAAACTTTCAATAAAATCAATGCTTTCCTGCAAAAGTTATTGATAGGAAACCAATATCAACACAGCAACAAAATACAATTCGAAAAAGAGCCATAACTCAGCCAAATTTGGTGGATGATTACCAATATTCAACTTGACCTGTAATTTACAGTGATATAAAGTTCTGCAAAGTTTTAATGAAATCAATGCATCCCTTCAAAAGTTACTGAACAACAAAAATTAAGTCGAAAAAGAGCCATAACTCAGCCAAATTTTTTCACAACTTAATCAGGTCATCTATTCATCAATACCAATCTAGTCACCAGGTTTCAAGGCTCTACCTTGAATGCTTTTGTAGATATTTTGCTGAAAATATTTCATCCATATTCATTCAAAGAGCCCTAACTCAGAATAGGGGCATAATCTGGATGAGAAAAAAGATATGTGTCAACTCTTTTTTCATGAGAAATCCATACATGAAATTTCAAACCCTAGCATGCACGGTTCAAAAGTTATGCTATGCATCAAAAAGCATGCAATGTAAAAATGCCCAAAGTTACAATGGGCCATAACTCGTGACATATTTTTCAGAATTTATTCAAAAGTTAAACAGGTCATCTACTCATCAATACCAATCTATTCACTATGTTTCAAGGCTCTAGCTTCAATAATTTTTTAGATATTTTGCTGACAAGATTGCATCCTTATTCTTTCAAAGGGCCACAACTCAGGAAAGAGGCATAATCCTGATGGGGAAAAAAATACGTGTATATACATGTCAGCTTTTTTTTCATGAGGAATCTATATACATGTATGAAATTTCAAAACCCTAGCAAGCATGGTTCATAAGTTAGGCTATGCATCAAAAAGCATGCAATGTAAAAATGCCAAAAGTTACAAAGGGTCATAACATGAAGAAGTTTTCAGAATTTATTCAAATAGAAATACTGTGGGCTGCCTACTGTAGCTGCCTATAGGCTTAACCTATGGGAAATTTGCCATAAAAATTTTGAGAGGCCTACTCCTAATATGGAGTTGGCAGCTAACAGACAAGGACAAAATGGAGAAGGTGCCTATACCCCAATGAAATATAGTTCATGAAATCATGAAATTTTCAAGACTCTATAGAACTGTTCTATTTAAGTTCTTGAGAGTCAAATTCAGAAACATTAGGACATGAACAGTTCTTGAAATGTGGTCATGATCAGTTTAAGAACTAATGAAGGTCATGAATACTGTCAAGAACATTTGAAGAACTACATGTATTGAAGAATAGGTAAAATTCTTGAAAAGATCATGATATAACAACCATGAACATTTGAAAAACTAACGAAGGATGTAAAATTCATAAACAGTTCATGAAACACAGTCATGAGTTATTCAAGAACTTATAAGGAACTGTAACTCTCCCTTGAGAAACTCTTCTTTTGGTGAAGCACCATTATTGAAAATAGCTTTTAAAGTTGATGAGAGTAGAAAATGAATTATTTACTGTTGTTTATTAATCTATCAAATGTAGAAAAGTTAATTGTACAGCTTTCTGTATAAACACTGCTTTTGACTAATAGAGGTATGACCATTATCCCACCCCATGCAGTTTGTTTCTGTTGAAAAAAATTTTATTGAACAGTCTATGCAGTTCATGATTAATTCAATTCATGAGACAGCCTTGGTGGCTCAGTCGCATGCACATGCGACTGGTGATCAGGAGAATGCAGGTTCGATCCCCGCCGGGTCCACAACATTCTTTAATGGCAATTGATCATGAAATTCTATGGTCATTCTCTCCCTTCTGCTGATCAAGATAGGCAGGTGTCAGTTACTGGCTAAAGAATGTGCACAAACACTGGTTTACTGCTTAGAGGACTAATTCTGCCCAGGAAAAGTGTGGTAAGGTAAACTGACATGGCCCTAATTGGCTGAGTGGATTGTAAAATCTCAACTCAATCAGTCAGTCATAAAGTCTGTATATCTGTTTGATCCTTGATCGGTCAACTAATCAATCATGAAAAGTTGAGTAACATTCAGCCTGGAAATGCTCTCAGATATCCTTGATCATGTTTCAAGGACAGTTCTTGAAGTGTATCAAGTTCATAAACTCATATTTCAAGAGCATTTCAAGAATGTCTCATTTAGACTTTAGTCATTTCATGAGATTTTCATGAAATTTGTACCAGGAAGGATTCCTGAAAAGACATGAACTGTTCATGAACTGTAACTGTTCATTTCCAGGGGAGGGTAGTGAAAAGTTCATGAATTGTTCATTAATTTAGAAACATGAACAGTTCATATCCAGAATGTGTATTAAGTTGAAATGAGACAATATGCTTGTATAGGGATAAGTTTATGTATTGTTCATGTTCATGAACAGGTATAATGAACTGCTTATAAAAAATTTATCCATGAATAGTTCATGAATACATCAGTGACAAATGAAGAACAGTTGTCAATAGCAGTCCATGAAAAATGCTTGAAGATATTTTTTTGGACAGTTCATGAACCATATGCAGTTCAGGAACTCACATTTTATGACAGTTTCAAGAATTTGTCTCATTTAGACTTCAAGCATTTTCATGAACTTTTCTTGAAATCTGGATATGAATTAGTCATGAACTTTTCATAAATAATTCATGAACTGTGACTGTTCATTTCAAAGGGGTAGGGAGCCCATAGGCACAGTTTGTTTGTGTTGAGGTTTTACGGCCCAGTCAACCCAATGGGGTCATGTCGAGGCGGTCAGTTTACCTAACCACATGTTTACTGGGCAGGCTTAGTCCTCTAAGCGGTTAACCAGTATTGTGCACATTCTTTCGCCAGAAACTGACAACTGCCCTTCTTGAATCAGTGGAAGGGAGAGAATGACCGTAGAAAATATTTCACAATCAATCTCCACGAAGGAATGTTGCCCACCTCGGCGGGGGCTGAACCCGCACCTCCTGGTCTCCAGTCGGCGGCGCATCCAACTGTGCCACCGAGGCAGGCCCATAGGCACAGTAGGCAACAAACAGATCTGGAGCTGCCTACTGTGCATAGTCTGCTTCCTCCTCTGTAACTGGCTACTGAGCTGCCTACTACTGCCTCTTGTGGATACTGAGCCACCTTCCTTGCCTGTTGTGCTGCTGCCACATGTTCACTGGCAAATGAGCTGCCTACTATACGAGGGCAAGAGATAAGAGAAGTATCCGAGTAAAATACCCATATGTTTTGGGCAAATACTCAATTATTTTCAAAAACTTGGGTATTGATACCCAATTGATTTGACAGAGTACTCAGTTATTTTCACATTCAAGGGTGAAAACTGAACGTTCAAGGCCAGAAAAGCACATGATTTCTACTTTATATTATGATTACTGCACATAATATAGGTGTTTTACATTCTTCATATGACAAATACTATCATGAAATTAATAGTGTATAATGAAATAACATGTTTTAAATACCTAAATCAGCGTTTTGAGGGTTTTTTTCTGTTTTATGTTTTACTCAATAAATTTTCTTTTCTTTTTTTTTTTTTTTTTCTTTTTTTTTTTTTTTTGTGGGGTGTGAGGTGGGGTGAGGTATCTTTACTCCAACAAAAAAAAAACAACATGAAAATATGATTTTACCCAACAGATTCAGTTTTGATGGGGTTAAATACCCAAATGCCCTCAAAATTATCTGTTGCTCTGATTCAGTTGGAACTGAGCTGCCTATTCTGCCTACTATTTGTTCACTGGCTACTGAGCTGCTTTATAATTCTGCCTATTCTGCTTGTTCATTGGGTACTAAGCTGCCTACCCTGCCTATTGAGTTGGAACTGAGCTGCCTTATATAATTCTGCCTACTGCTTGTTCATTTGCTACTGAGCTGCCTACTCTGCCCATTGAGTTGGAACTGAACTGCCTATTCTGCCTACTGCTTGTTTGTTGGCTACTAAGCTGCCTACGCTGCCTACTCTGCATATTGAGTTGGAACTGAGCTGTCTATTCTGCCTACTGCTTGTTCATTGGCTACTGAGCTGCCTATTCTCTGAATCACAAAATATTCTGTTAACCATACGTCATTCCAACTATCATCCAACTAAATTAGTTAAGAAAGAGAGGGGGAGAGAAAAAAGAAAAATTATAATACCAATTCAATAAAATGCCAATTGTTGCATTTTTTTGCATTTTGCACTAAAGAAAAATATTATGTGGCTACCCCCTCTTATCTGGAGCTATGTATATGTCTCAACTCTTGTCCAATTCTAGTTCAGGAAGACACTGCATCAGTTTTCTGCAGATTATAAGCCTGAAAATAAATTATAAAAAAATTATAAAAAGTATAAATCAACTTGAAGTTACTCGGGAAAGTTCGCTTTCAGTTTTTGGTGGTGAAATTTTCAATATATTTGAATAGGCATGCTAAACATAATGAGACAGCTGCTTGCTTAATACGGGTAGATTTCCACTTCTTTGCCTTAAATGGGATCTGAAATAGTGGCCTTTAAAGGCAGTTGACTGCTTAATACAGGTGGCCTTTAGGACAGGTTTGACTACATGCAGATGTTACTATGAGAGGTTCTTACCCTTTTTGGGGTTTCCTGACTGAAATGGGATAACTTAAATATGGGCATTTTCAAACAAGATGCCCAAGGGCTCCGGCTCGCTCACCTGAGTGACATAGCCCCTGCAGATATGCAGATGTTATGCAACATTTTTCCAATCTTATCACTGCAACTAATGAAAGGACTATCATTTAAGCAGTTGTTAATTTTGAATAAGAATATGTGGGCATGACAGTCAGTGGAGTATGATCATTTGAACAAATGGTTCAATGTGAAATTTGGTGGAAATTTTTTGGCTGAGTGGTTTCTAAAGAGTTGTTTAACAATATCATGATTTTATACATGTTAACAGCACAGGGCAGGGAAATATAATAAATGTCAAAAAGATGGCCTTTGGAAACAAAGAACTCACTACAGATTAGAAAATGGGAGTCTAGATTTTATTGACTCTTGATAAGCAGTAATGAAGTTTTCAACACTGCTTACTGTAGTTTTGGAGGAGTTGTCATTTAAAAAAATCATTTTTGTTTTTAAATTTAATGTTGCCATGGCAACCAAACAAAATCTTCACTGGTCATAAAACACATAAATTGGGTAAACAATCATCCAATGGTCATAACTGCCAATTATGGTTCACATCACTTCAATGGTTAAGGAGAAAATGCAATTTAACCATTTTCTCATACAAGTCTATGGGAGTTTTCTGTTTAACTAATTTCCCTTACCCGTTTACTATTTGTACCAAATTAGAGTCCTACTGCTTCAGTGGTTCTGGAGGAGTAGTCATTAAAAAAATATAAATTTAATGCTGCCATGGCAACCAAATAAAATGGCCACTGGTCATGAAATGCATAAACTGGGTAGACAATCATCAAATAAATCATAACTGCCAAATATGGTTCACATCACTTCACTGCTTATGAAGAAAATGCAACTTAACCATTTTTCCATAAAAAGTCTATGGGAGCTTTCTGTTGCCATGGCTACCAAACCAAGAGGCAGATCACCATAATTGTACTTATTTTGAAATGTCCTTACCCAAGCAACGCTTGTACAAAATTAGAGTCATACTGCTTAAGTGGTTTTGGAAGAGATGTCATTTAAAAAAATCTTTTTTTTTTTTTTAAATTTAATGTTGCCATGACAACCAAACAAAATGGCCATTGGTCATAAAACACAAAAACTGGGTAGATGATTATCCAATGATCATAACTGCCAAATATGTTTCACATTACTTCACTGCTTATGAAGAAAATGCAATTTAACCATTTTCCCATTATAAGCCTATGGGAGATTCCTGTTGCCATAGCAACCAAACCACGAGGCAGATCACCATAATTTTTGCTATTTTGAATAGTCCTTACCCAAGCAACATTTGTACAAAATTAGAGTCATACTGCTGCAGTAGTTTTGGAAAAGGTGTCATTTAAAAAATTCTTTTTTTTTTAAATTTAATTTTGCCATGGCAACCAAACAAAATGGCCATTGGTCATAAAAAACATAAACTGGGTAGACAATCATCCAATAATCATAACTGCCAAATATGGTTCACATCACTTCACTGGTTATGAAGAAAATGCAATTTAACCATTTTCCCATAATAAGTCTATGGGAGCTTTTGTTGACATGGCAACCAAACCACGAGGCAGATCACCATAATTGTAGCTATTTTGAATTGTCCTTACCAAAGCAACATTTGTACAAAATTAGAGTCATACTGCTTCAGTGGTTTCGGGAGAGATGTCATTTACAAAAATCATTTTTTAAAATTTAATGTTGCATGGTAACCAAACAAAATGGCCATGGGTCATAAAGCACATAAACTAGGTAGACAATCATCCAATGATCATAACTGCCAAATATGGTTCACATCACTTCACTGGTTATGGAGAAAATGCAATTTAACTATTTTCCCATTACAAGTCTATGGGAGATTTCTGTTGCCATGGCAACCAAACAAAGAGGCAGATCACCACAATTTTAGCTTTTTTAAAGGCCCCTAACCAAGCAACATTCTTACCAAGCAAGGGACAAATTGCTTCAATGGCTTTGGAGGTGTTGTCGTTTGAATGTGTTAATGGACGGACAGTTTGCGATACAGATCTTTTAAGATAAGTCAGATGACTTTCTTCTGGATCCCTTTTGTATATATATGCTATGTTCTGGTTTGTATATTCTATAAAGAATTATACAAATAAAATACTGTTTAAACCAATAGATGGATGGACAACCAGACAGACGGACGGATGGACTGACAGACAGACGGATGACAGACAAAAAATGATCACTTTAGCTCAGGTGAGCTAATAAAATGGCGCAAAGTGTGACATTTGGGGTGAAAATTTAATATGCTTACTGGGAAGTAACTGTCATTTGGATCTGACCTACATTATGTTAGTTTTTTTATAAAAATGTATAAGTTTGGTGTCTTAAGTGCATTTGAAAATTTTTGCAATATTTTTTGTGTTCATTATTCATCAATTTTCTGCAAAAACACATAATTTAAAACACCTTAACTGTGCAGGAATCTTTCTTGCTGTATTTCATTTGATGTATTAATAATACATTAAAAGACAACATGTTGCACCTGTATTTCCATTCTAGATCTATTTTCAAATTTTAAACTATTTTTGCTCCCCAATTTTTATAGTATGGCTGAAAAACTTTTTATATCTCACTTCAAATATCCAGTAAAATCTTTTAAAATGCCTTGTGTGATGGACATATGGTTAGCATCTCATTCTGCAAAAGAATAAAAATGATATCAATATTCTGGAAAAATGTCATCATCTCAAATTAACATAAAAAATTGAATGCTAATTTGTTACATTCCTGATATTAAGCATTACATGCTTGCAAAAAAAAAAAATTATTTCAATACCATATATTCACGGTCTTACAGTATCCTGACTTGAAAAGACATACGTTTGTTACAATGTTATAATATTTTCATGCAACAACAGGTATTGGGTGGAGGGTGGGGGGTGCAGGTGGTTGGGGTTCTTATGCTGTGAATGTCAGGAGTGTAATGCTCTTAATATAACCAGAAAAAAACATTAAGATTTTCTGCAAGTGACTGTTAAACATCAGTTCTTATAACTTCTGGCGTGTATCATGTAAGCAATAAAAATTGCAATGATTACTATGCTGAAAATGGCAATTTTTAATGAAAACCCTACTGGACCCTATATATCTGCCTGCTGCTTTTGTAATTCTTTTTACACTATCAGTCAGTTATATACTGTTTTTTTTTATGTTTTCACTTTCAACATGTTAAACATACTTTTTGTGTCTGATTTTTTTCTATTTACACACATGAATGTATCTTAAATGCTCACTAGGTTTTGTCATGTTCTAAAATATATTTATATATCATTCATTGTTGAGCTGTTCAGGTTCTTGAGAATAGTAAGATGTGATTGATTCAGAGTACCCCACTAGACACAGTCAAAAAAGTTTAAATGATCTCTATGAGTCAGAAGCTTCTTGAGCATAGTAAGATGTGATTGATTCAGGGTACCCCACTGAACTTTTGGATCACCTTTTAGTTAAAGCTTTACACTCCTGATATCAAAGGGTGCCTTCATAATAAAAATTAGTTGATGCTCAAATAGTCTAAGCATAAGCTAATGACAGTTCAAATTTTTCAAATTCAGGTACAAGCATAAAAACCATTTAGTGATTTAGCATTTTAGTTAATTCAAAAGTGTCTAATGAACTTTTTGCATCCATTTCATTTCAAATTCATACTTTTTCAAGGGTTCTTAAAGTTTGAAGGGTACATTATATTGTTCAGGGCAACATCTCTAAAAATGCTTTAACTGCATCAAATACATTTTTTCTATAGAGCCAAGATGACAAACAAATACTGGAAGACAGTTGTTTTTTTTGTTGTTGTTGTTGTATTTTTTTTTTTTTTTTTTTTTTTTTTTTTTTTCATAACAGCTAGTGGTCATATTACCAATATTTACTATTCAAAAATCAACTGGTGAAAAAATGTCACACTATAAAGCATTACCCTCCTGACATTTTAGTTACATTTTCAAGCATAAAACATTAACCGTTTGTCGGAATCAACTAAATTTTTGCAGATAGCCTGAGGGCATCATGATACAATTGTTTACAGTACAGAAACTTGGAGTTTTGCGCCATTTGTTTTAAATGCTCATATCTAGTGCATTCCTATTAACAGAGGGCTTCTTTATTAATGCAGTGCATTTGGTGAATAATTCTGGGATAATTTTTGTTATTTTGCTATATTATGTAAGTTGTGGGTACTCAATAATAGGGCCTCACAACATTAGTTTTAAACAGAAATTATCCCTTCTCTTGCTGAACACGACATGCCCCGTCTTAGCAAACAGTGTAGATCCAGATCAGTTGGCTTCTGAAGAAGCCAACTGATCTGGATCTGCACTGTTTGCCATTTAGTATGTGAATTTATATCAACAATCTGGATCAAGTAATCTGATTGGCTGAAAATTAGAAATGGGCATGGCATCTTAATTTATTTAGCATGACAAGGATTAAGAAACTAATTCCAGAACCATCATTACATTAACTAGTCATCCTTACAAGTCTTCCACTTAACATAAGGGCCATATGTCCCTGGATAGCTCACCAGAGCTCAGGACAGCTTGTGAAAGTGATGGTGTCATGTCTTGCATGATTTCAATTAAAGGTGGCCATTTTGTTTGGTTGCCATGGCAAAATTTATAAGTAGGAAATTTGTGAAGCACCGGCAGGGGAAGAAGATCATGTAAAAACACGAGCTGGGACAGAAACCCCTGTGAAGCGAAGACCCTCAATGAAGCACCAGCAGGGAAAGATTTGTCTTTTGTCTATATTTTAGCTCTTGCGGCCAGATTGTTCAGCTGAATGGAACTGGCCTAGGTGGAGATGTCATTTTCTATTTTTAGCTCTGGCGACCATTTTGTTTAGACAAGCGGAGCCATTTTAGTAATTTTGGTAACGGTGCCTGGCATATGGGGAACAATTATCTGTGAAATAATTTTGAAATCAGGCCAGAAGATGTTTAAAGTTTTTTGGTTTTGTTTTAGCCCACCTGAGCACGAAGTGCTCAAGGTGAGCTGTTGTGATCACCCTCTGTCCGTCGTATGTGTGTCATTCGTCGTCTTCGTGAGTCTTCAACATTTATGTTGTTCACCCTCTAGAAGCTACATTTTTGCTTCACTCTTCATGAAACTTTACCAGAATGTTTGACATGATGATATCCTGGTCAAATTCAAATATGGTCATGTTGAGTCAAAATCTTGAGGTCACTAGCTCAAATTTCTTTAAAACTTTGTTCACCCTCTAGAGGCCACATTTTGCTTCAATCTTCATAAAGCTTTACCAGAATGTTTGTCTGTATAATATCTCTGTCAAGTCTGAATATGGGTCATGCTAGGTTAAAAACTAGGTCACTAGGTCAAATTTCTTTAAAACTTTGTTCACTCTCTAGAGCCCACAGTTTTGCTTCAATCTTCATGAAACTTTACCAGAATGATTGACATATCTCGGTCAATTTCGAATAAGGGTGATGTCAAGTAAAAAACTAGGTCACTAGGTAAAATTTCTTTTAAACCTTGTTCACCGTCCAGAGGCCACACTTTTGCTTCAATCTTCATGAAGCTTTACCAGAATGTTTATCTGGATGATATCTTGGTCAAGTTTGAACATGGGTCATGTTGAGTCAAAAATTTCTGTAAAACCTTAATCTCTAGAGGCCACAGTTTTACTTTAATCTTCATGAAACTTAACCAGAATCTTTGTCTGTATGATATCTCTGTCAAGTTCTAATAAAGGTGTTGTCGAGTCAAAAACTAGGCCACTAGGTCTAACTTCTTTAAAACTTTGTTCACCCTCTACAGGCCACAGTTTTGCTTCAATCTTCATGAAACTATACCAGAATGTTTGTCTTGATGATATCTTAGTCAAGTTTTAATATGGGTCATGTCGGATTAAAAACTAGGTCAGATTTGTTCAAAACCTTGTTCACCCTCTAGAGGCCACAATTTTGCTTCAATCTTCATAAATTTATACCAGAATGTTTTTCTTGGTGATATCTTGGTCAAGTTTGAACATGGGTCATGTTGGGCTAAAACTAGGTCACAAGGTCAAGTTATTTGAAAACTTTGTTCACTCTCTAGAGGCTACAGTTTTGCTTTAATTTTCATGGAACTCTACCAGAAAGATTGTTTTGATGATATCTTGATCAAAAGTTCAAATATGGGTCATGTTGGGTTAAAAGTAGGTCAGTAGGTCAGATTTGTTTAAAACCTTGTTCACCCTCTAGAGGCCAGTTTTGCTTCAATCTTGATAAATTTTTAACAGAATGTTTGTCTTGATAATATCTTGGTCGAGTTTGACTTTGGGTCATTGTGGGTCAAAAACTAGGTCACTAGGTCGAATTTCTTAAAAATCTTGTTCACCTTCTCAAGGCCACAGTTTTTTTAGCTCACCTGAGCTGAAGGCCCAAGGTGAGCTATAGTGATGATCACTCACCATCCGTCGTCATTGTTGTCGTCGTCCGTCCGTCCATCCACATTCTTTAAACAACATCTCCTCCTTAACCACTAGGTCAATTTTGACCAAATTTCACAGGATTGATCCTCAGGTGATATTGACTGAAAATTATTCAAAGATTTGGAATCCATGCAGAATTTGGGTTGCCATGGCAACCAAAGTAAAAACTTTAAAAATCTTCTTGCCTGAAACCAATGGACCAATTTCAATATAATTTTGCAGAAATATTCCTTTGGTGATCTTCTACCAAGATTGCTCAAGCCATTGTGATACGTCAAAAAACATGGCCGCCAGGGGGCAGGGCTTATTTCCCTATATATCTTTATAGAAAGTTTTAAAAAATCTCCTTGTCAGAAACCACTGGACAGATTTCAATATAACTTGGAGAAATGTTCCCTTGGTGACCCTCTACCCAGATTTTTCAAGCCGTCATGGCGGGACAGTGTGTGTGTGGTGTAGGGGGGTGGGGGGGGGGGGGGGGCTATAAATTTTTACAAAAAAATTAGAAGAGTGAACTTGCCTGAAACTTCAATAGTAAATATTATAATGCAAATCTCGGTGGCGGTGGAGGGGGGGGGGGGGGGCGTGATAACTTGGGGGCAATTGTGGTACGGGTGTGCAAGCCAATATTTCAAAGCCTACCTCATTCATATACCTGGCATTTGAAAAAACGGACCCATTCATATAATTGATCGTCTGAAATGCTGACCTATTCATATGCTGCACACTGATTTTTATACCCGTGTATTGCTGATATACACATATGGCAGTCAATTCACTAAATACCAAGAGAACAAGCAGCCTCGAAAATCTCTGAGAGAAAAATATACACTTATACCGGGACGTCAGAAAAATGGGGCCTTTCACATACTAATCAAGAAAAAATCGGTTAAGTCATATACTTTTTGTTGAAAAAAGGGGGCTTATCATATAGTTGGCAGTGCTGAAAAAGGGGGCCATTCGGCAGGCACATCCGTACTATGCCATATATAGGAAGTTACCCCGCCGAGATGCAAATCTGTTTGCTCAGATGAGCGATATAGGACCATCATGGTCCTCTTGTTCTATTTTTAGCTCTAGCAACCGTTTTAGCAATTTTGGTATACTAGGGCCATAACAGGAACATTTCTGTGAAATTATTTTCAAATCAGGCCCCTGGCCTAGGAGTAGATCTGTTGTTTAAAGGTTTTTCTATTTTTAGCTCTGCTGGCCATTTTGTTCAGCCAAGCAGAACCATTTTAGCACTTTTGGTAGAGGGCCATAAGAGGAACCTTTCTGTGAAATTAGTTTGAAATCGGACCACTGAATTTTTTTCTATTTTTAGCTCTGGCGGCCATCTTGTTCAATGGAGCAGAACCATTTGAGCAATTTTGGTAATAAAGAGCCATGACTGGAACAATTCTATAAGTTTGGACAAAACTGGATCAGTAGTTTTAGAAGAGATGTCGTTTAAAGAAATTGTTAACGACGCATAACGCATGATCGATGACGGTCACAGGGTGATCACAGAAGCTCACCTTGAGCACTTTGTATCCTTGACCTGGAGTCTTGGACCCTAAAAGTCAAACTTGCTTGCAATATTATCATACCCAACATTTATGTGGTTACATTAATATCCATTAATAAGCATAGGCACTACAGCAATGAAAACGTTTTTCTAAAAATAGCCAGTGGCCTTGACCTTCATCCCGGGACCCTAAAAGTTAAACTTGCTTGAGATATTATCATACCCAACATTTGTGTGAAGTTATATTTAAAATCCATCAATAAATGTAAGCACTGGAGCCATAACAATGTTTTTCTAAAAATAGCCACAGTGACTTTGACCTTCTACCCAGGATACTGAAAGTTGATCTTGCTTGAAATATTATCATACCCAACATTTGTACGAATTTATATTAACATCCATTGATAAACGTGGGCACTAAAGCGATGACTAAGTTTTTCTAAAAAAAAAGCCACAGTGACCTTGACCTTGAGTCCAGGACCCTGAAAGTCAAACTTGTTCGATTTATTATCATACTAAACATTTATGTGAAGTTACATTAAAATCCATCAACAGATGTAGGAGCTAGAGAGATGGAAAAAGTTTTCTAAAAATAGCCACAGTGACCTTGACCTTAAGCCAAGGACCCTGAAAGTCAAACTTGCTCATAGATATTATCATATCCAACATTTGTGTGTAGTTACATTAAAAGCCATCAATAACTGTTGGCGCTAGAATGATGACAAACTTTTTCTTAAAATAGCCAGAGTGACCTTGATCTTGAGCCCACAACCTTGAACGTTGAAATTGGTAGAGATATTATCATACCCAACATCTGTGTGGAGTTATATTAAAATCCATCAATAAATGTAGGTGCTAGAGCGATGACAAAAGGTGAACATACGTACGAATGTACTTACTTGCGAGACTGTAGTAGGTGGATAAATAGACCTATAAAGAAAATATTTCTATCGAGTGCCCCGACAAAGGATCAAACCAGGTACCCCTAGATCTGTAATCGAGCGTCAAAACCACAGGGTTAAAAGGTCCACCTTATCTGCAAGTTTGAGGAAGATCTGATCAAAATTGAATGAGATGCTGACAAAGTCAAAAAGAGGCTTTATCAGCAATCATGGGGATGTAACTCTAAAATAAATAATCCAATCTGGCCAGATTTCAAACCTGTCCGAGATTTTATCTATGTCCACCTTAGCTGCAAGTTTCAGGAAGTTCTGCTCAAAACTAAACACGTTATGGTGATGACAAAATCTATCAGAGGCTTTTGCAGCAATCAAGGAAATTTTATACGTATCCACCTTATCTGCAAGTCTCAGGATTTTCCAATCAAAACTGAAGGAGTTATGGTGATGACAGACATTTTTCCATTGTAAGTCTATGAAACCTTGTGATTGTCATAGCAACTAAAGTTGTTTTGGATTTTCATGAAAAGCTTATGCCATCAATCCCCCACCAGAGGCATGCTACAGAAGAGAAATTACTAAGATCAGACTGTAGACTGTGGAGATATAACTGATCAAAGGTGCTGACGGACAATAGACGGACCATGGACAGACCACTATCCTATAAACTTCCCTGGAGTCTTCGGCCCCGGTGAGCTAACAATTAAGTCCTTCACTGTTCACAAACTTTAATCCCTCTTACAATAAGGACAAAGAAATATGAGCCAGTGTATGGCAAAACCTACAATAAAACTTGTCCAACTTGCAAAGACTCAGACCAGCCTGCACAAAGGTGCAGTCTGATCAGAGTGTCTTTGCTGATTGCATGTCCATCTACAGCCTCAGGGTTATCCAAAGATAGATGAACGAGAACCCTTGCCATACTAGGTGGATGTACAGGCTGATCTGAGTCTTTTCTGGTCACAGAGGTTGTATTGTGCATAATTTGTCTTGCCTTCCAATCATTATACACTCATTTCAAAAAGACATCAGTATCTGCAGGTTTAGTAGAGCATGGTACTGTGTAATGGTTATATAGTGGGGACTCATTTACCTGCAAGTCCTATACATGTACATACATACCATTTCATAAGCAAGACCAACGACTCAATAACAGCCAGTTTTAATGGAAAATACTGCTCTGGACTTAATAATTTTACATCAGGACTCACTGTCATGGACTCTGTGAGTCACTTGGACTCATAGGCACAAACTGTAAAATAGTCATTGGGTTAGTGCACTGACCTCTAGAGCCAGATATCCATTTAGGTTTGATGCCTTCTTGGAGTAAAAGCCTCCATGGAAGAGCTGCTAGTAACTAACCAGGACCCAAATTCATGTGATCAGGTTGGGAAAAGTCCTACAAATCAAGGCAACATCTTTAAACCACTGAAATATTTCTGACTTGGATGTTATATCGAAATTCATGCAGTGGATTCAGAAGTCAAGTGTGGTCTGAAATCAAATTCATTTAGATCTGACTGCATTATTGCGACTCTGAACAGACAACACAGAACTGGTGGGTAATAAGGGCAAATAAAAAAATGTGTGCTTTTAGGGCAACTTGTTAGAAAAATATAGGTAGGATGGGTAGGGATTTTTTTTCACATTTTTTTTTTTTATATATTTATAATTATACCATAATTACCAAAATTAATATATTTGGACTTTGCATTATAGGCTTTTAAGTGGGCCTTACTTTTTCCTACTTTTTTGTGCTCCAACTTTTCCCTACTTTTTTTTCTGAAAATGCCCTATTATCCCTACTTTTTAGTCAAAAGATGTTTGAAGCGACCAAAAATTGTAATTTTTTTTCCTCACTCGCTCGAAGTTTGTAAAAATCAGATCAACTTAATCTGAGCCGCCCTGATGCAAAAGTTTATAAAACATTTTTGCTTCAGTTGTAACTCCTTTTTTGGAACATTTAGTTTGGAATTTCCTTCCCATGGTAATGCAGTGTTTTTGTGCAGAGAAAATTAATATTATATCTTTTTCTAAGTCTGAAAACACTCAGAACATCCTTACTTTCCATACTTTGCATGACTGAAATGTCTACTTTTGCCCAACTTTTTCAAAATTAATTTTGAGCTCTTCTTTATGGCTACTTTTTCACTGGAGGGCACTTGAAACTAAGTTGAAAGCCTGTTTGCATATAAAATTTTACCAAATTGGTTTGCCTATCCTTAGATGTGTCTAAAAATACTGACAGAATGGCAAATAGTTTATATACCTACAGGAGCAGTTAGATCTGGGTCTACACTGTTTGTCAGTGTAGACCCAGAATATTTAGTATAAATATTTTATCCCAGTACCACTTTTTATTTTAGAAAACATGAAAAAAATTATAGATTTCACCTAGAAAATTTGGTAGAGTAAGGTTTTTTTTTTTTTTTTTTTTTTTGGTTTAATGTAGTAGTAAAATGTATTGACAAAGTTGTACTGCCTTGCAATGCAAGCCAGCTCTTTTAGAGGTGGAAGAGCTGAATAGCTAAGTGGTTAGCTCACCGATCACAAGGTCCCAGTTTTAAAACCCTGAATTCAGCTCTTGACTCTAGGGTGCTTCATTGACGGAACTTCTCATTATCATCTTTCCACTGTCTCGATATGACTTAAATAATGTTGAAAGGGTTTAAAATACCAAACCATCAGCATAATATTGACGTCGGTAGTGTGTTGGCCTTTCATGCAAGTTGCCTGTGTTTGATCCCCGCAGCAACATTGGCAATCAGAGTTGTGTCTCCTGTAACAATAACATAGAATAGCATTCATTTTCTGTAAGGGTATTTTAATTTACAAGTAGAATAGTTGATTGGTTTTGTCTGAGCCCACATTTATATTTTCTCTGTAGTATATTTACTACAGAACTATACCAGTTAACCTGAAAAAGAAAAAGATATGGGTCCCCTTATTCCTGGAATGTTATTTAGAATTACAAGATCCTATCTGTAACTGTTTTTTTTGACTACATGCTAAGATTGGACAAAGGAATGGTTAAACAACCACAAAGTTTTATGCCCCTCCACCTTCTTCAAAGTTTGGAGCAATTTATAACTTGGTCCACTACTTTTTAGCTCACTCAGGATGAGATAATGATCTGTCAGTCCACACCTTTGAAGGAATTCTCCTCTGAAACCCCTACTCATTTTTAGCTCGCCAGTGTACAAAAGTACAGTAAGAGTACCGGTATTGCACTCCCCCCGGCATTGGCATCAGCATTAATTAGCCTTGCAAGGCTTGTCCATCCATAATAAGTTTGTGAAAATCTAAAATGAAAATGTCAATGCAAAAAAGGTAAGAGAAAAGTCCAGGGAGTGCCACAATCACAAACCGCAGCCCTTCCCAGCACCCAAGAGGAAGAGGAAACCGACAAATCTAAACAGGCACAAACCGAACAAACGTACGAAAAGCACTAAGATTAGCTCCTGGTGTAATTAATGTGTACAGCTCATAAAATAACAGAGGTTTTAGGGCTGGCTCCAGATAAGAGAGAAAAAAACATTAAATGTTCTTAGGTTTTAACCTGCTTGGAATATTTTGATAATTTTTTGTATGCTGATACAATATTTACAAGATCTAACCAATGATATTGTCAAAAGAGATTCTTAATAAAAAGTTGACTGCTAGCTGAGGCATATCCGTCCCTCCCAATTCAGTTTGTGAAAATAACTATATATCTTTTAAATCGCTTGAACTATATTTTATATTTATGGTATGCAGATAGGTCAAGCGATTTGAAAGGAACAGTAATTTTCACAAACAGAATTGGGAGGGATGGATATGCCTTGGCATTCAACTATTTATTAAGAAATCTCTTTAGACAAGGCAACCTGGTGAAATAAATGTGTACTCCTCATAAGACAATAGAGGTTTAAGGGTGCCATTTAAGAGATTAAAATTATTAAAGGTAATTTTCTGATAATTTTTGGTATGCAGATATATACCGACAAGCTCAAACAATGAAATTGTCAAATGATAGATTTCTCTAGTTAAAAAATAATAGTCTTCCCAATGTGTGTCCGTCCAGCCATAATCAGTTTTGGAAATTAATTACTACTATAACTTCTAAACCGCTTGGAATATATTGATAATGTCAATACATGTATATTCCAAGTGGTTTAGAAGTTATAGTAAATTTATGGCCTGCAGATACATATTGACAAGCCCAAACCAATGAAATGGTCAAATGCAACCTGATACTATAAATGTGAACTCCTCAAAAAACGAAAAAGGTTTTAGAGCTCCAGATAAGAGATTAATATTAACGATTCTTAGGTTTTAAACCACTTGGAATAGTCTGATAATTTTTGGCATGCAGATACATAATGACAAGATCTAACAAATGAAATTGTCAAATGTCAGATTTCCTTATAAACACCCTTGCCAAGGCATGTCCGACTGTCTGTAATCCATTTGCAAAAGTTGCTATAACCTTTTAAACCGCTTGGAATATTATGATAATTAATAGCAGGCAGAATTACATACAAGAGGGATAAAACAGTAAAGGTTCTCATGGCACCAGATAAGAGAGATAAAACAATTCTTATGACATTGAAATTGTAACAAAAGAATGAGCATAGCTGAATGAATTTCCTACCTATCGAGGGATTCGAACCCGCTCTGCCTGGATCCAATGTTCTAACAACTGAGCCAAAGAGTCGACCCTGACCCAGTTGTCAGATTTACAACTGACACGAGCATGGGAGGAAGAGTCTTGGGATGCCTCTGGGATGTGTTGGGGCCTAGTTGTATCAATGGGGTATAAGGAGGAGCAGGATACCGGCTGCCTCCTTCTCAATCTACAAGACTGTTCCGCTTCAGGGGTAGGTGCTGTCTGTACGACTGACTATTTCCAGCTACTATATCCATTGCTGCTGTCGCTGCTGTAGTAGCTGTCACTTGGCTCCTACTACAGTTGCCTCAGTCCCCCACACACCACTTGTGACAGAATATGGCATTTGCAAAGTTTGGGGAATTAGCTCTATCCGTATTCTGTTACTGTTTCCTCATTCCCAGTTACCAGGTCCAGTCTGATTAACAAACCTTCAAGTTATTAGTTCCTAACTTCTAATAAATGACAAGTCCAAACACAGGTGTAGAATTTCTCGATCAAATTTACCCAAAATTAATCAAAATGTTCATGCCAAGTATCATAAATAAAATGTCATGTAGGTTACATAAATAACAGTTCTTTCTTAAATAAATCTGCTTTTCGAAATACTAACTAAATGACAGTTTCTCAGTATTAAGTCACTTCCCTAAATATTAATTACAATTTATCAGTCAATTCAGCAAGTTCCTTTTCTCATGCAAATCCGCCTCAAAGTTCTAACTTAAAATAAACATGAAGTCAGATAGAAACAAGTTACTTCCCTTAGTTTGAATATCCAAAATATATCGAAGTTCGAAATTCCTGACAAAGTCCTAGTTCTAACACAATATCCAAGTTCACAAATTAAGCTATATCAAGTTCGAAGAAAAGCTGAGCCTAGATTCTTGATGCAGTATGTATGAGTACTAGTGATAGACTGAAGAGGCTAATTAAGTTTCAGCCCAATTCTTAAATATGTTTCTTCTCAAAAAGGGGACATAATTACTCAAGGAAGTTGGAACTGCCAAAAGCTCAATATCATAAAACAAGTTTGATGAGTGTGAAGATTAAACTGACCAAAGCCCAGTTTGACAGGAAGTTGTAATCAGGCAGTACTTAACAAAAATTTAAGATCTCTTTTACTCAGCCTTAATTAATCTAAATCATATGTCTTTTCCTTTTGCTTGCAAACAACTCAATCTGGCAGTTTTATCAGTGAGTTCAAATCAGATCACAGTATCAGTTGTTAATCAAAGTAATTAAACTATAAAGCATATCCTTACCAAGTTTCAAACAGTCAGGCTTTCAGTTATGAGCACAGCTTATGTTGTGATAATGAAAACACCTTGCAGGGAAAGTGACAGTGAGAAATATTAATTCTAAATTTTGTACTTTCATAAATATTGTTTCTTTTTTTCTTCTTCTTCTTTTTTGGTTTTTCCTCAACACCATATTTCAAAAGATAAATGCACAAAACACAAACATATATATATATGTACTTCTTTTACCCAATTTATGCATTTAATTATTTCAACCATTTTATTATTATTATTTCATTTTATTATTTTTTATTTTTATTTTTTTATTATTTTATTATTTATTGGGCTGGAATGGCCACACTGGGACAGATTAAATATATATCTACAAGCTATGTGTAATCTGCCATGGTAAATTATCGAAGGTAGTAGTGATAGGCTGTAATGTACACCCCCACCCTCTTGTCCCACTCTTCAAGAAAGTCATTATTTATGATGACACAAAGCCATTCTCAGCGAAATAAAGTCCAATACCAGATGAGCCCCCATCTTACAACATGAACGTCGTAACAAAGGAATGAAGCATTAAGCTGAGTAAATTTCCTGCCTATCGGGGGATTCGAACCCGATCTGCCCTGATAAAACTCCAATGCTCTTACCACTGAGCCAAAGATTCAACTCCCTGAAGCAGTTGAAAGGAATATATATCTACAAGCTTTGGGTAATCTGCCAAGGCAGATTATCAAAGGTAGCAGTGATAAGCTGTAACACAATAGATAATCTTAGGGCTCAAGATAAGAGAGATAACATCACGAAAACATACCTATATTATTTTGACCCCCTTAAACCCCACTTTTATATAGTAAAACTGGGGTTTACAGGGGTATACATTATTTTTCTTATTTCTGCTCAAAACATAGATTGTGGGTACTCGTTAGAACCGCCTCGCTGAGGCGGTTCTAACGAGTACCCACAATCTATGTTTTGTGCAGAAATATGAAAAATATATTGAGTTTTTTATCTGAAAATTTTCAGTTTTTGGAGATGAAATTTTCTATATATTTGAATAGGCGTGTTTTCGTAATGAAAACTATTTCCTTTGTGCTCCAGATAAGCTGGGTCACTTGGTCGGGTGTGTCGAAGGTGTCTTGCGCGATTCTTAGGTCACCGGGGCATCCAACTGATATTGGCTTACAGTTTGGCAAGGCCAAGGGGGAATGTTTTTTATTATTTCTCTTTATTCAGTTTCATTCCTGTTCTTCTGTCTTCCCTGTTCCTCTCTTTCATCTCCTCTGCTATCTCTTCTTTCACTTTTCTCCCTTGCTATGGGAGACAACACAAAATGACCCAGAAGGGTAGATGTATCATTAAACCCCATCACAATCAATGCTCCAGATAAGAGCCAATACAATAGAGCTTCTCTGGGTTCCAGATAAGAGTAAAGCTTTGTAGGGCCCAGATAAGAGACATTAAACAATGAGTGTTCTAAGGGCTCCTGATAAGAGATAAAGACAGAGGTTCTTAGGGCTCCAGATAAGAGATAAAGACAGAGGTTCTTAGGGCTCCAGATAAGTGAGCTACAAAAATAGAGGTTTTCCAAATTAGGGTATTTTACAATAAAGTTTCTTATGGTGTCCTGATAAGAGAGACAAGATAGTTAAGGTACTACAGGGTTCCTGATAAGATTGATCAAACAAGAAAGGCTCTTAGGGCTCCAGATAAGAGACACTAAATGAGCATGCCTATATCAGATAGATATTGGTAACTGGTCAGGATGTAGGCAGATCAGTTCGATAACAACCTGATGTCTGTCCAATATAAAACATGAACCACATATATATATGTACTTTGAAAATAAATATGAAGTTTTAAATGCCTATTGAAATGCTTTTGAGTGTGCCCAGTTTCTATTTGGTCATTTTATATCAGTCTTTTTGCCAAATCATCACGAAAACATGCCTATATAATTTTGACCCCCGTAAACCCCACTTCTATATAGTAAAACTGGGGTTTACACGGGTGTACATTATTTTTCTTATTTTTGCTCAAAACATATATTGTGGGTGCTCGTTAGAACTGCCTTGGCAATTCCGCCTCGCCGAGGCGGTTCTAAAGAGTACCCACAATCTATGTTGCGCGCAGAAATATGAAAAATATCAGAATTTTTTATATGAAAATTTTCATTTTTTGGTGGTAAAATTTTCAGTATACTTGAATAGGCATGTTTTCGTAATGAGTGGACTACCGATATCTATCCGTTATCGTTCAAAACAAATGCAGTGAATGAAAAAAATCTTCCCTATTACAAACATGTACATGTACTTAAATGAAAAAGAAATATTACATAAAATATTTGTTATCTAGAAAGTTAAGTATTTATTAAAAACAAAATTTTAAACCAAACTAGTTAATGAATTAATATAATATTCAGTGTGGACTCATCACTTATTTGAAAAATAACGTGCCACCATTTTGTTAAACATGGGAAACATTTAGTAAGTTAAACAGCTTAAAGTCATCTAGTTGAAACAAAAACATTGTTTTTTATGATAGACTAAAGCAATCATACAATAATATTTTCAAGTAACAGTTGCTTACAAATAACTGTTTTTAAGTAAGTTTACCAAAGTACACTGAAATGTATAAGTAGCACTAGTTTTCGTGACGTAAATATTTGCTTTCTTTCTTCCTACCCTTCCTAAACTCAACTGCTTGCTAGGCGATATTGCATGGGAATGGAAACCTTTTTGCACCAATGACAGATAGATAACCAAAGTGATAACTACCCAATATCAGGCCAATTGGGAAAAATGTGGCATAACTCCCTTAGTGATAACTGTCTTATATCGTACCGATGTGGAAGAAAATATTGGTCCAATGGCGTATAGCTGACTAAAGCAATACCTTTTCGACATCGGACCAATATGTATCCGACAAAATATTGGTCCGATTTAATGCCAATGGGCAAAATGATATCCAAGATCATTTTCGATATCTAGCCGATATACAAAAGATATCGGACCGATGACAGTTAGAGATAGGTTTGCTGACTGGGATATCTAGCCGATATACAAAAGATATCGGACCAATGACAGTTATAGATAGGTTTGCTGACTGGGATATCTAGCCGATATACAAAAGATATTGGACCGATGACAGTTAGAGATAGGTTTGCTGACTTGGATATCTAGCCGATATACAAAAGATATCGGACCGATGACAGTTAGAGATAGGTTTGCTGACTGGGATATCTAGCCGATATACAAAAGATATCGGACCGATGACAGTCAGGTTTGCTGACTGGGATATCTAGCCGATATACAAAAGATATCGGACCGATGACAGTTAGAGATAGGTTTGCTGACTTGGAAGGTTCTTATGACTCCAGATAAGAGAGATAAAACAATAAAGGCTCTTAAGGCTGGTTCCAGTTAAGATATAACAATTTTCTTAGAGTTGATAAGAGGAAAAATTCTTTAAGCTCCAGATAATAAGAAATTAAACAATTGTCTTTTGGCTGGGATAAGAACTGAAGCCAATAGAGGTTATTTAGGCTCCAGATAAAGGGGAATAAACAAGAAAGATTCTTTAAGGGCTCCCAGAAAAAGATACAAAATAATCGTTCTTGGGGCTCCAAATTAGAGGGATAAAACAACAAGGTTCTTAGAGCTCCAGATAAGAGTTATAAGACAATAAAGATTCTTAGGGCTCTAGGAAAGAAATTGCGCAAAAGAGCTTCTTAAATCTCCTCATAAGAGAGATAAACCAATAGAAGTTCACAATAGAGGTTCTAAGTGCTCCAGAGAGAGATAAAACAGTTTGCCTCACATTCCAGGGGCTCTAGATAAGAGAGAAAAACAATTTTCTTTTGGGCTCCAGATAAGAGATTTTTTATTTATTATTTACTAGAAATTTCATGGATACATACATACATACATACAAAAAGAGTACATATATATGTACCATTGGATTGGACATAGGCATAGCCTATTTTAGTCCTTTCCAAAAGAGCTTCTTAAGAGATAAAACAAAAGGTTCAAGGGGCCTCAAAGAGAGAATAAACAAAAAAGGCTCTCAGTTTCATATAAGAGATAAAACAATAGAGATTATTAGGGCTTCAGAAAAGATGGATAAAACAATACAGGTTCTTTTTTTTTCTGATTTGGGTTTTATGGCTCCCTCAAGAATACTTCACTTATACTGAGCTGATCCTTCATCAAAGGTCACAGGGCAAAAACCGGAGAACCCGGGGAAAAACCACCTGACTATCCGTAAGCAGAACTTAGCTTTCCCACATTTGACCTGAGTGAGGCTCGAACTACAGCATTGAGAAACCTAATGGATTAAGAGTCAACTCTCCTATTTACTAGGCTACAGAGGCCCGCAAATGAGATGGCTTCAGATGAGACAGATAAACAAGAGGTTCTTAGGCTCCAGATAAGACAGAAAAAACAATATTCTAAGGTCTCCTGACTTGAGAGAAAATACTTTTCTTTGCATTCCATATATTTATGTATAAGTGATAAAGCAATAAAGATTTTTATGTTCCAAGGGTTAATTAGCTCTGACAGGCTGAAGAAAAATACAAGACATTTTGGTGGTCTACGTCTTTTATCAAAAATAATCAGGCTTTTCTCTCAGAGTTTGAAAACAAGGGTTCCGGCCAGAGACTCACGGACAGGACTATTTGGACAAGCCCTCCATCCCAATTCAACAGACCGATAGACACGAAATTTTGATAAAAATTGGCCAAGTGGTTTCAAATGAAAAGATGTTTAATAACATCATGATCTTTTTAATGTAAATGTATACAACACAGGTGCAGGGGAAAATAACTCATGCAGAATTAAATTTTGATTGTTACTTAAAGCTTTTGCTACTTCAATCATATATTGTAAGTTTTAGACACTTCATCAACTTTTGCCTTTGTGTGTGTGTGTTCAATGCTCTCAAGGGTCATTCTTTTCATAATTTATTTTTTATTTTTGCCAGAATAAAGAGACTTGCCAAAGGTCTTTTTTCCCTGTTGGTGCTTTACAGATTTCCTACTTCAACTTTGCCAGGCAACCAAACAAAATATATATAGCCACTGGTCATTTAAAAAATAGCCACTAGTCATTAAAAATATAAACTGGGTAGGCAATCATCAAATGATTATAACTAATAAATAGAAAGGAAGGCAATGATCAGGAATCGATACAATTACCTAACACCTTTGATCCGTCCAAGACACAATAGGGAAAAAAGGACACACTTAAAGCAATGGCACCACAATCAAAACACCCCACATTAGAAGAATTTTTAAGCCTGTATTCTGTATTAGCAAAAAAAATCCAGTTTTTTTCAGCCAGTTGTTTGGAAATGGTTATCAAGCAAGGGCATAGTTACCGGTGCTGCCAGTACAGCTTTGGCCATACCAATAATTTGCCAATGAACAAATTAGAACTGGACAAAATTAAATAAAAAGTATTATCCGAGGTGCTGAAAAATTCCAGTATACTTCCTCTGCTGTATTTCTGGGATTTTTACTCTTAGAATATACATCAGTATTACAGACAATTAGCAGCAGCCTTTCTCTGATACACAGCAGAGGTAACTCAGACAATTAGCAGCAGCCTTTCTCTGATACACAGCAGAGGTAGCTCAGACAATTAGCAGCAGCCTTTCTCTGATACACAGCAGAGGTAACTCCTAACTTGTGCACTATAGACAGATTCATCAGACAACAAAGTGGTGATATGTTTAGCTCACCTGAGCACACTGTGCTCACTGAGCCAATTAACATCTCTGCCTAAACCACTGTGACAATTTGGACCAAACTTCACGGGAATGATCCTGGAAACAGTCTTCGCGAAAACTGCAGGACTGTCAAACCGGCAAATTTTGGTTTTGTCCTGCAAAAAAATTCGGCCCATCTGTCCTTCAGCATTTTTCAATCGCCAAATTTTAATAACAGATATTTTTTTTTTTTCTTCATTTTTTAAAATTTCATTTGCTTTATAATTTGCCTTCACATTTTTGGGTTAAAAGGCACTAAAACAGTATCATCTGAACACTAAAATTAGATTTTCTAATCCTAAGTTGTTATCAGATGAAACCAAAATTTGTCTGTCCTGTAGAAAATTTCTGTCTGACTGACAGCCGTCCTGTAGCACTTCAAAAATTATCGCGAAGACTGTTGTAAGGTGGTAATTGAAAGTTGTCCAAAGAATTGGAATCTAAGCAGAACTCTGGTTGCCATAGCAACCAAGTGGCAAACTCTTTAAATATCTTCTTGTCTGAAACTATGAGCCCTTGGGCTACCAAATTTGGTATGTACGTTCATCTAGTGGGCATCTACTAAAAATATTCAAATTATGGACCTGGGATCAAAAATTGCCCCTACAAGGAAGTTCACCCCTTGCCTCAAAGTTTGGAAGCTTAAAGACCCTCAGACAAGCAATGATTTCCAGGAGGTCTTCAACTTGCATGTGAGCACATCTGCAGGTGTAGCTGATGGGGCCACTGAGGATATCTGGAACAACATCAAGACTGGACTGCTCAAGACAACTGAGGAGGTATGTGGCACAACTCCGCCACACCCCACTGGCGTCATGAAACCTGGTGGTGGAATGAACACATGGAAAAGGCCATTCTGCCAAGCCGACAGCTTTCAAGGCCTGGAAGGCTGGTAAAGGCACTAGGGCATCATACGATGCAGCCAAATGAAATGCCAGACATGCAGTGCACCATGCTCGTCAAGAAGCCGACAAGAAGGTCTACGAGAATATAGACCCCAAGTCTTCAGAAGTCTACCGCCTTGCTAACCAGTTTAGAAGAGAGAACACTGATGTTGTTGGTGACAAACCTGTGAAGAATGATGCAGGAGAGATGTCAATGAGCGAAGACTCAAAGCAGAAGGCCTGGCTAGAGCACTACCAAAGGCTTCTCAACATTAAGTTTGACTGGGACCCAGACCACCTGTCATATTAACCACCAGTGGAAGGCCCGTCCATCCCAATCACCACTGATATGGTTAAGAAGGCTATCTCACAGATGAAGGCTGGCAAAGCACTGGGCCCATCAGGCATAGTGGTGGAGATGACACCAGCTGCCGGTGACATGGGCGCCTCCATGATCCGTGACCTAGTAGTTGAAATCATTCGTGATGGCAAGGTACCCTTTGACCGGGGAGCAGAGTTTCATTGTCTGCCTCTACAAGGGAAAAGGGGATGCATTGGAAAGAGGCAACTCATAACTGCGGTCTCAAGCTAACAAAGCAGGTTATGAAAATCCTGGAGAGGATTGTGAACAGCCTCATCAGACAATTGGTGTCAATCGACAATTCCCAGTTTGGCTTCGTCCCAGGCAGAGGCACTACAGACGCAATCTTTGTTGTCAGGCAGCTGCAAGAGAAGTATCTTGCTGCCAAGAAGAGACATTACATGGCTTTTGTAGACCTGGAGAAGGCATTTGATGGAGTACCTTGGAAGGTCATCTGGTGGGCGCTGAGAAAACTTGGTGTGGAGGAGTGGATAATGTGCGACTGGTGCAGGGGATGTATGCAAATGCGCAGAGCCGTGTCCGTGTTGGTGAGGGGTACAGTGAAGAGTTTGAAGTGAAGGTTGGTGTTCACCAAGGATCAGTACTCAGCCCGCTGCTCTTCATCATTCAAGGTGCTTGAAGCCTTATCATGAGAGTTCCGCTAAATTGCTTGAGGAAAGTGTGTGGAGGCTCTTGACTTGGAAAGAAGCAATGGAGAAGAAAGGACAGAGTAAATGCAGGAAAGACAAAGATCATGATCTGCAGTATGGGACTGGACCTCCTGCAGAGTTCAGGTGAGTTTCCATGCGCCGTCTGTCACACTGGAGTGGGCAGCAACAGCATCTTCTGCAATGGCTGCAAGCACTGGGTGCACAAGAAATGCAGTGGGCTCAAATGCTTGAAAAATGACCCTGACTACAGATGTACACGGTGCCAGGGAACTGCACGCCCCTTGGATGGCAGACCACAGAAGGAAGTCCAGGTCGGACCTGACAAGCTTGAGGTGGTAGCTTCCTTTTGCTACCTAGGAGACATGCTCTCAGCAGCAGGTGTCTGTTAACTCTCAACCACAACATGTGTGAAAACAGCCTGGAAGAAGTTCAAGGCTCTCTTCACGCCACCTCTCTTTCAAAACACGTGGCCGTGTGTACAGCTCTTGTGTGCGGAGCACAATGCTCCATGCCAGCTAGACTTGGCCATTGACAAAGCCGCACCTCCAGCGTCTGCAGCGAAATGACAGGGCAATGATCAGACAGATCTGCATACAGTAGAATTAGCCATGAGTACTCATCTTTGTTTATTATAGTGATTAATTTGATTTTTATGTTTTCGCTTTGATGCATTGACTGAGTTGGGAGCCTTTATGCAAACCCAATTTCTATGTATTTCTGTATTAAGAGTAGCATCGGGACCCAGGGTGAAGTTAGTTAGCTGTAAAAGTGCTTTAAACCCCACGGTGGTTTGCTCTACCGACCATTCTAAGGCAGTGGTCCCGGTGTTAGTCTTACTTTTTGTTGCTTTGTGGTTTATTCTACGAGGCGACTTGTTGTATGTCTTTCAGTGTGTCATTTTGTTCTTGTGTTTTTTAGTCCTTTTAGTATTGCGATTACCTCGCTTGGGGAAGAGAGAGCTAATCTTAGTGCTTTTTGTACCTTTGTTCGGTTTGTGCTTGTTTAGATTTGTCGGTTTCCTCTTCCTCTTGGGGTCTGGGATGGGCTGCGGTTTGTGATTGTGGCACTCCCTGGACTTTTCTCTTACCTTTTCTGCAATGTCAGGCCGCAAGACATTGTCACCACCAGGCCCAATGAGCTACTTGTGCAGCTTGGCATTGAGGATCTGGACCTCATTCTGAAGGAGAGAAGACTCCGATGGTATGGACGTGTGGAATGCTCCAATGGTGCAGTCAAGACAGCCTTTGACATACAGGTTGATGGAAAGCGTGGGCCTAGGAGGCCCAAAATGACATGGAAGCAGCTGACAGAGAGGTATTGCAGAGAGTTGAAGCTCTCGGCTATCAACCCTCACGATAGACATACCTGGAGATCTGGTGTGAGATCTGCCATGCATGCAGCAAGCCAGCTATCTGGAAGGGGGCCTACTGATGTTGCCCCTGTACCTGCACGTTAATCAAAAATCCGATTATGATATGTGATGATATGACCCGGGGGTCACTAGGTTTATATAGACTTATATTGTGAAAAGTTTGAAAAAGGCTTCTTGTCAGAAACCATAAGCCTAGGGCAACCAATTTAGTATGTAGCTACATCGATCTAGTAGACCTCTACCAAGATTGTTCAAATTATGGTTGGGTATAATCTGCAGACCAAACCATGCAGACCAGTGGACCATGGACCGGTCTGCAGTGGACCAAAAGGGTACATTTTTCAGACCAAGTACCTTGCAGACCAGACTTTGTGCAGACTATAATAGTGAATAATTTTGTGTCATTTTTTCCCATGCTCTTTATCAGTTATCATTATATTTTCAGAAATAGATGAAATCTTTTTATGAGAAGAATTTCAGGAATACAAAAACAAACAAACAAACAAACAAACAAACAAAAACAAAAAAAAAAAAAACAGAATTTTTTCCTGTTAATTAGCAAAAAGCATTTTGTGTCATTTTTCCCATGCCCTGTATCATTTTTCATGATAATATTTACAGAAAGGAATTATTTTATGATAAGCATTACATTAATACCAAATATGACAGATCTGTTCCATAGGAAATATCATAGGAACAGGCGCACAGCAATTGTCTTACAAAATAACCTGTGGGCTGAGCTGAGTCACACCAGTCTGCACATCTGATCAGTAGACTAAGCAGACTGGATGTGCAGATTAGGCACATTTTTTGTAGGGTGAACTTTGCATTATTAACCTGAAACATGAACTGTCCAGTAGACATTTTATAATTTTAATAATAATGCTATGAAAATATTGAATATCACTTTCCTTATAATTTTATAATCCGTTGCGGAATGAATTGGAACTAAAACCTGCATTTATTGAGACATTTTTGCACTAATGTATAACAAAAACCTGGAGCACAGCAATTTCTACTAAATGGCATGTGCACCCAGTGAAGACTCAAATCAGCCTAAAGAATCTGCGCAGGCTGATTTTTGTTTTCACTGAGCATGTATATATAAATAAATACATAGAAACAAATAAATAAACAATATTTAATTAATAAACAAAAAAAAATAATAATGAAATACTTTAAAGAAAGAAGAAACAAACTAATACAAATTAAATTAATACAAATTAAATAAATAATTCCAATCTACTCTTCAAATAAATCTGTTTTGTTTTTTTTTTGTTTTTTTTTTTTTTGTTTTATTGCAAAATATTTGGTATCCCTAAAAGAAATTTATAACCTTTAGAAGGCCACTAGAGACATAAATGAAAGACAAAAATAAATAGATACAATGTACTCTAACAAAAAAAATCAGTTGTTTTTTTTGTTTTTTGTTGTTGTTTTTTTTCAAAATATTTGTTATCCCAACAAATTATTATATTTCCTTAAATACACAAAAAAAAATACATTTTAAAATTAAAAGAAATAAATGTATAAAAAAAAAAAAAAACACAAAAAGTTTTCCAATCTACTCACCCAATTAATAAAATTTCCAAACTATATTGTATTCCTTTAAAATATTTATTACCCTTCAGAAAGTTCTTAAATAAACAAAAATAAATAAATAAATAAACAAAAATAAATAAACATTGTTAGTATGAAAGAAAAAAAAAAAAATAAAAAAACCCTTCAACTCTGCTCTCCAGATAAGTCAATTTTCCAAACTATCTGTTATATCCCTTCCAAAAAATTGATTACTTTTCAGGAGGCCTCTTTACCACCCCCTACTGGTTATTCATAATCACCTCTTTAGGACATGTCTTTGATCTTGCTTGCTTAGTCCCTAAGTAGGGGCAATAAAATCATTTGTGAGTGGTACTTTTGGCCTCATTTTGCCTATGCCTAACAACAGAGCATGTCTCGCATGATTGTTTAATCTCTTTTGCCAATATATGCCTACCGGCCCATTTTATGGAAAATATGCAAACATTGTGTCTGTAGACAGAAACAGACCAGACAACGCAGAGCACTGCAACTGTACACTGTATTTACAGTTTCCAGGCTTTCAAGTGCCATCCATCGTAAAAGTAGGAATCCGATAAAGTAGGGCTCAAAATTTTGAAAAAGTAGGACAAAAGTAGGAATTTTGTCAAATCTCCCTTAAATGTTAGCCTTATCTCACAGGTTTTAGTCCACAGCTTATGGCATGTATGTATCATAGGCATTTTGTGGTAATTTTTTTAACAGTGTAGACCCAGGTCAGATGCCACAGAAAGCCGAGTCTGATCAGGATCACCACTATTTGCAGGAAGTTTTGTGTCATGAGCAAGGAAGAAAACTCTTGCATTTTTGGTTTTTGAATTATTTCCCCTTGACTTAGTTCCATATAGTAAACCGTGTCCGGGCCATAACTCCTAAACCATATGGAATTTATTTATGAAACTTTATGGGTGCATGCATCACATTGAGACGATGTGTCATGAACAAGGAAGACAACTCTTGCATTTTTTGTTTTTGAATTATCTTCCCTTGACTTAGTTCCATATAGGAAACCGTGTCCGGGCCATAACTCCTAAACCGTATGGAATATATTCATGAAACTATACAGGTGCATGCATCACATTGAGACGATGTGTCATGAACAAGGAAGACAACTCTGGCATTTTTGGTTTTTGAATTATTTCCCCTTGACTTAGTTGCATATAGTTAACCGTGTCCGGGCCATAACTCCTAAACCATATGGAATATATTCATGAAACTTTACAGGTGCATGCATCACATTGCGACGATGTGTCATGAACAAGGAAGACATATAAACCCTTTTTCTGAATGGCATTTGGCGGGGGCATCCGTGTCCTATGGACACTTTTTCTAGTAAATTTAAGGGGTGTCAGTTTTGTTTTGTTTGATGTAAGTTTGCAAAAAGGACCCTGTACTGAAAATGAACAATGACTCTGCATTCTGCAGCGTCTGTTCAGGGTCTACACTGTTTGCCAAAAATGCCTTTGGACAGCTCCATTTGAAAGTTAAAGGATGTTGAGATTGTTTTATTCGATGTAAGTTTACAAAAGTTCCTGTACTTTGACAAACAGTCTTGACCCTGATCAGACACCACCTTCTGCAGCTCTCGGATCTGGATCTACACTGTTTTAAAATGTCCCACAAGTGCCTTTGAACAGATCAATTTTAAATTCAAATTGTAAGTTTGCAACAGTTCCTGACCTTTTTTTACTTTCTGCATCATCTGATCTGGGTCTACACTGTTTATGAGTGTACCCAAAAATGAGGAGCTATGCATATATATATATATATATATGTGTGTGTGTGTGTGTGTGTGTGTGTGTGTGTGTTCATTTTGTAGCTGCATTTTTGTATTTACATGTATATGTTTTCCCTTTGTGTTGGGGGACCTGATGTGGATCTGATTTCATCAGTTCCTGAGTTCTCTTATTTATTTTTTATTGTGTATAGGCTAAGTGAAAATGTCAACTTTTCCAGCTGACATTTTTTCCAAGTATGTCTAATGGGAGTAACAGTAAGCAATTTTTTAGAGTCGGCAAAATGGGTATTGGCATCTTTTGAAGTGTTGGTGAAATGGGAATAGGCAAAATTACGAGTACATTTTGTATTTGAAGACCATATAATTATTATGCTCATCTGATTAAGTAGCTGTTAATGTTGATGTACTATTTTTACAATTTCCACATGTAACAGCAGTTTCATCCTAGTCCATAAAATAACATGGAATGTGGCTAAAACTCATTTATTCTTTATTTTTTCCTTTGTTTTGAAAGATAATCATTATTTCTTAAAGAACCCTATTTTTGGACTGACAAGGATTATTTCGTATTCCATTCTGACATTTAGTGTGTTAGAAAAAACACATTAATATTTGTATTGGATTTGTTGTTGTTGTGCGGATTTTTAACGCTACCAGGCACCCAAGGCACATAGAGGCAGCGGCGATTGCTATGATGTACTTGTATTTGTACAGCCTTGCTTTCATGGATCAACCATGCACACTTGGTGCCGCTGTCTGTCACCAAGCCCTGTCCACTTTATACTCAACCCAGGGCATGTCGAGTATGAGCTAGGCGTAATAATGGTCTGAAAATTGTCTCGACCCGAGTGGGATTCGATCCCACGATATCCCGCTTGAAAGTCGAGTGCGCTAACCACTAGGCCACCCAGCCCACATATTAGATTTGTTTTATCATGTAAACTATATCTGATATGCCCTGTCAGTCACCTAATAAGACCTGTCAATTATCTGATAATACCTGTCATTCCTCTTGGATATTGACCAATGAAATTGCATAGCTGAAAAGCTTCGCCCTCCATTGGTTATAACAAGAGCAAAGCCTAATTAGTATTCCAAATCAAGATTTCAAAAATATTTTATTCAGTTTTGAAACTTTCACTGTAAAAAAAGAAGATAATAATAATAATAGTAATAATAATAAAACCTTGACACCAAGTGAGTCACTGGAAGTAACACAGATTGAAAGAAGTAACAAAAATATATTAAAATATTTGTGAAATATAATAAACAACACAAACATTATTTTTTATTATCAGACAAGTGAAATGCAGCTATACACAAATACTGTCACAGGACAGAGATTGAGGGCAAAAATCAAAACTACATAATTAAGACAAATAAATAAATTTACAGAAACAAACAAAGATTGAAAGAAATAAAAAAGTTTTAATTGTGACATATAAACAATTCACAGAAACAAACAAAAATTCAAAGTAAAAAAAAAAAAAAAAAATAATAATAATAATTACGACATATAAACAATAACACAAGAAAATTATATTAATGTATAAATAAATCTATAAATAAATAAATTCATTGAAAAAAACAATGATTGAAAGAAAGAAAGAACAACATTATTTACACAATAGGAGATAAAAACAATTCTGATATTTGGACCAGTTCAATAATTATATTTCCTTCATGAAATACCAAATTATCTCAGTGTAAATTGTTTTATGATAAATAAATAAATGAATATGTATTGTAGATATACATAACTTAGTTGTAAAAATATGGTCCAACAAGTATGCATGGCTAACAGTGTAGACCCTGATCAGACATCGCATTCTGAGGTGTCTAATCTGGGTCTACACTATTTACAAAGGCCTATCTGTCCCAATACTTAGGATTATTATAGTAACAGATTATTATGATCTAGATTTTGTTTTCATGTAAATATGTATAAATTGATTTTGGTTCCTCTGCAGAAATTAGTCAATATAAATTCAAATGACCAAAGGGAATGCACATTTATGTTGTTTAATTTCTACATTTAAATTATAATTTTGTTTTCTTGTAAATATGTGCTAATATATCATTATGCTGTTAGTATGTTTTATATAAGCTCAGTACATTTACAAATATACATGATACCAACAAAAAAAAAATGCATCATCCACCCTGATGATTGTATTGTTTTCTGATGTCCTCTTAAATTTTTCATTAAATATTAATCCTTAAAGCGCCAATCACAACTGCAGCAGATAACTTTTTTTTTTCAGAGAAAACAAGTCTTGACATTTCATGTGAATAGTCTGCTTGGCAGATGATTCACATGAAATGTCAAGACTTGTTTTCTCTGAAACTTTGAATAAAAAAAATAAATAAAAAATTGAATGTTGTCTGCTACAAAATTAGCTTGGCGCCTTTAGGGTTAATTTGATGTCAGATACTGATTTTGTTTGAATACCTCATTGTTAACATAATGATATTTAAGAATAGTTGACACTGAATCCCTGATTATCCATGTATTATTTATTATTTTATTGTCAGTATTGCAACATGCCAGTGAGAATATTAAATACTGTTCTCTCAACATTTTTTTTTTTTTTTTTTTACTTTTCTTTTCCATTATTTGTTTCTAAGCCAAACCCATTTTTATCCTATTATTTGCTTTAAGATGTTTCCTAAGACTAAACTGAATAGAAAGAGAAAATTAGATTTAGTTTCATACAATCTTAACACAGAGGAAAATTCAGTTATTCTGCTCTTCTATTTCCAAAGTTATAGGAGGAATCAGTAAAACTAAATAATTAAAAACAACGTTTTTAATTAAGGCATGTCATATAAATAATGAAATTTTATCAAAATTATTCACTATTATAGTCTGCACAAAGTCTGGTCTGCAAGGTACTTGGTCTGCAAAATGTCCCCTTTTGGTCCACTGCAGACCGTTCCATGGTCCACTGGTCTGCATGGTTTGGTCTGCAGATTATACCCAACCTCAAATTATAGCCCTGGGGTCAAAAATGGCCCCTACCCAGGGGTCACTAGCTTTACACACTAACATAGTAAAAATCTGGAAAAATCACCATGTAAGAAATTATCAGGCCTAGAGCTTCCAAATTTGGTATGTAGCTTTATCTAATAGCCTTCTACCAAGAGTATTCCAATTATAACCCTGGGGTCATAAATGGCCCCCATCCGGGGGTCAATAGTTTTACATAGACTTATATAATAAAAAAATCTTAAAAAATCTTGTCCGAAACCATTAGGCCTAAGGCTTAGTAACCGAATCTGTTTTGTAGCTTTAACTAGTAGACCTTACCAGGATTGTTCAAATTAGATCCTGGTGTCAAAAATGGCCCCACCCTAAGGGTCAGTATTTTTACATAGACAAATCAGTGGCAAATAAGCTTTTCTTCTAAAACTACTAGCAAGATTTTGGAATAATTTGGCAGAAATGTTTTTTGGATGCAAGTCAATTTAACTGGTGAAGTTAAGCAGACTCATTAAAAATCATGGCCACAAGGAGGTGGGGCCTATTTTCGAGTGACCCTCTACAAAAATTGGTCAACCTGTCTTGCTCTGCTGAACAAAATGGCCACCAGAGCTAAAAATAGAAGAAAAAAATCTTTAGAAAACTTCTTCTTCTAAAGGGATAGATGGATTTTGAAATATTTTCATAGGAGTGTTTCTTGGTTTACCGGCTCTCCCAAAATTCCTCAGCTGAACAAGATGGCGACGGAGCTAAAACAAGAGAAAAACCTTTGATTAACTTCTCCTATATGGATGGATGGATTTTGAAATAATTTCACACACATGTTCCTTGGGTGACTCTCTACCAAAATTGCTCCCCCCTCTGCCATTCTGTTGTCACTGACAACCCATGATTTTCACATGCCTATTCAACAACAAGCCACCATGCGATCATGCTGCTGTCAACAGGCATGAGACTAGAGGACTGATGAAAAAATCTGAATTCTAGGTAAAAAATCTGAAAACCCCTGTCACCCTTACCAAAAATGTCATTTATGCAACTTTCAGGCAAAATCAAGTAATTCTAAAGAACATATTTTGAAAGTAAAAAATCTGAAACCTGCCAAAAATCTGAAAAGTCTCATGCCTGTGTCAAGTAACACCCCTCTCCCACTCCCCACTTCCCCCCGCCCCCCCGCCCCCCCAACACACACACACATATACACACACGCCACATTCCCACAAGCCTATGATACTTTACAAGCCAACATGCCATTGTCTGTGCCAAGCACCACCACTTCCCTCCCAAGGCCTCTACAACACAGAATTTACCCAAAATCATTCATTTTCAGCAAAGTTTAAACATTGACAGTCCAATGAAGAGAATGTAATAGTCTTTTAGAATATACTATGTTGCAATGAATTGTTGAAGTAACTAATGATGGTTGGAGTCATATGACACTCGGGTGAGCGAATTACGGCCCTCTGGGCCCTCAGGGGTGGGGGAGGGTAACTTAGGGGTAATTTCGGTACGGGTGTGCGAGCCAGTATTTCAAAACCTACCCCATTCATATACCTGGCCTTTGAAAAAACGGACCCATTCATATACTTGACCATCAAAAATATTGACCTATTCATATACTGCCCTTTGATTTTTTGTACCCTTTTCTTGCTGGTTTTTAGACAAATATCACAGTCAATTCATGTAATACCAAGAGGATAAGCAGCCTCGAAAAATCTCTGAGCAAAAAATATGTGCATATACCAGGATGTCAGAAAAATAGGGCCTTTCACATAGGAATCCAGAAAAATTGGGCCATTCATATACTTTTTGTTGAAAAAAGGGGGCCAATCATATATCTGGCAGTGCTGAAAAAGGGGGCTATTCGGCACGCACATCCGTACTATACCATATATAGGAAGTTACCCCTCCCCTCGAGTCTGGGCCCTCTTGTTTCTTATTTTTCCAGAAAAACAGGAAATGACACTTCGTGAAAATTGTCTATTAAGAATCTAAACAGTCACCTATAGGCACGTTCAGTAAGTTTTGAAACTGACAAAACAAAAAAAGAAAAAGAAAAAAAAACACCAAAAACAACAAAAAAAAACAAACTTGAAGATGTTGCCTTGTCAGAATAGTGAAATACTTTGAAGATGTTGCCTTGTCAGACATAGTGAAATACTTTGAATCGAAGCCTGATCGTAACTGGCCGTAGGACATATCAAAGCTTTTGCAACTTGTTTTGATAATGCCTGCTATAAATGCAACTAGTGAGCGATCCTTTAGCTTGAATAAAAATGTTTAATAGAGAGAAGATATGACTTGTTCATATATATATTTTACTGTTACAGCCCTAGCCAAATTGTATTTTAGACACTAATAAAAAGTGAGATTCGCTTGATTTCAAAAGCATTCAGGACTATAGAAACGCACTAGAATGCAGGAGCTTCCAGGGGGCTTCGCTGACCTGCTCCCCCGACCCCCCCTACCCACCAGGGCTCTGCCCTGGACCCACTGAGTGCCTAGGCGGCCCCCAGACCCCTCGCCTGTGGCCGTTCGTACCAATCCAAAACTTGAAGCTATGCCCCTGTCAAGTATAACCTATAGCTTACCAACTAGCCAAATAACTCTTTCGGGTTTGCAGTCTGAAAATGAGTTTTATTCTTCCATTCAATCAGTTTATCAAAATGATGTACCAAAGTGAAATAGTTTTGATGCAAACTAAATACCTAAAATGATTTGACCAAGCAGATTAACCAATGCGCAAAACTAGCTGTCATGGCTGTATAATTATTTATAAAAGAGAGGCACATACTGTGAGTCATCAGTTATAAATGCATTTTTCAATGCTTAACATCCTGGGTAAAATTTTCAGCAGACGACATTTAGAAATACTTTTTCTTACTTTTTTTCCCCAGAAAACAGGATTTGACATTTCATGCAAATTTTATAACAGTTGGACCAAAAGCACAATAGCACATGAGCTTTAATACATCACAGGAGCTTGAACCAGTCAGAAATGCAGATTAAAATGGTCCAAATCAACTGTCCTGTAAGGCAAGCTAAAACCTTCAGCTCGCCTTATAGGATAGTCGGTTTGGGCCTGGCATTTTAAGGATAATCTGCCAGCTGTCCAAATATGGCAGCGATAAGTGTCACCTTTACATGCCATCACAAAAAATCAACAAAAATCACGATGCACAAATGAAATGTGTGTCTCACAAATTTAACAGTGAGTGTTAACTTAAATTTCAAGGTTTGTCAAGAGGTTATTAATATGCGAGAGAAAATATTTCCCTTTTCATATTCATGTATACATAAAATACTAATTATTATATTAATGCCATTTTGTTTTTCAATGTTCCATCTAGGGCCGCCGGAAAATAAAATATCCAAATTAAATCAAATAACAGCATATTTGGCCACAAAGTAGGCCACTCAAACAGCTCTATACACTGTGCATTGACCGTACATATATAATGTAGTTAGCTGTTCCCCTTGCATGTGCAGATAGAATACAAACCGATATCCAGTTCGTTATATACATGAACGGACAAGATCATTACAAAAACATGCCTATTCAAATATACTGAAAAATTTCACTAGCGGCTAAGACACAATAAAGTAGAGATTTTGTGGTTGAGCTATGTTATATGCACATACATGTAACAAACTGTAGTCAAACCAGATTCGTATAAGTTTTATACCACTTAATCCGCAATTGAATAACCTTCATGTACACATACAGTTTTGGGTATCTGCGACCATCTGATTTGGAGAAAAATGGCTAGACATGCCGAAAAAATGGCATTTTTTGTGCGTTATGCTGTTACAAGATTTTTTCCTTTATTTTTCAAAGTTGGCATTTTTAATATGTACCGCCAGATGAGAAAACTAAGCCTTTTGTGAGATGGAGATACAACTCCCCTAAATTCTACAGTTTACGGATCAGGGATTACCCTGGAAAATTTTGGAGAGGGGCCGAAGGCCCCTCTCCAAAATTTGGAAGGGCCATTTGGCCGGGGGTGTGGGGGCCGCCTAGGCCCCCACTGGGGTCCAGGGGCAACGCCCCGGTAGGGGGTCCAGGGGGGCGAAGCCCCCCGGCCGAAAACGAAATTTAGCATTTTCACATGTCCTAAACCTGCTCTCCTGAAACCAATTTTTGTTAATTTTTCAAAAGCTTTTAAGCTGATTTGGAGGACAGTTGAGCTAGTCTGGCCCAAACATCAAGATTTATAATGATAACTTGTCAAATTTCATTTTTGAATACATTCATGATTCTCAAAGAGCATGTTTATAGGGTCTTATAAAGCCTTATAGGGTCTTTTGAGGAAACCCTGCAAAACCTCTCCTGAAACCACTTGTTTGTGAATTACACAAAAGCTTGCTTTGGATGACAATTGAGCAATTTTAGGGTCTTTTGAGTACCTGCAGCAACTGGGCATTTTTAGTGTCTTAAAAAGACCCTAAAACCTGCCCACTGGCATCTAAAGCACCCTCTGCAGGTGTCCTCCAAAGATCCTAAAAAATTGCTTGATTGTCCTTCAAAGTAACTTCAGGCCTTTCATTTTATGGAGATTTATGGAAAATGTACAGAACAATTTTTTGAAAAAAAAAAGAACAAAAAAAAAACAACAAACAAAAACCAAAAGCACAGATTGGGAAAAGTTTTCCTTCAGCCATTTTGTTTGGAACGATTTCATTATCTTTTCATTTTCCACTTCTTCATTTGGGCCTTCCTCATTTGTATCTGATATCGTCGGAACTGTCTGTGTCAGATCGGTATTAATGCCGTTGTTTGTTTGTTTTTTGATGAAGAAGCCATCGAGTTTTTGTTGCTTCGCACTGGAAGCCATTTTGATAGTTGAGATGAATACCGCGAGTATAACGGATACCGATTGGATGTTTCAGCAACAATAAACCAATAGAAACGATTGGCACAACTTACCGGGATAGACGCTTCCGAGTCGAACCGAACCGAACCAAAAAACGTATCCAGCCTTTTCCGGGCGCACCGATGATTTTCTTTCGCGGCATCGAAATTTTCGGTGCGTCAATTCGGCGCACTGCAGAAATTTCGCTGCGGCAATGGAAAATAAATAGCGTCATTGGCGCAAGGGCGCGGTCTAAAGTGATCCCTGCGGATTAAGAATTGGTAAAACATCACTTGAGATATTCCAGATAATGTAAATGCTGTCCTTCGTTATACTTTTGTCATTTTTTGGGGTTCCCGCAACAACAAGCATTTTAAGCCTAGTATGAGGTCATTCACGGATGTTTCTGTTATTCTACAAATAAATTTAGATACGAAATCATAAAAGAAAAGGCTTGTCATACTTGTAAACAGTACAGATATTTCATGTTGCGCACCTGGAAAAAGCCCTTTTTTGTAGTCCGTAGCCCCCTATTTTTCGGTGAATCACATTGCCATCATATTAGCTTTAATTTTAATACAACTTTTATTTTCTATTTCGGGGCAACAGACCTAGCTGGCATGCCAAATGGATTCAGACTTGCTTAATATACGGCTTAAAAAGTTACGGCTGTCAAAATGCTGTCCGTACCCCAGTAGCTCCTGTTTTTCTATAATGCATAAAATGATTTTATTCCATAGAACCTTTGTTAAACTTTCCTTTTTACATTACCTCTAAGCAAAGGTTAAAAAAGAAATATCATTTTGGAAAATAATGATTCTTATAAATAGTGTCCAGGATGATAATGACACAAATAAGACCATGTTACATAGTAAATGTGAAATTTGTAGACAACTGAATATGTTGGTTTAGATGATTTTGATAGTTTTGGAGAGATAATTTAATGTACAAAACAGTTTTTTGAAACAAAACATTGAATTCTTTCAGAATAATTGATTTTTTTGTTTTAATTCTAATGAGGGAGCTAGGGGCTACGGACTCTACAAATGTGTCTTTCAATGACATGCCTATATTGAAACGCTTGTTTTCAGACTAGAGTGCTTAAAACATAATTAATGTTTGCAACCACCATAGAACTGACACATGTGCAGCCACCATTGATCCCCAACATACATTTGTGGGAACCGTTGATCCCCAGACATACATACGCAGCCACAGTTGATTGTCGACATACATGCACAGCCACTGATGATCCTCACAATTATGCCAAGCCACCGTTGATCTCTGACAAACATGTGTCTACCGTTGATCCCCAACATTCATGTGCAGCTACTTTGGATATGTGCGGCCACCCTTGATCCTCAACATACATGAAGTGCCAACGTTGATCCCTAGCCTATATGCGGGACCACCTTTGATCCCAGCATACATGTGTGGTCAGTCACCATTGATACCCAGCATACCTGTGCAGTCACCCTTAATCCCAGATATACATGTACAGCCACCTTTGGCCGGCCTCGGTGGCGCAGTTGGATGCGCGTCCGACTGGAGACCAGGAGGTCGCGGATTCGACCCCCGCCGAGGTCGGCAACATTCTTTCGTGGAGATTGATCATGAAATATTTTCTACGGTCATTCACTCCCTTCCGCTGATTCAAGAAGGGCAGTTGTCAGTTTCTGGCGAAAGAATGTGCACAATACTGGTTAACCGCTTGGAGGACTAAGCCTGCCCAGTAAACGTGTGGTTAGGTAAACTGACCGCGCTCGACATGACCCCATTGGGTTGACTGGGCCGTAAAACCTCAACACAACAACAACAACAGCCACCTTTGATCTCCAAAATATATATACGACCACGGTTCATCATCTATATATATGCCTGGTCAACGTTGATCTCCAACATACATGTGCAGCCACCATTGATCCCCTATATGTATATGTGTGGTCACCACTGATCCCCGACATATATGCACAACCACTATTGACCCCTGGCATTCATGTTCTCTGATATACGTGTGCAGTCACTGTTGATCCCATATATAATAATTTGCACACAGTTGATCCCGGATATCCAGTTGCAGCCACTGTTGATCCCCAAGATACATGTGCAGACATTGTTGATACCTGCCATCTATGCCCTGCCACCACTGATCCCCACTATAAATGCGTGGCCACCATTGATTCCCGACATACATGTATGGCCATCAATGATCCCCGACATATATGCATGGCCGCCATTGATTCCCAATATACATTTACAACCGCCATTGATTCCCGATGTACATTTGTTGTTGATCACCTATACATACATGTACATGTGTGGCCACCTTTGATCTCAAACATAAATGTGTGTCTACTGTCAATACTCTGTGCGCATTTTCTGCCACAAGTGATCTTCCAACATAGATGTGTGTCCACATTTGATCCCCCCAAAAAATATGTGCTTTCATGATTATCTCCAACATACATGTGCTGCCACCATTGATTCCCAAAATTCACGTGCGGCAACCGTTAATCCCTATCATATATGAGCAGCCACCATTGATCTCCAGCAAACATGTGCAGCCAACGTTGATCCCCAACATACATGCATGGACAGCTGATCCCCAGTACATGTGCAGCCGTCATTTACATGTGAGGCTAAGGTTGATTCCAGATATGTGCGGGAACCATTGACACCCAACATACATGTGCGGCCGTCTTTGATCACAGACATACATTTGCGACCACTGTTAATGCCCTTATTCCCTGACACACACGTGCGACCACCGCTGATCCCACTGTCTGTCATGTTAAGTGAGTCCAAGTACTATAGCTTCATAGAATAACCATCTGAATGCAGCCTCGTTTGTTTACTTATTCAGTTAAGTCTCTATATAGCTCTCAAAACCTTTACTGAAGTATACCATTGACACGTTAATATCAGCCCAATAATTTCTGAAGTTACTTTTTGACATTTTTTTATGTCAGCAGCTATGTTACACTTTTGCTTAAAATATTTGCATAATAATTTTAAACCATTATCTCTAACAATAACAAAGTTTCCATCTGCAGGGTGCAGAAAGTTTCAGTAGACATCAATCGGAATTCAGCCATTCAATCTGTAGAGTCCGTAGCCCCTGACTGACCAAGTATTTGTTATGCTACTAGATGTTATAATCAGGGATATGTCTTGTCAACTACAAAACCTATCAACTTCAAAACATTTTTCATTCAATATTCTTCATGAATAAGTTGATAATACATTTTCTAGGTTTTAGAAAGGGTGATTTCATACAATTAGTTTTTTGTATTTGTTAGAATTCTTTTTAAACCTGTAGAAAAGGGCAACATGTGCATTAAAATGTGCATTGTTGTAACTTTACAAGGCTATAGGAAGCCAGCTGACATCAGTTGAATACAGTTTTCTCAAAATAGATACCTCTTTTAACCTTTATTAATGTAACTGTAGAGTCTGTAGCCCCAGAGTTGTCACATACATGTTTCATTTTAAGCTGGTTTTAGGAAATCCAGCTGTGATATTTTGTTTCAGTTTACAATATCTTATTATTCTTCTCTTACAAATCTTGTTAAACTACAATTCTATTGATTTGAAAGGAACAAAAAAGTAAAATAATACCCTTCAGAGATTTTAAATCTATACCAAAGTACTTGGAGATCTACAAAATCACATTTTTGCTGTGTGAATTAAGTTTTATGTAATCATGTCAAGCCTCAGCAAATCACTGATACAATAATGTCATTTGACTCAGTTGGAGTATACTTCATAACAATGGCTTTGTCAAAAATGTGAAATGTATAGTCCGTAGGCCAATTTCAGTATCTCAAGTTACAGGAAAAGTGGCCAAAGTCAACACAACTGAACAACAACAAAAAATATCAGTTGCCAGAAGAAATGCATCAAACAAGCGTATTATGGGACAGACATGTTAATCAACCTCCTACATTTTTTGTAACTGAATTTAGAAACAATGACATTTTTCAGGCAAATACCCACTTAGCCTTCAGGGTCTCTGAAAATCATACTAAGAATGAAAAAAGGGTGACTTATTCTTTGTTTGGACAGAAATAGGTTGGAAGTCTTGTCTGACAAAAATTAGCAGAAGAGAGGACTTTTAAAAGATTAAAAATGAAAGCGTTATGCTTCACCTAGTAGAGTCCGTAGCCCCCAGAGGGTGGGTATGAGTATCAACCTGCATTATAAAAACTACTTACTGCAAAACAAAACCCCTTTCAGGACAATGTGCGTGAATGTTGGAGGAACCTACTTTTGTATAAATTTGATCGTTCCTCACAAGTTTATTTTTGGTCATTCTTGCAACATGTTATCCCTACTTTATTGTGTCTTAGCCGTACCAAAAACTGAAAGTTTTCAGATAAAAATTCTGATTTTTTTTTTCATATTTTTGCTCAAAACATAGATTGTTGGTACTCATTAGAACTGCCAGCAAGGCGGTTCTAACTACTACCCACAATCTATGTTTTTGAGCAGAAATAAGAAAAATAATGTAAACCCCTGTAAACCCCAGTTTTAAAATATAAAAGTTAGGTTTAAGGGGGTCAAAATTATATAGGCATGTTTTTGTGATGTATATAGTTTTGTGTTATGGCAAGCCGTTTTACTATTTATTCTGTAAATCAGATATCTGATTTAATATATCAGATATCTTATATAATATATATGATATCTGATATATCAGATATCTAATATAAATAATATATCTTATATGTCAATTAAGATATCTTATATGCTATATAAGATATCTGATATGCTATATAAGATATCTTATATAGGATATAAGATATCTTATTTACTAAAGAAGATATCTCATTTATTCAATTAAATAAGCTATCTCATTTAGTATATCAGGTATCTTATTTAGTATATCAGATATCTATATTAATATATAAGATATCTTATTTAACAAATAGGATATCTTATATGGTAAATAAGATATCTTTATGTGGAATTAAATAAGATATCTAATATGATATATTAGATATCTTGCGGCCATAGTTGATCCCTGATATACATGTGTGGCCAACATTGATCCCAAACATACATGCATGGACAGTTGATCCCCAGTACATGTGCAGCCGTCATTTACATGTGAGGCTAAGGTTGATTCCAGACATGTGCGGGAACCATTGACACCCAACATACATGTGCGGCCGTCTTTGATCACAGACATACATTTGCGACCACTGTTAATGCCCTTATTCCCTGACACACACGTGCGACCACCGCTGATCCCACTGTCTGTCATGTTAAGTGAGTCCAAGTACTATAGCTTCATAGAATAACCATCTGAATGCAGCCTCATTTGTTTACTTATTCAGTTAACTTAAGTCTCTATATAGCTCTCAAAACCTTTACTGAAGTATACCATTGACACGTTAATATCAGCCCAATAATTTTTGAAGTTACTTTTTGACATTTTTTTATGTCAGCAGCTGTGTTACACATTGTCTGCTTATATAATATATATGATATCCGATATATCAGATATCTAATATAAATAATATATCTTATATGTCAATTAAGATATCTTATATGCTATATAAGATATCTGATATGCTATATAAGATATCTTACATAGGATATAAGATATCTTATTTACTAAAGAAGATATCTCATTTATTCAATTAAATAAGCTATCTCATTTAGTATATCAGGTATCTTATTTAGTATATCAGATAGATATATCTATATTAATATATGAGATATCTTTTTTAACAAATAAGATATCTTATATGGTAAATAAGATATCTTTATGTGGAATTAAATATCTAATATGATATATCAGATATCTTATATAGGATATAAGATATCTGATATACTAATTCAGATATCTTATATCCTATATTAGATATCTTATATCCTATATAAGATATCTGATATAATGCATAATAAATAGTATGGTCAATGTACAGTGTATAGAGCTTTTTGAGTTGCCAGCAAGCCCTTTTACTATTTATTCTATAAATCAGATATCTAATTAAATATATCAGATATCTTACATAATATATAAAATATCTGATATAATATTAGATATCTTATATAAATTAAGGTATCTTATATGTCAATTAAGATATCTTATATGCTTTATAAGATATCTTAACTGACATATAAGATATCATATATGCTATATAAGATATCTGATATGCTATAAAAGATATCTTATATAGGATATAAGATACCTTATTTACTAAAGAAGACATCTCTGTTATTCAATCAAATAAGATATCTCATTTAGTATTTCAGATATCTTATTTAGTAATATCAGATGTCTATATTAATATATATCTTATTTAACAAATAAGATATCTTATATGGTAAATTAGATATCTTATATGTGGAATTAAATAAGACATCTCATTTTATATCAGATATATAGGCTATAAGATAGCAAATATAGGATTTAAGATATCTGAATTAGTATATCAGATATGTTATATCCTATATTAGATATTTTATATCCTATATAAGATATCTGATATAATATTTATTTTAAGATGTCTATTTTGCATTATAAATAGTTAAACAGCTTGCCATATTGTGTATCAGTTTTGGTACTTAAAGACATCAAAATTTTGAAAAAAGTAGGGCAAAAGTTACTCCTATACATGAGAGTTTGGGTAGTCTGGCGTTTACTTTTACGTTTATATACTGATATTTTCATTTTTGTTTTCATTGACAACTCAAAGTCACAAGGCCAACTGTAAATAAAAATGAAAAAGACTGATATAAACAAAAATGTAAATACTGAGTGTAAATAGGGCCTATGACATTCTATATATTGAACCAAGCAAAAGAAGGAATTTCAATCATGAAAAGTAGGGATAGTAGGGATGTTCTGAGTGTTTTCAGACTTAGATATGGCCCATTTTCGTGTATTTTCGCGTTACTAATGGTAAAAAGTTTCATCTTAACTATACTTACAGAGACAAATGCTGAAAATAATCCTGAAGTCATCTAAATTATTATCTGAGCATTTATTTTATGTATAAATGATGTAGTTCTGTAGATTTGTTTTGTGAAAGCATTTGTGTAAACTAGCCGACCATATAGCCCCCATTTTGAACTAAAAGTCATGTGAATTCGTATTAATTAAAATTTCGGCACGAAATTATCATGTGATTGTCATGTGATCTTTGAAAATTTTGGCCATTTTCTAAACAAAGTACAGATGCCTTGGATTTGCCATTGTTGTTGTTGTTGTTGAGTAAATCTCTTCCGCTGACTTTTCGGAGAACCGTCGTACGATGTAACTTGACATGTGCCTGAGCTCTATATACACTGGTGAAAGGGTTTGTTTGTTTTTTTTTCATCAAACATTAGAACAGTGTTCACTGTCCCATTTCGCTCAGAATATTGATAATCTCTTCAACTCTGTAAGTCTCTTATGATGGATTTTGTTTATATATTCTCTTGTCTGCAGTTTAAGCAACCCCCAATTCTCTTGATCGCACTGCTCTATTTCTAGCACTGCAGAAACATCCAATGTCAACTGTGTTAAAAACTCTGGGTTATTAACTTGTGAACCATGAATATAATGTAGGGCTGGATCTTTTAATAGTTTTTCAATATAATCTAAATTTCTTTTCACTTATAAAATGCTGCCTTGTTTCTGGAGCTGTTGAGCATAGCTTGCAGGATGAATTCACTTGGTATTGGTTAAAGGCTGCTGTTTCCTTGAAGAATATATGTTCCTGTTAATAATTTGCTTTTTAGTTGTGCCCTTCTGCTATCATGAATATTACTCCGGACTGTTGACCAAACATGGTGGCTCTTACCAACTTTCAATGCGTGTATGTTTACATACTTCAAAGAAGATTTATCTTTAATGTCTTGTTTCCAACTTGCCTGAATAGCACCATTCACAGCATTGTTTAAAATACACGACATTTTCATAGAAAAAAAAATGTTAGTCTTAGCTGTAAGTCGATTTAATGGATATGGGTGTAAATGTCAATAAGGACTGTTATCACTTTGGTCAAGATTTTTCTTTACTAAACAACAGTGTATTTCTGAAACCAAGTCTTGTCCACTAAAGCGTGACTTTGTAGCTAAAGCATCCAGCAGGTAGGCGGCGCTGCCTTTGTTTTTATGGAGAAATCAGTTTAACGCGACATTGAATTTAACGCGAAAATACATGAAGGGAGTATAATAAGCAAACAAATTTTTCTCTGAACAATAACACTACTAAAATCACATCTCACTGCATTCACCAGCAACAGGACAATGACTCGGACCTCAAAAAGCTATGTTTTAGCTAAATTTAACCGGGTGTTTGGGCATTTCTTTTAACGTCAATGGCCTGTGCACCAACAGAACCTTTCTAAGGGTCGGGTATGATAGCCACGGCCAAGCTGCCGAGCCGAGCCGAAAAAGCCGAGCCTGCCATAATGTTTTCTTTTATTTGTTCAAACCAGTTTAAGATACTTATTTCTTTTAATCTTATATTACCATATGTGTAAAATGCTGTATTCACAATTAAAATTTGTGCAATCATTTGCTTATTTATGACTTTATATCCAAATTTCCATTCAACAAGGGTATGAAAGCCACGGCCGAGAAAGGGATAAGACTTACCGAGTTTGTGAACAAATTGTGATGTTTTATAATCTGAGCATATGACAGAGATTGTGCACAGAAAGATATTTTTAAATTATTTTGAATCATTATAACATGCCGAAACTGTTTATATTCTCACTATTCTTCTTTTTCATCCATTTAACGAGGATCTGCAGATTTAAAAATAGAATAGATATAAACTAAACGAAAATATCCGAAACGGCTGAAAGGGCCTAAAGGCTCAGGTGAGCTAACAAAACAGTCATTTAAGACTCCAAATCTATAATTAATTTGATAGCTTTTCCCATTAATGCTGGTCATCATACTGGTATTAGATGTAATTGTTAAGTTTAGGCCATTTCAATGCTTTTGCTTTCCGTTTCCGTTATTTTCATTTAGATCTGTTCTATATTTAGATCCTGTCGATCCTCGTTATTAGGGTGAAAAAGAAGAATAATGGGAAATAGAAGTTTGGTGAATGTGATCAGACAAGCTTTGTTAACGGTCAATCCTTACCTCGTACGTAATACATGGGAAAATAAGAACATTCATATAAACTTTGTCTTGATTTCGTCTGCTTTAGATCGCTCTAACAAAGATATAACCGATAACTCCTTACAAGTTAAATTTTCTATATATCTGCAACTGCAAAAGAAGTATTTGTTTTGGCATCTGGCGCTGCCTCTATAAGGGACTCAGTTGCCTGGTAGCGTTAAAAATCTGGGCCCAGTTGTTCAAAACTAACAACGTGGTTAGTTTACATATCGTTAAAACGTTGATCATCAAATACGGCTTATACATTAATATTTTTGTTGAAAAAAATGTGAGTAGCTTTTGCACAAATGTTTTCATCAAAAATACTGTGAATTAGATATTGTACAATTTGGCTAGTTCCGGGTTTAACTAGTTCCGAATAAGTGAAAAAAAAATCGTCATCAAATACACGACAGCGGTTAAATTTAAAAAAGGAAAAATTGGTCATTTAGTCTTCTTCACATATCAGAAAATAAATATGGAAAATATAACCTTATTGATCGATAGATCCGATTTCCCCTAGCAACTCTAAGCATAACATAAATTTTGTAAATGTGTAAATAAATGTGTATTCGCCTAGATACCCTTGACAGACAATTAAAACATTTTTGTGTTAAACATTTGGGTGGAACATACTTTTCAACATCGGCTGAAATGCTCCCTGCAAGGATTTTAAACAAAGTGCTTGTTTTCAAGCATTAATCGATCGCTAATTTGTGCATCCAATTCAGTCAGCTCCGGGTAAGGTGTTAACACACGGTGTTTAACGGTGTGTAGATATCGACGTAGTGTATGTAAAAGAATCTAACACATGTGACAGACGACTGAAGCGAAAATATGAGCCTCATCATGAGATAACCTGCTTTATGACATATGCGAACAACAAAGACACATAGTTTGTGCATCTGCGCAGTCTGATCAGCACCGTTGTTGTTCGCTGTCTAGACAGTATAATACCTATCAAAACTTTCAAGACTAGCTAATCTGGCGCTGTGGCTGTTGGCCAGTCTATGGCTGAGAAGGCCGGTCTCAGTCTTACATGGTTGAACACCTCGAAGACAGGTTTTCTTGTGTAGTCGCTTACATATATATATGCAGTTTGAACAATAAATACACAATTCATGTTAATTTGATCTTTCCATACTTGAGAAATACTATTTAATACATGCTGATAGTCTAGAAATGTGCCCCTTATATTATATTTCGCTTTTAACTGTTCAAAACTATAAAATACCCCTTCCTCATTAATAAGATCATAAATTACTCTTATGCCCATATCGCACCAATTTCTTAAAAACGGTTGCCCATTTCCAATACGATCATTATGCCATAAAGGGCATATAAGAATTTGTTTTATGTTTTCCACGGGAACAGCTTCACCAAATTCGGACCAAACTTGCATTAAATCTTTCCAAAATGGATTTTGTAAATTGGAACTGAGTTTCGTCGCATAAATTTCGACTTATTATCTCGAAATTTCAACATAAGATCTCGAAATTTGACTTATTACATAACTTGAAATTTCGAGAGCTAGTTGTATATGTCGAAATTTCGAAATAATAATAGAAATTTCAAGATATTAAGTCGAAATTTCGTGTTATTAAGTCAAAATATCTAGCTCTTCAGTCGAAATTTTGACTTAATGATTCGAAATTTCGAGATCGTATGTCGAAATTTCGAGATAATAAGTCGAAATTTCAAGATATTAAGTCAAGAAATTTCGACTTATTATGTCGATATTTCGAGATAGTAAGTCGAAATTTCAAGATGCCTATCAACGGAAATAAAAGTATATGTGGCCCTAATGCCCTTTCGTACTTTTCTGTTTCTGTGGTTTGTTCTCAAATATAAATTACTCTAAAATATATTTACGGCCAAAAATTGGCTTGACCTATGAAATTTATATAGTATTTCTATAGTTGTCCGTATTTTTCCATCACAAAAACATGCCTATATAATTTTGACCCTCTTAAACCCAACTTTTATATGGTAAAATTGGGGTTTACAGGGGTATACATTATTTTTCTTATTTCTGCTCAAAACATAGATTGTGGGAGTACCCACAATCTATGTTTTGAGCAGAAATATGAAAAATATCAAAAAATTTTATCTGAAAATTTTCATTTTTTTTGGTGGTAAAATTTTCAATATATTTGAATAGGCATGTTTTCGTAATGCCTCAGGGATTTTCCCTCTCTCTGTCCGTATTTTCCCCACCTCGTCCGTATTTCCCCTGATTTGGGTTACACACATTTTATCTTTATTCTAAGGTTTGTGTGGCATTAAAATATGCACATACAGCAAAGTCAGAAGATAATGAACTTGAATAAGAACCGGCAACGAGTCCCTTGACTCCTGCACACTTCGAACACTGGCATCTGAAACTTTGAGGCGTAAATTTCATCCGTATTTACGAGTACACATATTGACCCTACGTGTTGATAATAGTTTTCTATTTTTTATAACCAGGTTCAAAGAGTGCAGCATGATATAAAAACAGTACATCGCGCATAATAAGTCAACCTGCAATGTTTCATACAGAAATGTCCGGAATAATCCTTTCGAATTAGTGAAGGTTTATTTCAAGATTAACTCAGATATTCATGAGCCGCCGCGTCATGACAAAAGGGTGGTTAATGCATTATTCTAACACTCTTCGCCTATATAGCCAATGGTTAAATTCAGTGATTTATTCTGCAACAAATTACTGGGCGGAAGAGCGCGACGCTATCTGGCGCCATTCTGACGGCATTTTGACACTTTCCTGACGTCAGGCTTCGTCTCCATGAAGTTAGACGGTGAAACGTCGTTTTTCTCGCGTCACAATGTTTAACTGGTTTCCTGTGTTCTATAGAATGGAACAACAGTGGGATGTTGTTCATTCGACATCGGTAACAATTCAGAAATTTCTGATTTTCTCATTTCATCAACACGAACCTGTCAAAACTGTGTCGCCATTTTTCTTTGGATCAACAGCGCGAGCTGTTTGACGTCACCGGTACAGATCCGTACCGGTAGGATTATGCCTGACCGATCCCTATATGCGAAGTATTGAGCTATAGGGTGAGGGAACCAGTCAATCACAATGTAAGAAGTGCACGTAAAAAACGGCGTTATAGTCAAAACTGTTAGCGGGATTTCTTTATGTGATGGCGGAAACCTGGAAGAATCGGAAGGATACAATTACTTTTTCGTCGTTTTTTATGTGTTAGAATCGAAATAGATCAGCTCTTGTGCGTGATTTGTTGAGTAATAAATCACAGTTTGTCGGTCAGTTTTAAGTAGGTAAATCACTCGCGCTCCACGCTCGTGATTTGATCTATTTTACAATTGACCTCCAAACAGTGATTTATTACTCAACAAATCACTGCTAGAGCTGATCTATGTCTTAAATTTTAGCGTCATTCAACATTTGTTTTCTTTTTTTCTTTTTAGCCGATGACTCACATGGAATACCAAACCTTATTTTCTCAAAAGATTCATAGAAATCCGAGAGGGATTTCACACTGTGAAATCAGTGTGCCAGTTACTCCCATTTTATCCTGGATCCCTGCTGGTGTTAGCGCTCATCATTAATGCACAGGGATCTAGGGTAAAACGTTTGCTATCACTACAGCCCTGATCAACACTTTTGTGTCTATTTTTAATCAAAGTCCGTATACTTTAAAGCTTGCTAAACATCAAGCATGTCAAATTTTTTTAGCAGGGGAGTATTGATTATTTGCTGAAAACAAAAGCTAAAAGCAATCAGGTTCATAAATAGAGATATCTGTATTTCAAATACAGATATCTCTATTTCAATACTTTCTATTACTACAGATATATGTATTTGAAGTAGATATCTCCATTTGAATTGCAGATATCTTTATTGAAATGATAATTATAGATATCTTAATATCTTAATTTCAATTAAAGATATCAGTATTTCAAATACAGATATCTGAGTTTAGAAAAAATACAGATGTCTCTAACTTTAATAGAGATATCTGCATTTGAATGCAAATATTTGTAATTGAAATGCATATATCAGCAATTCAAATTCAGATATCGCCATTAAAGGTATATTGGCAAATAGTGTAGACCCAGATCAGACGCCGAAGAACGATCAGGGTCACCATTGTTTGCATTAAATGCAGGGATCGCCGTAAAACATGATAACAATAAAAACTAACCAGACACCCCTTATATTGGAATGGACCGAGGCACTTATGTACATGGTTTAGAAACTACAGGTAGAACGCAATCTTTTAATGTGCCTAGCAAATCTGACCTGTGACGACCTTGAGGTCAAGGCTACTGGAATCATTAGCAAATAGTGTACGACGTATACGGACGTTATGCACAGAACTTTGCTGTTTTCAACCAGCTTTATTGTTTTTTGTTACTTCTAGCAACTTTTTATTGCATAAATCTGTCTTAACACTTTCATCGTTGAAGACAAAAACAGACTCGTTACGAGCCGTTTCACTGTCTTGATTAACAACTGTAACCCTTTTGGCAGCAATGGAAGTGTCCATATGAAAAGATGGAAGCGTCTATTTCAGAAACTCAGGATTGAAAGGTTTACTGTGCTTGATTTCCAAACTCTTCCGCATTTCCCATATTATATGGTAAAAATGCCCTGACTTACATAGTTTTAGATACATGTATGACATATCTCAGCAAAATGATTCACGTAAATGCAAAATCGACAAATGGTCTAAGGAAAATAACTGCATTATCATTAATCTTCGTGATAGCAAACAGGTGGTGGATAAATGTTATTTTCTCTGAATAATGATAATAATAATGAAATGGAATGTCGTCCGCTACAACTTTGCTCAGCGCTGCAAGGGTTAAAACTGGTCAACTGTTACAGCACGGGTTTGTCGCATATTGTCGCCTATACAATGAATAACTCGTGCTAGCACGAGCTATATTATATAACACATTCTTTCTGTTACCACAGGCCCGTGTATTACGTGTCTTTTTTTAGTACAAGAAAAGGATCCGCGCAAGCGCGGGTATAACATTAAAGAGTCCTCGTACAGATTGCAACCTGTAAATATTGCAAGGTCGATAGTTTATTTTATTTTGTAGCTTATTCGGATTTAATGTCTCTTTCGAAAATCTTTCAATCATATTGCGACGGCGACTGGATGCGACCGTGGCCTCAGTGCTCAATTTTAGAGTGCTGCCTTGCTGAAATGTCACGCCCCAGACACATGACGTGATATTTCACTGAAACACATGCCGACCAGTTCCAATTCATAGCTCTACTTTCACAATGTTGAGCGCTAAGCGAAAGACCAGATAGTGCAATTTTAACGTCCTTAGTGTAGTATGACGAAGATAGATTGATACACCCTCCCTCTCCCGCCCCGCCCCCCCCCCCCTCCCCACACACACGCCCCCGGATGCAAAGCAGAGGCTCTAGAAACTCACTGCACAGCTAGGTTAGAAGGTCATCGGCCTGCTAATTTCGAACGGTTTTTATACTCCGCCACACGGTAGTCCGTCGGTCAGTCTGTGCTACGTCCGTCAATCTGTCGTTCGTCCGTCCGTATTTCGTTACAAGAAGATAACTTGAGTAAATATTAATGGATTTTCACAAATTCTTGTGTGTGCATTGGTACTGTAGATATCTCATTTTGGCTTGCAAAGTGGCAAATTACATCAATTTTGTTGGAGATACCTGCCCACCACACGATAGTGTTGGGGGTATGATCGCCTCACGTGTTAAAATTAGCCAACGCATGACAAAACTAACGATATGACTGGCCGCCCTCTAGAACCAAAATCATATGGTAATTTTAGGCCCTCATAACCACTGCTAAAGGCCCATCAACTAGTTTAAGTAATTCCCTAACGTTAATTTATCATTATTGTTTAATTTTGATGTTCATCATTATCAACAATCGTTTTATTTCTGTGTTAGCGTCGGCATCAACACTAGTTTAAAACTATTTGGTACATGAGAAATGCAACAGAAAAAAAGTATAAAAAAAAGCTAGCACAGACGGGCAGTTTGCTGTTGCTCGCGAGATAATGGGCAACAAATAGACTGAAATATGCTGGGGACGGCAATGTTTGTGTAATGTTTGTCCGAAAAAAAATGGTCATCGGCTTTCGTTTTAGCCTATGACCACATTAATTTGTAACTAAGCATTTACGGATGATCTTATTATTGTTAAACCCTACTACAGCGAAAAAGCCAGTTATATTCGATCCCGAGGTAGTATGTAGTGACATAATAGCTTCTGCTAGAAATGGCACTCCAGTCTGTTGAGTGTCGATATTCCACAACTCAGGCAGAATGCATGGATGACTGTACTGGAGTAAACGATCATTATATACACAGCTGATAAAATGCTGTAGAGGCAAAAACATCTGCATCCTCTTCGAGTGGAGTCATAAACCCTCTTGCCTTTGAGCGCATTATGTAACTTATATAATGTTATGTAAAATGTTCGATTAACTGAGGTGCTGATTTACATTACATATCGCTGGTACCAGAACTGCGAGTATAAGCAAGACTCAACGGTAACAACTGTGATTTGAATCGAACGCGGTCATTGACAGTACCATGTGCCTGGTCAGGGCCTATCTGCTTCTTTGAGAGAATTTTAATAAAGATATTGTCTATAAATGTAAAGATCAGAAAAAGCAAACACACCCCATACATTACAAATAGAGATTATCAATAAGGGCAATATGCTGACTAATCAGTGTTGAAAACCCGCTGGTAATAATTTGTTTATTTTGTAGTATAGATTAGCACTTTTTTCCACCTGAGTTTTATCAGTGCGTACAAATTTTACCAGGTAAAATTCATCATTGCGCTTCTCCGCATTTTGTCGTGGAGCGTCTGGGCCTTGGATTAGAATGCTCAGACTGAGCAAGGATTTTGCAGTTCGCATATGACATTGCTGACGAATCTCATAATGCGACGACATTCCTGTTGCTAATATGGTTATTGCACTGATACTGGTGATATTGTCCCCACCTGGGATATCAAAGGACGTGAACTTAAGAGGGGCTCTATTTCGTTCTTCTGCAATATTTTGTCTGTTATTACAATCGTGCTGTTTTGTTTTTCATCGTTTATTCATCGTCTCTTCTTCTTTCGAGGCTATGGGATTGTTGTGCTTCGTGATTGTGATCTTTCCTAAATATAATTATAATTTACATGCCTTCAGCCTGAGTAGACTACATATGTGTGCAGTCTAGACTTTGCACGTTGACACTTTGAGAATCTAATTTGCATGTTTTCTGTGTTGACACTGTGATAAGCTAGGGCAACCCCCAGACTGCTATATATAGCTGGAACTGTATCAGGATTAAGGGCAAGATCGGACGTCCTGGTTTAATCTTCCCATCTCCACCTCCAGTGAACAGCTTTAGTGTCGAAATGTAGCAAGAAACAAGGCATTTATATTGGCAAACTTGATGCATAACCGTATTGTCATTGTTGAGAACACTTGCGTATAAATAACAGGTTACCAAAATATTATGCCTGAATGTTCTCAACGATGCCAATATGTTAGTACATGTATATAAAATCTACAAATATAAGTGATTTCATCCTGGGAATATACTCTGAATATATTCTATTTTTCATCAAAACAACAAAATATAATAATAATAACGACTAACCGAAGTGAACGGGCTTTTTTGTTTGATTGTGTTGAGATTTTACGGCCCAGTCAACCTAATAGAGTCATGTCGAGCGCGGTCAGTTTACCAAACCACACTTTAACTGGGCAGGCCTAGTCCTCTTAGCGGTTACACTGACTGCGCTCGACATGAGCCCACTGGGTTGACTGTGTAAAACCTCAACACAAACAAATACACAGTCACAGATAAGCGTGCTCATACTTATATTCTCATCATGCCTTCTTTGTTATTTAGCAAATTCCCCGGTTACTAAAAGACTGTAAATGAATAGCAACTGTCTTTTTCAGACTGTGCATATGCGCAAATTTATTTGGGTCATCGCTGTTAACCATTTATTCTGAGTTTATGATATGAACTGTTCCATCATTGAGGCTTTGGACATGTTCATTGTTGCAAATAAAGATGACAGTCAAAAATCAAAACCGCATGGCTAATTGTGTAGATCCTGATCATCATGAGCCGTCTCATCAGGATCTACACTATTTGCACGGGTATCTGGTTTGGTCTGCAGCGGTGAAACGGTTATCATGGTGTCCTAGGTTTATATATATATATATATATATATATATATATATATATATATATATATATATATATATATATATATATATATATATTCATGGTGCGGCCGCTCAGGTAATCTATTATAATTCTATGGATTAATCGCATAATCTTAATGCGTTTTAATTGCTCTACATGTATTTTATGATTAAATTTTAATCCAGCAAAAGAGCCAACTGGGCCTGAATCGTTCACCTGATCACCAAAACTTCCAGTGAAATTATGATAGGTAGGCGCAATACAGGGACATGCTGTTTGGACATCGGGTCTGCCACATGTTTCCTGTATCAGCAGAACCTATATCATCACGAAAACATACCTATATAATTTTGACCCCCTTAAATCCCACTTTTATATAGTAAAACTGGGGTTTACAGGGGTATACATTATTTTTGTTATTTCTGCTCAAAAACATAGCTTGTGGGTACTCGTTAGAACCGCCTCACTCAAAAACATAGATTGTGGGTACTCGTTAGAACCGTCTCAACGAGGCGGTTCTAACGAGTACCCACAATCTATGTTTTGAGCAGAAATATGAAAAATATCAGATTTTTTTTTATCTGAAAAATTGCCTTTTGGTGGTAAAATTTTCAATTTATTTGAATAGGCGTGTTTTCGTAATGGGATATTAAATGAAGCAGATTGCGGCTGGCAAGGCTAGTCTGTGTCACTGTCCACTTTCCGCTAAGTCATTATCTGAAGCTTTCCTTCATGTTTCTGTTATTTTTTGTTTTACCTTCTCCACAGCAGAACGTTCTAATTGTATGTGCTGTTGTGAAGAGGGAAAAAAAAGAAAGAAAGAAATTAAGAAAGAAAGAAAGAAGGAAAGTAAGAAAGAAAGAAGAAAGAAAGAAAAAGAAAAAAAGAAAGATTGAATGGTAATGATACATATGATAGAGATTTTGTATTTGTATATATAATTTTATGTCGATTAGCGTTAAACTTTTAAATGCTATCATATATGATGTTTTGTATAGTCAGGGGTTTTAAAGCCTTTTGGTTTTCTGAAATAAAATGCATTCTATACTCCCTGGGGGTGTCACATATGACCAGAGGCTAGATGTTTTAAAGCAAAATAAAATCACAAAAGTTATCACCCTTGTAAAAAGAGACAGAAAATCTGTCAGGCGTATCAAGTCCCTAAAGGGGAATGAATACATTTTAAAGGTAGACAACTCTGTCAAAATTGTTTTTACTCCTTTCTAACAAGAGATCTATTCTAAAAGGAAAGAATTTGCTCCTTTTGGGGAGAATAGATCATTTTGAGATGGGGATTGTGTACAGAAACGTAAACAGTAAGTCACAAAAAGCAGCTTCAGCGTAATGCATGAAGAGCATGTGTTCAGGACTAACAATCTTATCAGTGGAAACAACTCACCTTAGGATAAGCCATTCACGCTTTAAAAAAAAAATGAGAGAAAATTTTTTTAGTAGTTTCAGTTTTTGCAACATTTATGCTGTCTCCCTGCATGAAGTATAACATTCGTATCATGTCTTCCATTTCTTGTTTATAAACAGACAAACCTCCCGACATGGCGAATATATAATAACATAATTGTCATTGAAAACATGCTCACAATTCCCTTCTTGTCGTTCCTCTAAAAATATTGGCAAACAGGGTAGGCCCAGATAAGACGCCGCAGAACACGGCGTCTGATCAGGCTCTACATTGTTTGCATTAAAGGCTGGGATTTCCAATAATGAAAACTAATCAAACACCCCTTATATTGGAAATGAACCGAGGCACTTATGTTCATGGTTTAAAAAATTGAGGTAGAACGCGTGTTTTTAATGTGCTTAGCGAATCTGACCTGTGACGACTACTGGAATCATTAGCAAATAGTGTACGACATAAACGGACGCTTTGCACAGATCGTTTCTGTTTTAAACCAGCTTCATTTAATTTTAATTTTTATTACTTCTAGCAACATTTTACTGCATAAATCTGTCTTGACTCTTTGTCTGTGAAGACAAAAACATACTCGTTACGAGCCGTCTCATCGGGATCTTCACTGTTTGCAATTCTGTTCTTGATTTTCAATTGTAACCCTTTTGGCAGCAAGGGAAATGTCCGAATCATCACGAAAACATGCCTATATAATTTTGACCCCCTTAAACCCCACTTTTATATAGTAAAACTGGGGTTTACAGGGGTATACATTATTTTTCTTATTTCTGCTCAAAATATAGATTGTGGGTACAATAATGAAATGAAATATCGTCTGCAACAACTTTGCTCAGCGCTATAAGGGTTAAAACCGGTCAACCGTTACAGCACGGGTTTTGTCGCACAATTGTCATCTATACAATATATAATTCGTGCCAGCACGAGCTATATTATGTAACACATTCTGCCGGTTATCACAGGTATGATCGTTTCACACTTTCACATTAGCCAACGCAGGAAACAAAAACTAACAAAATAACTGGCCTTCCAGCGGGATCAACGACATATGGTCATTTTGGCCCCCACATAACCACTGCTAAATGGCAATCAATTAGTATAAGGGATTCTCTAATGTAAATTTATCAATACTACTTAATTTTGATGTTTATCATTATGAACAATCGTCCTATTTCTGAGTTAGTGCCGGCACCGACAAGAGTTTAAGCATATTTGGTACATGAGAAATGCAGCAGTTTGCTGTTGCTCGCGAAAAAAAAAATGCCAATTTGTCACGGACAACAACAGACTGAAATGCACTGGAGACGGCCAGATTTGTATAATGTTTGTCCGAAAATTGGTAATCGGCTTTTTTAGCCATTGACTGCATTGATTTTTAGCTAAGCATTTTCGGATATCGGAAATACCTATTGCAGCGAAAAAACGAGTTCGATTCGATTCCGAGGTAGTGTTTTGTGACAAAGTAATTCCAGAACCAGCATTCCACTTAAATGTTGAGTGTCGATATTCCACAACCCAGGCAGAATGGATGAATGTACTCGAGAAAATGATCATTATCATATACACAGCTGTTCAAATGCTGAAGTGGCAAAAACGTCGGCATCATCTTCGAGTGGAATCTTGAAACCCTCTTGCCTTTGAGCGCATTATGTAACTTATATTATGTTATGTAATATGTTCGATTAACTGAGGCGTTGATATACATTACACAGAGCTAGTACCAGAACTGCGCCAGTGCAATCGCGACATCACAACCCTTAGACTCTAAACCAGGGCCCAATTTTTCAAAACCAACGATGTCGTTAGTTAACGTATCGTTAAAACTTTCGTCATTAATTATGGCGTATATGTTAATATTTTTGCTGAACATGTGAGTAGCTTTTGCATTTGCAAAAGCTACTCACATTTTTTTCAGCTAAAATACCTGTGAATTAAATATTGTACCTACTAGAACAGTTAACATTTTGACCACTAACGAGTTTGTTAGGCTACATGCTTTGAACAACTGCACCCTGGTCCCTGATGCGTTCGTGGCTGTGGCTAATTAAGCATGTGTATTGCTGGTACTGTATCAGGATTAAGGGCAAGATTGGACGTCCTGGTTTAAGTTTCCAATCTCCACCTCCAGTGAACAGTTTTGGTGTTGACCGTTCTAAGACCATACTGTTGGATGTCCTGGTTTAATCTTCCCATCTCCACCTCCAATGAACAGTCTTGGTTTCGACCGTTCCGAGACAATACTGTTGGACGTCCTGGTTTAGTATTCCCATCTCCACCTCAAGGGAACAGTTTTGGTGTTGACCGTTTCAAGACAATATACTGTTGGACGTCCTGGTTTAAGCTTCCCATCTCCACCGTCAGTGAACAGTTTTGTTGTTGACCGTTCCAAGACAATACTGCTGGACGTCCTGGTTTAGTCTTCCCATCTCCACCTCCAGGGAACAGTTTTGGTGTTGACCGTTTCAAGACAATATACTGTTGGACGTCCTGGTTTAAGCTTCCCATCTCCACCGTCAGTGAACAGTTTTGGTGTTGACCGTTCCAAGACAATACTGCTGGACGTCTTGGTTTAGGATTCCCATCTCCACCTCCAGTGAACAGTTTTGATGTTGACCGTTCCAAGACAATTCTGTTGGAGGTCCTGGTTTAATCTTCCCATCTCCACCTCCAGTGAACAGTTTTGGTGTTGACCGTTCCAATACAATACTGTTGGACGTCCTTGTTTAGTCTTCCCATCTCCACCTCCAGTGAACAGTTTTGATGTCGACCGTTCCAAGACAATACTGTTGAGCGTCCTGATTTAGTTTTTCCATCGCCATCTCCAGTGAACAATTTTGATGTTGATCGTTCCACGACAATACTGTTGGAGGTCCTGGTTTAATCTTCCCATCTCCACCTCCAGTGAACAGTTTTGGTGTTGACCGTTCCAAGACAATACTGTTGGACGCTCTGGTTTAATATTTCCATCTTCATCTCCAGTGAACAGTTTTGATGTCGACCATTCCAAGACAATACTGTTGAACGTCCTGGTTTAAGCTTCCCATCTCCACCTCCAGTGAACAGTTTTGGTGTTGACCGTTCCAAGACAATACTGTTGCTGTTGCTCTTCGTTCCTCTGTTTTAGCTTCTTTTGTCCTGAAGTCTCACAATTCGCATATAACATTGGCTTGCATGTGATGACTCATGAAAATCGGACACGCAACTGTGGTAGAAATCTGGCCAACGATGGTTTCTCCCAAGTTTGGCTAAAATCGCTTCAGTATAAGCATTTAAATAATGTGTTGTTTATCAAAAGCAAAGAGTCAAAAGTGAAAGACAAATAAGATGGTCAAAAAGGAGACACTGCTCATTTTTTCATGAGCTTTCATAGCGACAGTAGCGCCCGGGTGGCCGAGAGGTTAGCGGTTCCGACTTCAAATCACAAGATCCCGGGTTCGAGAGGTATCCAGTCCTTGTATAATGTGGGCAAATATTATCTTCCTTGTTAAAAGTGGCTAAAGGTATGCCAGGTATATCCAGTCCTTTTAATATGAAAATGGGCTAAGCCTAAATACAAGCACAGCACAGACCTATCTGTAGTCTCTTCAAAAGTCCATCACAGCATCATTAAAGAATGAATATCAGTATATAAAAATATATGTAAATCAATAATCAGTGATAAAATAATCAGCAAAATATGTTCGTTACACTTATTGACACACGTTTCTTGTCACTTCGTGACGCTTATTAGTGAAACCCAAATTTGTGAATAGCGGTATAAACAAGTCCGCCCCTGTCAGTTCTGCCAGCTTCCGGTGACAACTTCCGGGACGAGAAAGGGAGAAAGTTGGTCAGATCTATTTCTGCTGAGATATATATCGTTGTATGTTACTTTTCCTTGATCATATTCTCTACGGTAGAGTTCATTTCGTTCGCGACGCGAAACGCGTCGCGAGCTGTGCTCGCTAATATGAAAATAGGCTTAGCCTAAATGCGAGCAGAGCACTGACCTATCTGTAGTCTCTTCAAATATCCTTCACAGCACCATTAAAGAATGAAAATCAGTATATAAAAATATATGTAAATCAATAATAAATAATAGAACTAATCAGCAAAATATGTTCGTGACACTTTTTGACACTCGTTTCTTCTCATTTCGTGAAGCTTATTAGTGAGACTCAAATTTTGTGAATAGCGGTATAATCATGTCCGCCCCAGTCGGTTCTGCCAACTTCCGGTGACAACTTCCGGGAAGAAAAAGGGAAGAAAATAGGTCAGAGCGATTTCTGCTGAAAGTATATATATCGTTGTATGTTACTTTTCCTTGATCATATTCTCTACCGTCGTTCGCGACGCCGCGAGCTGTGCTCGCTATAATGTAGGCCAAATGTTGGCTCCCTTATCAAAAGTGGCTAAAGATCTGTCAGGTGTATCCAGTCCTTTTATAATGTAGGCCAAAAGTTATCTCCTTTGTTAAAAGTGGCAAAAGATCTGTCAGATGTATCCAGTCCTTTTATAATGTAGGCCAAAAGTTATCTCCCTTGTTAAAAGTGGCTAAAGATCTGTCAGGAGTGTCCAGTCCTTTTATAATGTAGGCCAAAAGTTATCTCCCTTGTTAAAAGTGGCAAAAGATCTTGTCAGGTGTATCCAGTCCTTTTATAATGTAGGCCAAAAGTTATCTCCCTTGTTAAAAACGGCAAAAGATCTGTCAGGTGTATCCAGTCCTTTTATAATGTAGGCCAAAAGTTATCTCCTTTGTTAAAAGTGGCAAAAGATCTGTCAGGTGTATCCAGTCCTTTTATAATGTAGGCCAAAAGTTATCTCCCTTGTTTAAAGTGGCAAAAGATCTGTCAGATGTGTCCAGTCCTTTTATAATGTAGGCCAAAAGTTATCTCCCTTGTTAAAAGTGGCAAAAGATCTGTCAGGTGTATCCAGTTCTTTTATAATGTAGGCCAAATTTTATCTCTCTTGTTAAAAGTGGCTAAAGATCTGTCAGGAGTATCCAGTCCTTTTAAAATAAAGGCCAAATGTTAGCTTCCTTGTTAAAAGTGGCGTAAGATATGTCACGTGTATCCAGTCCTTTTATAATGTAGGCAAATTGTTAGCTTCCTCGTCAAAAGTGGCTAAATACCTGTTTTATAATGTAGGCCAAAATGTATACACATATGGGCCGCGCCAAGTGAAAGGATGTCTTTGAGCATACGCATAACACAGATTCATACCACGCATGCGCAGTCTGACCCGGGCATTTGCTCTCCATTGATTTATTCTATAGTGTCCAATGATTCTGTAAGCGGACAGCTAAGCCAATCTGATCTGGGCCTTCGCTGTCCGCATATGCACGAAGACACGTTCTCGCATGGCACGGCTCAGATAACGGGAGACAAATTTTATGAGTTCCTGTTTGCTTTCATGTACACAAATCTCCATCTGAACAAGGGTCTACTCTGAAATAGAAGAACTTAATCTCCTTGAAAGCAAATGCTTTCTTATTTGAGCAAATTATTTACTGGCCTTTTTAGAAGGGAGCTATTAGAATACAATTTAGATAACAAATTCTTTTCGGGAACTTACAACAAACGTTTTTTTGTTATAGTCACGTTAATCATAAAGGGGGCGGGATACCAATTTTAATGCTGTTTGTGTCAGTCAGTCAACGTTTGTTGTTACCATGGCAACTGAAATATCCCCTGGGCTTATAATCGGAAAACGGTTTTATAATGTATTCCCATTTTGAACTAAACATGACACCAACTTTCTTAGGTGTTTCTGTTCCTTGTTTATGTTTTAATGCCCACCTTGTTTATGTTTTAATGTTTTAATTCATAGTTTCAGCGATAGCTAAAAAGAATTATTTGTAGTCATATTTTTTGGAAATTTTCTTATTTCAGCAAAAAAAATGTATGTCTTCTACTTATCAGAATCACCTCATTTAGGCGACTCTAATGAGTACACGCAACATACCAATGTTTCATAGAAGACCAAAAGTACTTGCTTAACGAATCTCCATTTGCCTCCTGACCTCACGCAATGTTTAACCGTCAGTGGCTCGAACTACCCATGTCTAGAACGAATTACAAGGGTCCATAAAATGTTCGAGCCAAAGAAGGTCGAATATATGAGTATAAGTATAAAATTAAACGTGCCACGACGTCAAAAAACGTACATTCGGATACGAACGTCAAGCGAAGATTCATATCAGTCTGCGCATTTAAGCAGTCAGATCGAAATCTTCATTGGGCGAATTTCGGATAGCCAAGGATATAGTTTGTCCATGCAGACAACGAAGACTACAATACGAGAATGCGGATGCGTAAGCTAATTTGAGTCTCTGTTAGGCACAGATGTCAGAAGGTACGTTTCTCGCTGCGGTTCAAGTGCAAAGCCCAAAAGTCGAATTTATGTCTTCATAGTTTCACACTATTGTCTGAATGCAGTCAATTGCCGAGTGTAAAACTATAAGTGAAGATACCCAAGAAATGCCACAATCACGAAGCACAACCTTCCCGAGGCACCCAACATTACGAAAACACGCCTATTCAAATATACAGAAAATTTCACTTCCAAAAACTGAAAATTTTCAAATAAAATAACTCTGATATTTCCCACATTACTGCTCAATAGATTGTGGGTACTCGTTAGAACCGCCTCGGCGAGGCGGTTCTAACGGGTACCCATAATCTATATATTTTAGCATGAATAAGAAAAATAATGTATACCCCTGTAAACCCCAGTTTTACTATATAATAGTGGGATTTAAGGGGGTTAAAATTATATAGGCATGTTTTCTTGATGAAGATGAGAAATGAGGAATAAACGATGACACAAATCACCACATATGACACCACCGACGCACAGCAAAGAACAATGCGATAGAGGAACAGCTATATGAAATTAATACGTACAAAAGGGAATGGTTACCAGCATATACTCGTGTAAAGCAAGCCTTATCGTATACATGCACCAATAAGCATTCAAAAAATAGTTCCACATCAGATGGGTGCATATGCTATTCAGCCGAATTTGTTAATAGAATAGGCGGCGTCTGACGAACACATATGATGGCAGACGATCGTTTATACGTGGGAATTAAAATAATGAGAACTTCGTGAACTGAGTTCTCTTACCTCTTTACGTATTAATGAACAGCGACGATCCAACCCAGACAGCGCGGACGTACTGGCTACTCTGGGTCTTATTAGGTTCGCTGTTATAATAATGCATACTTTCCCTGTCTCAGTGTACACAAGGTAAATTCAATTAAGGACAGTGAATACACTTGGTAATTTGTCACCATTTTTACATATGGAAGACAGCTTTAATAACTTCATGTTTGTTTTCTTGGACATCAAGCTCCTTCTTTGAAAGGAGGACTTCAAAGAAAGGAGGACTTCTTTGAAAGGAGGCCTATAAGAGTAAAGCCTTTTTTTAGATAGGGCTTAGTGTGTCTAGTAATACAACATGTACACCGTGCAATATTTGATGATGACATGATTATGTAGACAATACTTTATTCTTCCTACTGTAGCCAAGGTATTCTGCATCAGTTATCTATTCGGGCCGCAGGAGCAGTTCTAACTTTAGGAACACATCAGACCATACCGTCCGTGGTCTATTTATTGCGAAACATGATAATTCCATACTACGTCATGGCCAGTAAACAATCATCGACTTATGCAACCATACCACGAGATTTGAACATCTGTAAACTGTTATAGCACGGGTATTGGCACTTAAACTTCATAACCACAAGCATTCAACTGTATTATACAATGAATAACTCGTGGAAGCACGAGATACAGTATTATGTCATATTTTCTATCCGAAACCACAAGCCTGTGCATTGCATGCTATTTACAAGTTAATTTATCTGAACTTTCGCCGGCCTCGGTGGCTCAGTTGGATGCGCCGTCCGACTGGAGACCAGGAGGTCGCGGGTTCAACCCCCACCAAGGTCGGCAACATTCTTTCGTGGAGACTGATCATGAAATATTTTCTACGGTCATTCTCTCCCTTCCGCTGATTAAAGAAGGGCAATTGTCAGTTTCTGGCGAAAGAATGTGCACAATACTGGTTAACCGCTTAGAGGACTAAGCCTGCCCAGTAAACGTGTGGTTAGGTAAACTGACCGCGCTCTACATGACCCCATTGGGTTGACTGGGCCGTAAAACGTCAACACAAACAAAATCATTTGAACTTTTTTAATGGGAGTTTGTCTCAAGAGTAATATATTACAACGAGTGACGGGTCCATGACCAGACTGCACAGACTAGGCTGGAAATGCGCCGTTCGCATTTGACATAGTAGCAATGCGACCAAATTGCTGTTGATAATTTACAATGTCGCCATTTACAATGTCGCCATCAGTGTAATATTTATCTTACAAATATGCTTGTACTGGTCTCTTGTTGGTTAGCCCTTTCTGCCCTGCAGACCAAAACAAGAGTTTTGCAAACCGTGTAGATCATTATGAGCCGTCTCATCAGGATCTACACTGTTTACCATTCTGTTATGTTTTGATATTCCCTCTTTGGAATAGTGGTTTTGACTAGATTCAAAGATGGAAGCGTCCAGTTCATAAACTCTGCGATGAAAAGGTTATGGTGAACGGATACACTTACTACTTATTCCACCATTTTTAAAAGGGAGATAAATTTTACGAGTTCCTGTTTGCTTTCGTGTACACAAATCTCCATCTAAACAGGGGTCTACTCTAAAAGAGAAGAACTTGATCTCCTTGGAAGCAAATGCTTTCCTTTTAGAGAAAATTATTTACCGGCCTTTTCAGAAGGGAGCTAAACAGTTTTAGCAGAGTTGCCTCCTTTTAAAGTGTATTAGTTTTTCTTTAGGAACATACTTTCATCGAATAGATATTCCTTTTTCATGTATTGTTTTTATTCTAAGCAGGACGCAAACCCTGACTACTTAAGCCATCACACACACACACACACACACACACACACGATAACAGCCAAGTATCTCAACGACGGCGTAATGTTTCTATTATCGTTTACCTCTGCATGCTGGGTACAAACTTCAGCAGACGACATTTTGATCCTATTTTGAATTGACATTGCATGTAAATGTATCCCCAAGGAAAAAATGTATGAAATGTCATGCCTATTTTCTGTGAAAAATAAGAAAATCAATTTGTCGTCTAATGAATGTCTCCAGAGAATTTTAAAAGTTAAGGTACTCGTTAGCGCTTATTCCGGATAGCTCTAATTATCAAATCCTTCATATTTCCCACACCATCATTCTCATTTCCGACACCATCCTCATTTCACCCACACCATCCTTCTCATTTCCCACACCATCCATCCCAATTCCTCACACCATCCTTCTGATTTTCCACAGCATCCTTCTCATTTCCCACACCATCCTACTTATTTCCCAAAACATTTACCCACCCCGCTACTCATCATTTCCCACACCATCCTTCCTATTTCCTAGACCATCCTTCTCATTCCCCCTACACCCTCCTTCATATTCCCCACACCATCTTTGTCATTTTCCACACCATTCTTCTAATTTCCCACACCATCCTTCTCATGTCCCACATTTCCCACGCCATCATTTTTATTTCCCGCACCAGCCTTCCCGTTTCCCACATCAAATGGTGAAAACATTACGGCTTACATAGCTTTAGATGAGAGGAATATCCAAATAAATCTTACCTTTTTAGTTCTCAACGTTTTTTTTTCCACGAAAACATATGTTGGTTCTCATCAGATATATTTTTGAGGCGCTTCCAATGAGTACCCCAATGTATTTTTGTTGTGAATATTGTTAGTATTTTTTTTTTTTTTTTTTTTTTTTCAGTTAAGAAATACGAAAACATATCAACATTTGTTATGGACCAATAGCTCTGGGTAATAAATATATACATTTTGTATTCAGAAATAATGATGATGATGATGATGATTTGGTGTTTGCGTCCCTTGCAACATTAATTAAATAATATCGGAAGGGTAATAATGAAAGGCTCTATGCAATAAAGCGCCGTACAGTCATGAGCTGAATTCCGCGTCCAGCGAGATTTGAACGCGATATCTCATGATCATAGATTGGGAACGCTAAACTAATTGGACACATGGACGCTTCTTGTATTCAGAAATACAACCAAGGTTATGACAATTATTATAATAGACACGCAACACAGACAGACATTGCTGTGCATCACATGAACTGCCTCAAAATTTTACATTCCGCCCCTCCTGGTTACAAACTGTTTTACTGGATGCATTGGTAAAAAGCGGGTAGGGCTACCTGCAGTGTAGTAAAATAAACATAAAAAAGATTGCCTTTGGAAACAAAGAACACACTACGGATAAGAAAATGGGAGATTCGGTTTTATTGAAACTCTTCATATGCAGTAATGAAGTTTGCAACACTGATTACGTCCTCTAGCGTATATATGAGCTGAACTCCATTTTCAAATATATCTCAATTGGCCCAAATGACCCCAAAGGAAATGAAAGTCAGATTATTGTCTGCACAACAACTCAAAATCCAGAACAGACGAATAAGACTGTTGAATGTTACGTTCGTCAAACTTTGGCTACTGAGCTGCAACTTGATAACGGTGCGCATCGTTTAGGGTGTGTGCCAAACGAAGACACAAGTCAGCATGCATATACGCGCAATCTGATCTGAGTCTTCTTTGTCGTATAAAGAAAATGCATATTTGGCTTTACTAAATGCACTTAGTGAAGATTCTAAATAGATTGCGCGACTGCGCAGGTTGGTCTGAATCTTCGCTGGGTCCACATGTTAGAAGTAAAATCCCATGAACATAGCTGTTTGAAGCTATTCTTGGATGGACCAGAAGCCGTGTTCAAACAACAAAAACCATGCTCAAATCATGAAATTCGCGCGCTGTTTGAATATGGGTTTTGAACTTTTGATATCACAAGATGGGTCTTGCATTGTTTACGTTACGTTGAGCGACGTAATGTTATCGCCCTGAACGCAGCATTTTAGAATTTTATGATGACGTCAGAGGGTCATTGCGCAACTGGCGTCATTGTGAACAACATTCTGAACTAACCGCCATGTTGGGTTGCCGTCGCATTTGATGTTTATACGGAGTTTATATGGAGCTTTAGGGCGTTTTCGTTATAACTTGCCGTTGGAATCGTAAGTTATGCAAGAACAACGATCCTCCATGTGTATTTCATTGCAACACCATTTGCCGGGTCCCACGGAAGATATTTGAACACTCGGCCTAGCGGCCTCGTGTTCAAACAGCTTCCTAGGGACCTGGCAAATGTTAATGCTTGAAAACCATGTTTGATCCCTATATTTTATAAGAATATATCATGGGTGTGAAGGGTAGTTAGAAAAATTATCCCGAGGATCACTGTCTGGCATCATGTCTTGCCGAGTGATGCCAGACTGTGATCGCAGAGGACGGATTTTTCTACGAGTGCAGTCACTTCGATTGCTGATGTCCGCCATATTGTGATGACATTACTGTGGCGTTTGATGACGTCCTTACGTCCACTGACGTAAACCTTAACGCTGGCGTTCGTGATGTGCATTACAATCAGTGCATATCAATCACGTGAAAATTCTCGATTTTTATTCTTACGCTTGATAGGATAACCTGGGTTGGATAAGAATTTCTATGCCAGGGTACAATCCAGGATTTCCTTATCTGGTACAAGAAGTTATTTGTAAGGAACCAATACTCATACATAAGCTGAATCAAAAGAAGAGATTACTTTAGCTCATATGCGATCGGTTAAAGGCAGAAAAATCAACACACTTAATTTATATGAGCTATCTCCTGGCGCCGATTTTGAACAATAAAGGCTTTAATGCTTTTATTCAAATCTCTGGCTGACCGTGGCATTTGCCTTTAGAACAAGCATAAAAGCATTGCCTCAATGTGGTTTGTGTTTTTTTTCTGCGAAGTTTCTTTGTTAGTACCTGGATGGTTGAGACCCTACATGTACATGTTTGGTTGAGACACTACATGGTTGGTCATTGCTCAACTTGTTTGGTTACATTTATCTGGCTAAAAGAATTTGGTATGTCTTAGTTGTGTAAAGAGCCAAATTGTGGTAAAGCTGTCTTAGTAAAGGGGAAACAATTAATTGGTTTGAGGATATTCTATGAAAGAGGGAGCCACATCAATTAGTCGAATTTAGCAACCTTTTTTGTTGAATAGAGTGTAGAAAATGTTCAGGAACAGTCACAATCACAGATCATAGCCTACCAATGACACCAAGAGGAAGAGAAAACAAACCAGAATATACAGGCCGCAGACCAAAGGAAAAATAAAAAAAACATCAACAACTAGCTCCCTCGTCCCAAACACGATAATCACAGTGTTAGACAGGATCCAGTAAATACCATTATCTTCCGCTAGGTGGCACTTTTCAAATACTGACCTTTCTGACTTGAGCATCCTGGGTACAGAACCGGACTACTTTTCAAGACATTATCTTTCGCTAGGTGGCATTTTTCATAGTATTTTGACGGTTTTCCTTAAATCTATATTATGAAACTGTATATAACGGTTTGCAGTAAACAATGTTTATGTATTTATTTATTTATTTATTTATTTATTTATTATTTTTCTTGTTTAAAATTAATATACTTTTTTAATAAATTTGGAGCGAAATTCAGGCTTGATTTCTCCACAGACGTATAATTTATCATCAGTAGCTGTTTTTCGCTTGCTACGTTTTAGCGGCGGAGTTTTGAGTTACGCGCACCGCGTATTAATATTTATTCAGTAGAGGATAGTGATGTATCATAGCAGAAAGATCGATCTTCGAAGAATATCGCATGTGCAGAAAACGACTAAACACAACAATAAGAAAACAGATAGAACAAAACAAAAAAAAAGAAAAAAGAAAGAAAATAAAAGCCCCGAGCCCCGGAGCGCGTAGCCACAGTGCCACACAAAGAACAGACAACACCAGAAACACCACCCTAGAACGGTCGGTAATAAAAGCTATCGAGGGTTGGGGGTCGGTTGGGATGGGAGGGGGGGCGTTTAATCGATTTAACCCTTGTCATGCTGAATAAATTAAGATGCCACGCCTAATTTTCAGTCAGTCAGTTTACTTGATCCAGGTTGTTGCTACAAATTCAAATACTGAATGGTAAACAGTGCAGATCCAGATCAGTTGATTGAAGAAGCCAACTGATCTGAATCTACACTGTTTGCAAATGGTACCAAATCATCACATGGGTTCCAAAGTTGTAAAATAAAAAAAAATAAATAAAAAAAACAACAGTAAAATTATTGACGAGCGTAAAGTTAGCATCTGGTTCACGGTTCATTATTCACGGTTCAGGATTCAGCGTATGGTTCAGTATTCAGGATATTCAAAATACGACCTGCAGCGTCTGGTTCATTATTCAGGGTATTATTCAAAACACGACCTGCAGCGTCTGGTTCAGGATTCAGCGTATTATTCAAAATACGAGCTGCAGCGTCTGGTTCATTATACAGGGTATTATTCAAAAATGGTCAGGATATTATTCAGCGTATGGTTCAGTATTCAGGGTATTATTGAAAATACGACCTGCAGCGTCTGGTTCAGGATTCAGGGTATTATTCAAAATACGAACAGCAGCGTCTGGTTCATCATTCAGGGTACTGTTGAAAAGAGGCCAGGGTATTATTCAGCGTATGGTTCAGGATTCAGGGTATTATTCAAAACACGACCTACAGCGTCTGGTTCAGGATTCAGCGTATTATTCAAAATACGAGCTGCAGCGTCTGGTTAGGGTATTATTCAAAATACGAGCTGCAGCGTCTGGCTCATCATTCAGGGTATTTCTAAAAAGAGGCCAGGGTATTAATCAGCGTATGGTTCAGGATTCAGGGTATTATTCAAAACACGACCTGCAGCGTCTGATTCATAATCAGGGTATTATTCAAAAATGGTCAGAATATTATTCAGCGTATGGTTCAGTATTCAGGGTATTTCTAAAAAGAGGCCAGGGTATTAATCAGCGTATGGTTCAGGATTCAGGGTATTATTCAAAATACGAGCTGCAGCGTCTGTTTCATAATCAGGGTATTATTCAAAAATGGTCAGAATATTATTCAGCGTATGGTTCAGTATTCAGGGTATTATTGAAAATACGACCTGCAGCGTCTGGTTCAGGATTCAGGGTATTATTCAAAATACGAACTGCAGCGTCTGGTTCATTATTCAGGGCATTATTGAAAAGAGGCCAGGGTATTATTCAGCGTATGGTTCAGGATTCAGGGTATTATTCAAAACACGACCGGCAGCGTCTGGTTCAGGATTCAGCGTATTATTCAAAATACGAGCTGCAGCGTCCGGTTCATTATTCAGGGTATTATTCAAAAATGGTCAGGATATTATTCAGCGTATGGTTCAGTATTCAGGGTATTATTGAAAATACGACCTGCAGCGTCTGGTTCAGGATTCAGGGTATTATTCAAAATACGAACTGCAGCGTCTGGTTCATCATTCAGGGTATTATTGAAAAGAGGCCAGGGTATTATTCAGCGTCTGGTTCATTATTCAGGGTATTATTCAAAATACGAGCTGCAGCGTCTGGTTCATTATTAAGGGTATTATTCACAAAATGGTCATGATATTATTCAGCGTATGCTTCAGTATTCAGGGTATTATTGAAAATACGACCTGCAGCGTCTGGTTCAGGATTCAGGGTATTATTCAAAATACGAACTGCACTGTCTGGTTCATCATTCAGGGTATTATTGAAAAGAGGCCAAGGTACTATTTAGCGTATGGTTCAGGATTCAGGGTATTATTGAAAATACGACCTGCAGTATCTGGTTTAGGATTCAGGGTATTATTCAAATACGAACTGCTGCGTCTGGTTCATATTCAGGGTATTATTGAAAAGAGGCCAGGGTACTTTTCAGCGTATGGTTCATTATTCAGGGTATTATTCAAAACAAGACCTGCAGCGTCTGATTCAGGATTCAGCGTATTATTCAAAATACGAGCTGCAGCGTCCGGTTCATTATTCAGGGTATTATTCAAAAAGGTCAGGATATTATTCAGCGTATGGTTCAGTATTCAGGGTATTATTGAAAATACGACCTGCAGCGTCTGGTTCAGGATTCAGGTATTATTCAAAATACGAACTGCAGCGTCTGGTTCATCATTCAGGGTATTATTGAAAAGAGGCCAGGGTATTATTCAGCGTCTGGTTCATTATTCAGGGTATTATTCAAAATACGAGCTGCAGCGTCTGGTTCATTATTAAGGGTATTATTCACAAAATGGTCATGATATTATTCAGCGTATGCTTCAGTATTCAGGGTATTATTGAAAATACGACCTGCAGCGTCTGGTTCAGGATTCAGGGTATTATTCAAAATACGAACTGCACTGTCTGGTTCATCATTCAGGGTATTATTGAAAAGAGGCCAAGGTACTATTCAACGTATGGTTCAGGATTCAGGGTATTATTGAAAATACGACCTGCAGCATCTGGTTTAGGATTCAGGGTATTATTCAAATACGAACTGCTGCGTCTGGTTCATATTCAGGGTATTATTGAAAAGAGGCCAGGGTACTTTTCAGCGTATGGTTCATTATTCAGGGTATTATTCAAAACAAGACCTGCAGCGTCTGATTCAGGATTCAGCGTATTATTCAAAATACGAGCTGCAGCGTCTGGTTCATTATTCAGGGTATTATTCAAAAATGGTCAGGATATTATTCAGCGTATGGTTCAGTATTCAGGGTATTATTGAAAACACGACCTGCAGCGTCTGGTTCAGGATTCAGGGTATTATTCAAAATAGCAACTGCAGCGTCTGGTTCATCATTCAGGGTATATTGAAAAGAGGCCAGGGTATTATTCAGCGTATGGTTCAGGATTCAGGGTATTATTCAAAACACGACCTGCAGCGTCTGGTTCAGGATTCAGCGTATTATTCAAAATACTAGCTGCAGCGTCTGGTTTATTATTCAGGGTATCATTCGAAAATGGTCAGGATATTATTCAGCGTATGGTTCAGTATTCAGGGTATTATTGAAAATACGACCTGCAGCGTCTGGTTCAGGATTCAGGGTATTAATCAAAGTACGAACTGCACTGTCTGGTTCATCATTCAGGGTATTATTGAAAAGCGGCCAGGGTATTATTCAGCGTATGGTTCAGGATTCAGGGTATTATTCAAAACACGAATTGCAGCATCTGGTTCAGGATTCAGCGTATTATTCAAAATACGAGCTGCAGCGTCTGGTTCTTTAGTCAGGGTATTATTCAAAAATGGTCAGGATATTATTCAGCGTATGGTTCAGTATTCAGGGTATTATTAAAAATACGACCTGCAGCGTCTGGTTCAGGATTCAGGGTATTATTCAAAATACGAACTGCTGCGTCTGGTTCATCATTCAGGGTATAATTGAAAAGAGGCCAGGGTATTATTCAGCGTATGGTTCAGGATTCAGGGTATTATTCAAAACACGACCTGCAGCGTCTGGTTCAGGATTCAGCGTATTATTCAAAATACGAGCTGCAGCGTCTGGTTCATTATTCAGGGTATTATTCAAAAATGGTCAGGATATAATTCAGCGTATGGTTCAGTATTCAGGTTATTATTGAAAATACGAGCTGCAGCGTCTGGTTCAGGATTCAGGGTATTATTCAAAATACGAACTGCAACGTCTGGTTCATCATTCAGGGTATTATTCAAAACACGACCTGCAGCATCTGGTTCAGGATTCAGCGTATTATTCAAAAATGGTCAGGATATTATTCAGCGTATGGTTCATTATTCAGGGTATTATTGAAAATACGACCTGCAGCGTCTGGTTCAAGATTCAGGGTATTATTCAAAAGACGAACTGCACTGTCGGGTTCATCATTCAGGGTATTATTGAAAAGAGGCCAGGGTATTATTCAGCGTATGGTTCAGGATTCAGGGTATTATTTAAAACACGACCTGCAGCGTCTGGTTCAGGATTCAGAGTATTATTCAAAATACGAGCTGCAGCGTCTGGTTCATTATTCAGGGTATTATTCAAAAATGGTCAGGATATAATTCAGCGTATGGTTCAGTATTCAGGTTATTATTGAAAATACGAGCTTCAGCGTCTGGTTCAGGATTCAGGGTATTATTCAAAATACGAACTGCAACGTCTGGTTCATCATTCAGGGTATTATTCAAAACACGACCTGCAGCATCTGGTTCAGGATTCAGCGTATTATTCAAAAATGGTCAGGATATTATTCAGCGTATGGTTCATTATTCAGGGTATTATTGAAAATACGACCTGCAGCGTCTGGTTCAAGATTCAGGGTATTATTCAAAAGACGAACTGCACTGTCGGGTTCATCATTCAGGGTATTATTGAAAAGAGGCCAGGGTATTATTCAGCGTATGGTTCAGGATTCAGGGTATTATTTAAAACACGACCTGCAGCGTCTGGTTCAGGATTCAGGGTATTATTCAAACTACGAGCTGCAGCGTCTGGTTCATTATTCAGGGTATGATTCAAAAATGGTCAGGATTTTATTCAGCGTATGGTTCAGTATTCAGGGTATTATTCAAAATACGACCTGCCGCGTCTGGTTCAGGATTCAGTGTATTATTCAAAATACGAACTGCATTGTCGGGTTCATCATTCAGGGTATTATTGAAAAGAGGCCAGGGTATTTTCAGCGTATGGTTCAGGATTCAGGGTATTATTCAAAACACGACCTGCAGCGTCTGGTTCAGGATTCAGCGTATTATTCAAAATACGAGCTGCAGCGTCTGGTCCATTATTCAGGGTACTATTCAAAAATGGTCAGGATATTACTCAGCGTGTGTTCAGTATTCAGGGTATTATTGAAAATACGACCTGCAGGGTTTGGTTCAGGATTCAGGGTATTATTCAAAATACGAGCTGCAGCGTCTGGTTCAGGTTTCAGCGTATTATAAAAAAAATGTGCAGGGTATTATTCAGCGTCTTGTTCACGATTCAGGGTATTATTCAAAATACGACCTGCAGCGTCTGGTTCAGGATTCAGCGTATTATTAAAAAATATCCAGGGTATTATTCAGCGTCTGCTTTATTTTTCAGGGTATTATTCAAAATATGACCTGCCGCGTCTGGTTAATTATTATTCAAAATACGACCTGCTGCGTCTGGTTCAGGATTCAGCGTATTATTCAAAATACGAGCTGCAGCGTCTGGTTCATTGTTTAGGGTATTATTAAAAAATGGTCAGGATATTATTCAGCGTATGGTTCAGTATTCAGGGTTTTATTGAAAATACGACCTGCAGCGTCTGGTTCAGGATTCAGGGTATTATTCCAAATACGAACTGCAGCGTCTGGTTCATCATTCAGGGTATTATTGAAAAGAGGCCAGGGTATTATTCAGCGTATGGTTCAGGATTCAGGGTATTATTCGAAACACGACCTGCAGCGTCTGGTTCAGGATTCAGCGTATTATTCAAAATACGAGCTGCAGCGTCTGGAACATTATTCAGGGTATTATTCAAAAATGGTCAGGATATTATTCAGCGTATTGTTCAGTATTCAGGGTACAATGTATTATTGAAAATACGACCTGCAGGGTCTGGTTCAGGATTCAATGTATTATTCAAAATACGAAATGCAGCGTCTGGTTCATCATTCAGGGTATTATTGAAAAGAGGCCAGGATATTATTCAGCGTCTGGTTCATTATTCAGGGTATTATTCAAAACACGACCTGCAGCGTCTGGTTCAGGATTCAGCGTATTATTCAAAATACGAGCTGCAGCGTATTATTCAAAATACGAGCTGCAGCGTCTGGTTCATTATTCAGGGTATTATTAAAAAATGGTCAGGATATTTTTCAGCGTCTGGTACAGGATTCAGCGTATTATTCAAAATACGAGCTGCAGCGTCTGGTACATTATTCAGGGTATTATACAAAAATAGTCAGGATATTATTCAGCGTATGGTTCAGTATTCAGGGTATTATTGAAAATACGACCTGCAGGGTCTGGTTCAGGATTCAGGGTATTATTCAATATACGAACTGCAGCGTCTGGTTTATCATTCAGGGTATTATTGAAAAGAGGCCAGGGTATTATTCAGCGTATGGTTCAGGATTCAGGGTATTATTCAAAACACGACCTGCAGCATCTGGTTCAGGATTCAGCGTATTATTCAAAATACGAGCTGCAGCGTCCGGTTCATAATTCAGGGTATTATTAAGAAATGGTCAGGATATTATTCAGCGTATTGTTCAGTATTCAGGGTATTATTGAAAATACGACCTGCAGCGTCTGGTTCAGGATTCAGGTTATTATACAAAATACAAACTGCAGCGTCTGGTTCATCATTCAGGGTATTATTGAAAAGAGGCCAGGGTATTATTCAGCGTATGGTTCAGGATTCAGGGTATTATTCAAAACACGACCTGCAGCGTCTGGTTCAGGATTCAGCGTATTATTGAAAATACGAGCTGCAGCGTCTGGTAAATTATTCAGGGTATTATTCAAAAATGGTCAGGATATTATTCTGCGTATGGTTCAGTATTCAGGGTATTATTGAAAATACGACCTGCAGGGTCTGGTTCAGTATTCAGGGTATTATTGAAAATACGACCTGCAGGGTCTGGTTCATGATTCAGCGTATTATTCAAAATACGAGCTGCAGCGTCTGGTACATTATTCAGGATATTATTCAAAAATGGTCAGGATATTATTCAGCGTATTGTTCAGTATTCAGAATATTATTGAAAATACGACCTGCAGGGTCTGGTTCAGGATTCAGGGTATTATTCAAAATACGAAAGCTTTACTTAAAATTATTGATGTCAGGAAGTTACAAATACTGTAACGGAAGATAAGCAATTATGAGAAATTGCCTACCTTGGCAAAATTGGTAACTTCCTTACAGTAGCAAAGCCTGTCACAACGGCTACAGATGACATTCTAAGATTTTTGTTAGGAGAAAAACAAGGCTCAACACTACATGTAAATCCTCTATTAAGCAGACAATTTACATGAAATATCAAGAAATATAAAGAACAATCCTGATAGTGCCTCAAGGGTTAACAATTCTTTTTTCTGTCCAAATATTAGATAATCTATGATAATATCACTGCTGCATAGATCTTGTTCTGTCCTGGTTTCCATGGTTGTGTCAGTGTCCTGAAGTTGCAACTCGAATGGATTTCAATAAATAGCTGCCATTGTCTACCAAATAGGTTGCGGTCGAGTAGTTTAACTTCAACGCTTAGCATGCTAAGTACAATTTTCAGATGAAGTTGAAATATTTTCTTATATTCACCAGAAAATAGGCTTTGGCATTTTATGCAAATTGTGTCCAGAAAATTTGTATGGAATGCCAAATCTTGTTTCTATGAAAAATCAGAAATATGTCCTCAATTTATCATCTGCTAAAATTAGTCCAAAGAGAGTGGAAAAGGAAGGTTAAAATGATATTTTAACCTTATACTTTTTTGCACTTAAACAGCAATAAAAAATGCTTTTTATTTTCTCATCTGGATCTACACTGTTTGCACAGTATCTGTTTTGATCTGCAGGAATGAAAAGGTTACGGTGAACAGAGATACATCTCAACACTCACCTCCCTTTCAAAGGGAGACCATTCCAGCGGAACAGATCCTTTCCTGGTTTATAAATCCCTCTTTAAAAGGGGGCTATTCTGACCAGAAAATATGTTCCTTCCATTTAGAGTAGCCCTGTATGAGAAGAGAGGTAATTACTTTCTCGCCAAAGTTGGCTCACGTGGGTTCCCTTGGAGATGCATCCAATCAACTTGAATGAACCTGGTCGCTGACATCAAGATCCACAATAGGGAATAATTCCTTACTGCGAACAGCCAAGAAAAAAGCCCTTACCCTAACCCTAACCCTAATCCCTGTCCAGCCCCTACTCACCACACCCCTATTCCCTAACTTTATCACTAACCCTAACCCTAGCTGAAAATCATTAGAATTAACCGCAATCCCTAAACTAACCGCAATACTTAGCCACGGCCTCTAACCCTGGCCCCAGCCCAAAACCCTCACCCTGCCGAACCCAAACCCTAACCCTAGCTACAAAACACTGCAATTAACCGCAAACCTAGAATTAACCCAAAGGCTCAGCCTAAGCCGCTAGCCCTAGCCTCAGTCTCTACCCCTGTCCAGCCCCTACTCATCCCAGCCCTAACCCCTAAAGCTAACCGTAACCTATCGCTAACCCTAACCATAAGCCTAGGTGAAAATCATTATAATTCACGCAACCTCTAAATTAACCGCAACTCTTAGCCACCGCCTCTAACATTAACCCCTAACACTAGCCCCAGCCTCTAACACTACCCTGTCCAGCCCTACTTACTTCAGCCCTAACCCCTAATCCTAACCCTAACCTATCAGTAGCCCTAACCCTAGGTAAAAATCATTAGAATAAACCGCAAGCCCTAAACTAACTGCAAAACAGCAGCAGCGTCTAACCCTAGCCCCAGCCCAAAACACGGCCCAAAACACTCACCCTGCCCAGCCGAAACCCTAACCCTAGCTACAAAACATTGGAATTAACCGCAACCCCAAAACTTTCCGCAAGGCTCAGCCAAAGACGCTAACCCTAGCCACAGCATCTAACATTACCCCTATCCAGCCCCCTTCTAACCCCAGATCAAACTCCTAACCCTAACCCTAGCTCTAACCCATTTAAAATAAACCACAACCATTAAACTAACTGCAACTCTTAGCCACAGCCTCTAACCCTGATCCCAGCCCAAAACACTCACCCTGCTCAGGCCTAACCCTAACCATAGCTACAAAATATTGGAATTAACCACAACGCCAAAACGAACAAGAAATCTTAAACACACACTCACACTCTAGCCCCAACCCCAAACACACCCTGCATAGCCCCAAGGTTGGGGCTACCCTAACCCTAGGGTTACCTTAACCCTAACCCATCCTAGAAGACATCAGAATAAACTGCAGCCCCTAAACTAACCGCAACCTTTAGCAGCAGCCTCCAACCCTAACCCAAGCCCCATACCACTGACAAGCCCCTACTACCCTAGCACTAACCCTAACCCTAACCCTAACCCTAACCTATCACTAACTAACCCTAGGTACAAAACATTAGAATTAACCGCAACCCCAAAACTAACCGCAAGTCTTAGACACACACTCTCAACCTAGCCCCGGCCCCAAACACTCACCCTGCATAGCCCCTGGGTTGGAGCTACCCTAACCCTAGGTTTATCCTAATCCTAACCCTAGTTAAAAGACATCAGAATTAACCGCGACCCGAACTAACCGCAACCTAAAGCCTCCAACCCTAGCCCCAGCCCTAACACTCACCCTGTCAAGCCCTTACTACCCTAGCTCTAACCCCTTACCCTAACCTATCGCTTACCCTAACCCCAGCCCTAGATATGAAACATTAGAATAAACCACAATCCCAAAACTAACCGCGTCTCATCACACCCTCTTGTCCTAGCCCCAGCAGCAAAGACTCTCCCTGCATAGCCACAGTGTTGGGACTACCCTAACTCTAGGGTAACCCTAACCCTAGCTGCAAGGCATCAGAATTAACCACAACCCCAAAACTAACCGCAACCTTTAGTGGCAGCCTCCAACCCTAGCCCCAGCCCCCTAACACTAACCCTGTCAAGCCCCTACTACCCTTGCCCTAACCCCAAACCCTAACCTTAACCTATCACTAACACACACTAACCCTAGCTGCAAAACATTAGAATTAACTGCAACCCCAAAACTAACCCCAAGAGACACACACTCACCGTAGCCTTAGCCCTAAACACACACCCTGCAAGCCCTAGGATTCGGGCTTCCCTAACCCTAGGAGCTAGAAGACATCAGAAGTAACCACAATCCTCAAACTAACCGCAAGTCTCAGTCGCACCCTCTCATCCTAGCCCCAGCCCCAAAGACTCATCCTACATAGGCCCTGGGGTTGGGGCTACCCTAACCCTATCCCCCAAAAAGGTAACAGAAAAGTCCAGGGAGGGCCACAATTACAAACCGCAGCCCTTCCCAGACCCCAAGCGGAAATAGGAAACCGACAAATCTAAATAAGCACAAACCGAACAAACGTACGAAAAGCACTAAGTTTAGCTCTCTCTTCCCCAAGCGAGGTAATCGCAAACTAAATGGACTGAAAAACACAAGAACAAAATGACACACGGAAAGACATACAACAAATCGCCTCGTAGAAAAACCACAAAGCAACAAAGAGTAAGACTAACACCGGGACCACCGCCTTAGAACGGTCGGTAGAGCAAACCACCGGGGGGTTTAAAGCACTTTTACAACTAGCCAGCTTCACCCTGGGTCCCGATGCTACTCTTAATACAGAAATACATAAAAATTCGATTCGCATAAAGGCTCCCAACTCAGTCCATGCATCAAAGCGAAAACATAAAAATCAAATTAATCGCTATAATAAACAAACACGAGTACGCATGGCTAATTCTACTGTATGCCAGAGTAAATGAAAATCAATAGTTGAACCACGGCGGGCCAATCCAAAGAGATATCGTCAAGCCCCAACCCACTGGTTAAAATTTTATGAAGAGGCCGTCATTGTCTGAGGCATCAGAATTAAACGCAACCCCAAAACTAGCCAAACCCTTTAGCGGCAGCCACCAACCCTAGCCCCAGCCCCTTACACTAAACCTGTCAAACCCTTACTACCCTAGCCCTAAACACTAACCCTAACCCATTACTAACACTAACCATAGCTACGAAACATTAGAATTAACCGCAATACCCAAAACTAACCGCATGTCTTAGACAAACCATCTCACGCTAGCCCCAGCCCCCAAACACTCATCCTTATAGCCATAGGGTTAGGACTACCCTAACCCTAGGTTTACGCTAACTCTTACCCTAGCTACAAGACATCAGAATTAACCGCAAACCCTAAGCAAACCGCAACTTTTACCTATCATTAACACTAATCCTAACCCTAGGTACAAAACATTAGAAGTAACGGCAAACCCAAAAGTCGCAAGTCTTAGACACACCATCTCACGTTAGCCCCAGCCAAAACACTCACCCTGCATTGCCCTTCGGTTGGGGCACCCAAACCCTAGATATATCCTGAACCATACGCTGAATAATACCCAACTTTTCAATAATACCCTGAATAATGAACCAGACGCTGCAGGTCGTATTTTGAATAATACCCTGAATACTGAACCAGACGCTGCAGGTCGTATTTTGAATAATACCCTGAATAATGAACCAGACGCTGGAGGTCGTATTTTGAATAATACGCTGAATCCTGAACAGGACGCTGCGGGTCGTATTTTGAATAATACGCTGAGATCTGAATCATACGCTGAATAAAACCCTGGACATTTTTGAATAATACTCTGAATCCTGAACCAGATGCTGCAGGTCGTATTTGGAATAATACCCTGAATAATGAACCAGAGGCTAAAGGTCGTATTTTGAATAATACCCTGAATCCTGAACCATACCCTGAATAATATCCTGACCATTTTTTAATAATACCCTGAATAATGAACAAGACGCTGCAGCTCGTATTTTGAATACTACGCTGAATCCTGAACCAGACGCTGCAGGTCGTGTTTTTGAATAATACCCTGAATCCTGAACCATACGCTGAATAATACCCCGACCTCTTTTCAATAATACCCTGAATGATGAACCAGACGCTGCAGTTCGTATTTTGAATAATACCCTGAATCCTGAACCAGACGCTGCAGGTCGTATTTTCAATAATACCTTGAATACTGAACCATACGCTGAATAATATCCTGACCATTTTTGAATAATACCCTGAATAATAAAACAGACGCTGCAGCTCGTATTTTGAATAATACGCTGAATCCTCAACAAGACGCTGCAGGTCGTGTTTTGAATAATACCCTGAATCCTGAACCATATGCTGAATGATACCCTGGCCTCTTTTCAATAATACCCTGAATGATGAACCACACGCTGCAGTTCGTATTTTGAATAATACCCTGAATCCTGAACCAGACGCTGCAGGTCGTATTTTCAATAATACCCTGAATACTGAACCATACGCTGAATAATAGCCTGACCATTTTTTGAATAATACCCTGAATAATGAACCAGACGCTGCAGCTCATATTTTGAATAATACGCTGAATCCTAAACCAGACGCTGCAGGTCGTGTTTTGAATAATACCCTGAATCCTGAACCATACGCTGAATAATACCCTGGCCTCTTTTCAATAATGCCCTGAATGATGAACCAGACGCAGCTGTTCGTATTTTGAATAATACCCTGACTCCTGAACCATACGCTGAATAATATCCTGACCATTTTTTAATAATACCCTGAATAATGAACCAGACGCTGCAGCTCGTATTTTGAATAATACGCTGAATCCTGAACTAGACGCTGCAGGTCGTGTTTTGAATAATACCCTGAATCCTAAACCATACGCTGAATAATACCCTGACTTATTTTCAATAATACCCTGAATGATGAACCAGACGCTGCAGTTCGTATTTTGAATAATACCCTGAATCCTGAACCAGACACTGCAGGTTGTATTTTCAATAATACCCTGAATACTGAACCATACGCTGAATAATATCCTGACCAGTTTAAAATAATACCCTAAATAATGAACCAGACGCTGCAGCTGGTATTTTGAATGATACCCTGAATCCTGAACCAGACGCTGCAGGTCGTGTTTTGAATAATACCCTGAATCCTGAACCATACGCTGAATAATACCCTTGCCTCTTTTCAATAATACCCTGAATGATGAACCAGACAGTTCAGTTCGTATTTTGAATAATACCCTGAATCCTGAACCAGACGCTGCAGGTCGTACTTTCAATAATACCTTGAATACTGAACCATACGCTGAATAATATTCTGACCATTTTTGAATAATACCCTGAATAATGAACCAGACGTTGCAGTTCGTATTTTGAATAATACGCTGAATCCTGAACCAAACGCTGCAGGTCGTGTTTTGAATAATACCCTGAATCCTGAACCATACGCTGAATAATACCCTGGCCTCTTTTCAATAATACCCTGAATGATGAACCAGACGCTGCAGTTTCTATTTTGAATAATACCCTGAATCCTGAACCATACGCTGAATAATATCCTGACCATTTTTTAATAATACCCTGAATAATGAACCAGACGCTTCAGCTCGTATTTTGAAAAATACGCTGAATCCTGAACCAGACGCTGCAGGTCGTGTTTTGAATAATACCCTGAATCCTGAACCATACGCTGAATAATACCCTGGCCTCTTTTCAATAATACCCTAATGATGAACCAGACGCAGCAGTTCGTATTTTGAATAATACCCTGAATCCTAAACCAGACGCTGCAGGTCGTATTTTACATAATACCCTGAATCCTGAACCATACGCTGAATAGTACCCTGGCCTCTTTTCAATAATACCCTGAATGATGAACCAGACGCTGCAGTTCGTATTTTGAATAATACCCTGAATCCTGAACCAGACGCTGCAGGTCGTATTTTCAATAATACCCTGAATCCTGAACCATACGCTGAATAATACCCTGGCCTCTTTTCAATAATACTCTGAATGATGAACCAGATACTACAGTTGGTATTTTGAATAATACCGTGAATCCTGAACCAGACCTGCAGGTCGTATTTTCAATAATACCCTGAATACTGAACCATACGCTGAATAATATCCTGACCATTTTTTAATAATACCCTGAATGATGAACCAGACGCTGCAGGTCGTATTTTGAATAATACGCTGAATCCTGAACCAGACGCTGCAGGTCTTGTTTTGAATAATACCCTGAATCCTGAACCATACGCTGAATAATACCCTGGCCTCTTTTCAATAATACCCTGAATACTGAACCATACGCTGAATAATATCCTGACCATTTTTTAATAATACCCTGAATGATGAACCAGACGCTGCAGCTCGTATTTTGAATAATACGCTGAATCCTGAACCAGACGCTGCAGGTCTTGTTTTGAATAATACCCTGAATCCTGAACCATACGCTGAATAATACCCTGGCCTCTTTTCAATAATACCCTGAATGATGAACCACACGCTGCAGTTCGTATTTTGAATAATACCCTGAATCCTGAACCAGACGCTGCAGGTCGTATTTTTAATAATACCCTGAATCCTGAACCATACGCTAAATAATATCCTGACCATTTTTGAATAATACCCTGAATAATGAACCAGACGCTTCAGCTCGTATTCTGAAAAATACGCTGAATCCTGAACCAGACGCTGTAGGTCGTGTTTTGAATAATACCCTGAATCCTGAACCATACGCTGAATAGTACCCTGGCCTCTTTTCAATAATACCCTAATGATGAACCAGACGCAGCAGTTCGTATTTTGAATAATACCCTGAATCCTGAACCAGACGCTGCAGGTCGTATTTTTAATAATACCCTGAATCCTGAACCATACGCTGAATCATACCCTTGCCTTTTTTCAATAATACCCTGAATGATGAACCAGACGCTGCAGTTCGTATTTTGAATAATACCCTGAATCCTGAACCAGACGCTGCAGGTCGTTTTTTCAATAATACCCTGAATACTGAACCATACGCTGAATAATATCACGACATTTTTGAATAATACCCTGAATAATGAACCAGACGTGCAGCTCGTAGTTTGAATAATACGCTGAATCCTGAACCAGATGCTGCAGGTCGTGTTTTGAATAATACCCTGAATCCTGAACCATACGCTGAATAATACCCTGGCCTCTTTTCAATAATACCCTGAATAATGAACCAGACGCTGCAGTTCGTATTTTGAATAATACCCTGAATCCTGAACCAGACGCTGCAGGTCGTATTTTCAATAATACCTTGAATGCTGAACCATACGCTGAATAATATCCTGACCGTTTTTGAATAATACCCTGAATAATGAACCAGACGCTGCAACTCGTATTTTGAATAATACGCTGAATCCTGAACCAGGCGCTGCAGGTCGTGTTTTGAATAATACCCTGATTAATGAACCAGACGCTGCAGGTCGTATTTTGAATAATATCCTGAATACTGAACCATACGCTGAATCCTGAACCGTGAATAACGAACCCTGAACCAGATGCTTACTTTACGCTCGTAAATTATTGTTCGACTCGCATGAAAGGCTCGCAAACTCAATCAGTGAAACACTAGAGAAAACAAAAACTAAACTGAAAAAAAAAATAAATAAAAATAAATAAAATAAAATAAACGCGTAAACCAATGTTTTTAATATATTTAATACTAACAAACATGTAAATGAACAATACTGTAAAGTGCAACATTGTCCACACTCACTAGTGACTTATAAATGGATCAAAACGTCTTTATATCAATAACACAAAAATACAAGTGAAGATAAGGCGTGAAAAGAAAAAATAGCTGTGCTTCCACTAAAATGCGAAAAATGTTCGGTATGTAGGAGAAACATTTTTTTTTTTCTATTTTCTCTTCAGAAAAGAACAGGGTCGGGCTTGTATGAAAATATAGGTATTTTGTTGAGGTCGGTGTTTTACCTTTTTACGAGTATTTGGCAATTTTACTGATAAAAATAGCAGGGTATGGTGTTTGAAACTGAGTCGGCCAGGTTAGTGGAAACACAGCTTTTTTTTACGCCTAAGCAGAAAATGGTACTCATAACAAAAACAAGCATATTCAAATATATAGAAAATTTCACCTCCAAAAATTGAAAATTTTCAGATAAAAAAACTCTGATATTTTTGTTATTTCTGCTCAAAACATAGATTGTAGGTATCCGTTAGAATCGCTTCGGCGAGGCGGTTCTAACGGGTAACTTCAATCTATGTTTTGAACAGAATTAAGAAAAATAATGTATACCCCTGTAAACCCCAGTTTTACTATATTAAAGTGGGGTTGAAGGGGGTCAATATTATATAGGTATGTTTTCGTGATGCATCACAAAGCACAGTCTTCCCGGAGCACCAAACGAAGGAGAAATTAGGGACAAACAATGACAAATCAAACGTCATACATGAAAAAAGGAAAGAGAAAAGTCCAGGGAGTGACACAAGCCGCAACCTTTCCCAGACACCAAGAGTAAAACGGAGCGCTAATCGAAAAAATGTACGAAAACCACTAAGATTAGGTCTCTCTTCCCCAAGCGAGGTAATCGCAATGCAAAAAAGGACTGAAAAAAAAAAAAAAAATACAAAAACAAAATAACACAAGACAAGGCTTAAAAAATAATTCGCGTCGTAGAATAAACCACAAAGCAACAAAGATTAACACCGGGACCACCGCCTTAGAACGGTCAGTAGAATAAACCACCAGGTGGGGCGAGGAGTGTGTGTGGGGGGGGGGGGGGTCAGGGGGGGGGGGGGGAACTTAAAGCGCACACTTTTACAGCCGACTAATTTCCGTCGCATGAGTAACAAAGACGGTATTACTTGGAATATCCGGCATCGAAATGTGTTTCGTGATTCATAATTTAGCATCTTGTTTTGAGCATCCTGGTTTGTTCAATTAAATAAAAGTAATGTACATTACTTTGGTGTTAATTATTGTTAGAAGGAATCTTATGGTAAATTTACCTGACAAGAGAAATAAATAAAAAATGAAGTAAAAACTGACGTTCATCCTTTCACCTTTGCGTTTCTGAAATGGATTCTTCTTTCTCTGATATTGTACAAATCCATTGTTGCAAATAGGATTCTGGACCTGCTTCAATCCGCTAAGGGGCGTTACTTGGAAAGTTACCTATGAGAAGCGGCAGTTTTCTGAAGACAGTTATTTCCCCTAGGTCGCTATGGCCATGATTCTATTACTGGACTTAGACTATTTCAAACATTTCTTGGCGATAGTTCGGGAAAGCTTAATTTCACAAGTTTAGAATGAAATGGAAGAATGAAGAAAAATATTTATTCTACAGAGTTATATAGCAGTACAAACTATAGAAAAATCTCTTTGCAGTGAACTTATAAAACTTTCCCTGAAAAGGCAATCATTTAAAAATAGAGGCTAAAATTAGCGTTTTGATCATTTTTGACAAAATATAATGCTACTATATAGGCATAAATAGTCTGAATTTCAAACGCATAAGGAAGAACTAAGATATGAAGTTATTTTGAAAATTTTCATACCTTGTCAAAGTGCAATAAATGTAGATTTTGAAGATAACTTATAAAAAGTTATCGTCAAATCAGAAATGCATGTAGTATGTATTTTTATTTTATTTTCCTATTTAACTCTATGTATCGCGGAGTCGAATTTGTACAGGTGTTCGGTTAATCCGTAAGTTAGTATCGGTAAATTTCGTGATATTGAAGGATTTATTTCCCTATGCATCTCGAAAAATATGCTTCAATCCGCTAAGGGGCGTTACTTGGAAAGTTACCTATGAGAAGCGGCAGTTGACTGAAGACAGTTATTTCCCCTAGGTTGCTATGGCCATGATTCTATAGACCTTTTTAAATACTACGTCACACAATAAAAAATCATCCGAAACCCCTCGGTCTCTAACGCAGAATACGTTCTAGACTCGTACCTATTGGATGGCAGAAAGTTGTTGTTTACGTTTATCGGACAGTAAAATTGCCGATATCGTTTTAGAAAAATAAAGTATTTTCATTCGTCAAAAGTTTATTTTCAGAAGAGATTCTAATCGAGTGATCATTCAAATATCATAACCAAAAATATTAACACATAATCTGACTAAAATCTAGCTATAACTAATCTTAAAATGATCACCATAAAGCAAAATTACGGGTTGTGTGCGTTCCTGCTGATATAGGAAAAATATCGTTGAAAATTTTGTATTTGTCCTCGGAAAAACAGTCAAATTGCTTCTTAAAGCTGTATTGTTAAACTCTAGGTAAAATTTACGAGTAAATATTGACCAAAAGAATATAATATCCAAGTAGAGTTTAGCTTGATTCAATTAGTATCAGATGAACCGGAAGTGTTTTTGCCATCCACAATTATTGGTTACGTGACACAATATTGTCATCACATGGTCAGTAGCCCGGATAAAAGCAATAGCTTTATAAAGGTCTATTATTGGACTATTTCAAACAACTTGGCGATGGAAAAGCTCAATTTCACAAGTTTAGAGAGAAATGAAAGAATGAAGAAAAATTATTATTATACAGAGTGATATACCAGTACAAACTATAGAAAAATCTCTTTATGGTGATAACTTATAAAACTTTCCCTGAAAAGGCAATCATTTTAAAATAGAGGCTAAAATTAGCGTTTTGATCATTTTTGACAAAATATAATGCTAATATATAGGTACAAATAGTCTGAATTTCAAACGCATAAGGAAGAACTAAGTTATGAAGTTATTTTGAAAATTTTCATACCTTGTGAAAGTGCAATAAATATGGATTTTGAAAATAACTTATAAAAAATTATCGTCAAATCAGAAATGCATGTATTCTCTATTTTTATTTTATTTTCCTATTTAACTCTATGTGTAGCGGAGTCGAATTTGTACAGGAAACTGTTCGGGTAAATCCGTAAGTTAGTATCGGTAAATTTCGTGATAACGAAGGATTTATTTCCCTATGCAAAATCGATAGCAGAATATAGGGATTAAACATGGTTTTTCATGTATTAACATTCGCCAAGTCCCGAGGGAGATGTTAAAAACCGAGGCCGGAGGCCGCGGTTTCCAACACCTCCCAAGGGACCTGGCGAATGTTAATGCTTCGAAAAACCATGTTCGATCGCTATTATTGCATAAAAACTGAAAACATTTGCTACATTTCGCGTAATTTCTTGCACTATTTTGTTTCGCATTTTCACCGACGTCTCGCGAACGCAGTTTTCACGGACTATGCTCGTTCCAGGGCCGGGCAGTACACCTCGTAACGGCAGAAAAATCTGTGGCCCCGGTACGATCATATTGAAAGTTGCGTAGCCGTGCATTAACAGCGCGCCTGAATTGCCTTGATAATACATGGCTTTTCGCTGGTTAATGCACGGCTATAAATAACCGACGACACTGCTTTTTATGCAATAATAGCAAATAAAGTAAATCCTAATGAGACGGCTCATTACGAGTCGGTTCAGTTTGATATGCACTGTTTGCAAAGGTATCTGTATTGATCTCTACGGATGATAAGGTTAAACGGCGATATTTTTGCAGTTTCTTTTCTATTTTGTGTACGTATTGTTTACGAAAGAGTGATATTTCCAGTTGTCTTTCCGTCTAATAAAACCGCTTATGCAGTACATTTTGATGCACACATATAGCGTGACTGTCCTTTCCAGTGCACCCCATAGCTTTTACAAATTTTGTTTTGTTTATTTAAATGAATCAAGTATGCTTGACTTGAATAAACAGACAATAAGTGACGTCAATTCACATATATAAGATGTACTTACCCGCCTTTTTCCTCTTTGTTTTCTTTTGTTGTGTTTGTTTTTCATTAGCGGCTTCTTTATTATAGTGTGAAATCAGTATGACGTAGTTCCTTGTAGATGTCAATCAATCAACGCGTAATAAATGAGCCAGTGCACGACATAACCAACTATAAGACTTGCGCGACCAGCGAAGACTCAGATAGGTTCCGCGCAGTCTGATCAGAGTCTACGCTTATTGCATTTGCCTTTTACGGCCTCCGGACTATTCTAAGAGGAATGTACAGGCTGACCTGAGTCTTTGCTGGTCACACGAGCCTTATTGTCGTTTTGTCGTGCGCTAGCTCAAACAGGATATGAAGCGTAACGGCAGAAATCGTACCTTCTGATAAATGTGCCCAACTAAGAATCAAATCAGCCTGCGCATCCAACAAATCTGATCAGAGTCTTCTTTGTCCGCATGCAGAAACATTGCGAAAAATCAAATACTGAATGGCAAACAGTGTAGATTCAGATCTTCAGAAGCCAACTGATCTGAATCTACACTGTTTGCAACCGAATAGATATATATATATATATATATATATATATATATATATATATATATATATATATATATATATATATATATATATATATATATATAAAGTGGAACCAACTCTTTACCTGGGTTCCAAACTTATAAAATCCAAAGAAACGTAAAATGACTGTTCGACTCGCATAAAGGCTTGCTAACTCAATCAGTGAAACACTAGAGAAAACGAAAAAGTTTCTGATCAGCTGCGCGAATTCGCAGGCTGATCTGAACCTTCGCTAGGCACGGACGTCCGAAGGTACTTTTTTGAAGCTATTGCTCATTATGACCGATGCACTTTTTTGTCCAGTTGATTCCGAGACTACTTATACACATTTACACAGAAAAAAAAAAAAACATATTTGAAGACAGTTTACCTCACATTCCGTATAAACCGGACTTCTTAACTCATCAACATGCTTGTCCCAAGGTTTTAACAAGTCAGTATTACTCCGTGATGATGTACTAAATCCTGTTGGAAGAGTCACCACGTTCCGTGACATCTGTTCTGGGCCTATTTGTCTGGAAATAGTCGGGTATGTACGCTGTCTACAACTGTTGTAAAAACAAAACATCAAAAACTTTGTTTCGTTAATTTCCGTTGATTACTCTTATACGGCATCTCATAGGAAACAGCGGGAAGTCAGAAAACATTTTACAACTAGACAGTTAACCATATTAGCGATAAGTATGCTAGAAAAATATTCAGCAGATGATAGTTGCTCTTACTTTATCCAGAAAACAGGTTTTGATATTTCATGCGAACGGTCCCTTAGGAGACAATTTTCTTGAAATGTCAAAGCCAACTCTCTGGCAAAAACAATTAAAGATAATTAAAAATTGTTTTTTTTTTTTTTTTTTTTGTTTTTTTTTTTTTGTCGTCTGCTGAAAGTGGTATATTAAAGGCTACACATTCCTCAAAAATAGACATTTTATTATCCAAGAACGGTTTGATAAATTGATAAATGGTATAAATATTTTCATAAAATGTGACATCTGACAGCCTGTAAAATTTCAGTTAGTCTCTCGTTCTTGAAATGAAATGATTGTTTATCGTATCTCTGAATTAATGTTGGCAACATTAATTCAGAGACACGATTAAAAATCAGTTCTTTTTGATCTAGCTCAAAAACTAGAGACAAACTTAATTTTTACAGGCTGTCAGATACCATATTTCGAGGGTTGAACGCAAGACTAGCGTAACTCAGATGGTTGTTTTTCCCCAAACCTAATCTCCTCACCATGAAGGCATTATGAAGATTACAACATTTCTTTCTGTAAACAATGAAAATTTAGGTGCCATTGCTCGTATGAGCAATGGCACCTAAATTTGCATTGTTTACAAAGGGGTCCAAGTTGCCCCTAAACAAGGGTTTCAAAAATATGTTTGAGTTACAATAGTCTTGCGCTCAACCCTCGATTTATGCTCGTATGACTACTATATATCAATAAAAATTTTTTTTTATTTTTGAGGACTATGGAGCCTTTAACAGCCACGCCGCTTACTGTTTTGTCTACAATAATAATAATAATAATATTATTATTATTATTATTATTATGATGATGATGATGATGGACATTATGTATGAGAAGTTCAGACTCCTAAGCGGACAGTTCAAATCTGCAGTCTGGGTGCCCTAGTGTCCAAAGACGTACATAGAACTACGAATAAACTATTAAATCTTCATAGTCGGACAGACAGCCAGAGCAGCTAAATCATTTTGATCAGTGTTTGATAGGAACCAGAGTTTTACTATGGCCTGGTTTATAAATTTAGGAAGATTGCAAGGAAATCCGTTTTTTTTTTTTTTTTTGTTTTGTTTTTTTTTTTTTGTTTTTGTTTTTTTAGAAGAAGAATTCAAAACATTATATCATTTATTATATAAGTTATAAATAGACTGATTTTCATTGGCTCAGTGCCGCCTTCAGCCCAGTCCATAATGTATATTAGTTTCTAAAATTAGAAATCAACTTTTAGTGACGTCGCCAGTTGTGACGCCAACGTCTACGCGCGCTTTTGTATTAAGGGGGGCTGGTTTCGATTGTTATTGCCAGAGTTGTCAAAAGAAAAGACAACTTATATAACGAAACAATTGTTGACTACTGAGGTAATGGATATGACGTTGATATCCTTCACTGAATACCAATATTGAATCGGCTATCGCCTCAGTCAATACTGGTATTTTCTGGTGGATATCACGCCATAGCCTATACCTCAATAGTCAAAAATTGTATATTATAAAAGGATTGGGTATAACAAATATTATGCTACCGACTGTACGTTTAGCTTTTAAACCAAGTATGGTTAATAAATACGCTTTCATGTGTAATTGGACGGCGATTGGTCGGGTCTCAGACTCTATGAAAGTGCCGATCTAATAGTTTGATAAGAAGGTTAATGTCTAATGTAAAGTCTTTTGTTCGAGCCCTCCGTGATTCAACCACTGTTTTTCTTTTTGTCAGGCTGTCAGTGTCTTAGATGATTGCCACAGGTCCTCAGTTTTGTGTAATCATTGTTTAGTTGTTTTTTTGTTGTTTTTTTTTTGTTTTTTTTTTTTTGTTTTTTTTGTTGTTGTTGTTGTTTGTTTCTTTTTTTCTTTTTCTTCTGTGATGTTCCACTGATTGAGTTAGGACTACTCTATTCGAGCCGGACGATCATTTTGTATTCATATTACATTTGAACAAAGGGGGGAGATTTTGTACCAGTAACATTGATTTAACCTTCCCATACCCCTTCCCCCTCCCCCATGGATAGGTTTTACTACCGAAGGCCGTGGTTCAAGTATTGGCATACAGTAGAATTGGCCATGGGTACTCGTCTCTGCCGGTTTATTATAGTCACTGTGATTAATTTGATTTTTTATGTTTTCGCTTTGATGCATTGACTGAGTTGGGAGCTTTTATGCGAACCGAATTTTATGTATTTCTGTATTAAGAGTAGCATCGGGACCCAAGGTGAATGTGGCTAGCTGTAAAAATGCTTTAAAACCCCGGTGGTTTTCTCTACTGACCATTTAATGCGGTGGTCCCGGTGTTAGTCTTGCTCTTTGTTGCTTTGTGGTTTATTCTACGAGGCGATTTATTTTATATCTTATCTTGTGTTATTTGTATTTATCAGTCATTTTAGTATTGCGATTACCTCGCTAGGGGAAGAGAGCGAATCTTGGTGCTTTTCATGTGTTTGTTTGATTTGCGCTTGTTTGGTTTTGTCTGTTTCCTGTTTTTTTGTTTGTTGGTGTCTGGGAGGGGCCGCGGTTTGTGATTGTGGCACTCCATGGACTTTTCTCTTACCTTTTCTGGTGTTGATTGTTCTTTTTGTGGCATACTAGCTATTTGCTGCCTTGCTTTTTTATGTATTGCCCTGTTTGTTGTCTTTTTTATTTTATTTAGCGGATCACCTTGTTGGGGGAAGAGAGAACTGATTGTTGTGCTTTTATTTGGTCTTTGACGTGTGCACTATCTATCACGGTTTGCTTTAGACCGGCTCCAGTCTCTAGTGACAAAATATTTTGTCTTATAATATGTTTAATAATCCACTAAAATAAAATCAAAATAATATCATGACTATAAAGGCTGGTCACTCCAGTGACCAGCCTTTATAGTCATGATTTTTTTTTTTTTTTTTTTTTTTTTTTTTTTTTTTATTTTAGTGGATTATCAAACAGGAATATTAGAAAAATATTTTGTCACTGGCGACTGGAGCCAGTCTAGATTTGGTAGGCTATGATCTGTGATTGTGACTATTTATGGACATCTTATATTCTATTTTATACGTTGTGTTTTCTTCTTGTATTCTGGCTTCAGATCGCCATGTAGCCCTTTACCTTGTTTCATCATGGAGAGTAGTGCTTGTAGTCATATATGTGTCACTGTGGTGTTTTTCACATGTTTGTAATTTGGAGCTCTTTTTTTTGTTTTGGTTTTACGGCCCTTTAAAAAATATTTCACTTACATCGAGCCGACCGTTCATTAAAGGTGGGCGAAGACCGGAGAACCCGGGGAAGAACCACCTGACCATCCGTAAGCAGAACTTAGCTTTCCCACATGTGACCCGAGCGAGGCTCGAACCACAGAGGTGAGAAATAATGGATTAAGAGCCAACTCTCCTATCCACTAGGCTACACGGGCCCGCGTAATTTGGAGCTGCTTCAGAATTAAGGTTGAAATTTCACGCGAGTGAAACTGGGGTGCGCTCAGAAATTCTAAGAGACAGTGAATGTTTGCCCAGGATCCCTGAACCTAGTGACTATCGTCAACAGGAGCCTGGGTCCAGGGTAAACCAATCGAGAATACCTTGAACATCTGAAAGCAGCCCTGGTATAAGACCCAGTGGTTTGTACTGTTGTCCGTCCCTGGGGGGATGGGGGTGGGGAGGGGGCGCTGGGGTATTGTGGGAGAGGGGGCAGACTATTCTGGTGCTGATCGCTTTCCAGTATTGTGGTCACCCGCTGTACGGCTGCCCACTACGAAAACATGTCTATTCAAGTATATAGAAAATTTCACCTAAAAAAATGAAAGCTTTACGATAAAAAACTCTGATATTTTTCCAATTCCTGCTCAAAACATAGATTGTGGGTATTCGTTAAAACCGCCTTATCGAGGCTGTCCTAACGAGTACTACAATCTATGTTTCTGAACAGAAATAAGAAAATAACTTATACCCCTGTTAACCCCAGTTTTACTATCTAAAAGTGGGGCTTAAGGGGGTTAAAATTATGTAGGCGTGTTATCGTGATGCCTCTTTGCTTCCTGCTTTCATGTGGTGTTGTTAGCATTGTGGTTATCTTTTAGGGCTGCTTTGTTGCTCTCTGTTTTTGTTTTTTTTTTTTTTTTTTTTTTTTTTGTTTGTTTTTTTTTGTTTTTGTTTTTTTGTTTTTTTTTTCTTCTGTTTGTATTGTTTTACTGTTTTGTATGATTGTTTTCGGATCCCGAAACGCCTGTAACTAAAACTGTGAATAAGATTTTGCATCCGCCATTCGTTTTAATTCATTAGGCTAATGCAATACACAATACACCTCATCGACTTCTGGTTTATAAGAAGTCGGGATCTGCGTGAGATTTTAGGAGATCTATGACCGATTTTTATGTCTCCTGCTGATTGGCGTTTTACAATCAGCCTCTCCCAGAAATGTCTACTTTTGGCACGAGACGATCTGACTACCGACTTTTACTAAATATTCTGATACGTACAATATTTATCCTAAAAATTCAGACACCTACCATATTACCCTAAATATTCAGACACCTATCGTAATTACACTAAGTATACTGACACCTACCGTATTTGCCTAAGTATTCAGGGACGTTTACCATAATTACCCAAAGTATTCGGACATGCATTCAGACATCTACCAGATTTACTCATCACTCGGACACCTTCCGTATTTACCCCAACTATTCAGACACCTACCAAATTTACCCTATGTATTAACACACCTTCCATATTTACCTTAAGTATTCAGATACCAACCATGTTTATCCTTAATATTCAGACACTTACCGTATTTCCTCTAAGTATTCAGAAACCTACCGTATTAACACCAAGTATTCATACACCTATCATATTTTCCCTAAATATTCAGACACCTACCATATTTACCATAAGCATTCAGACACCTACCATATTTACTCTTAGTATTCAGACATCTACAATATTAACTCTTAGTATTCGGACACCTACCAAATATACACTTTCATATTTATACTTATCATATTTAGACACCTATCATATTTACCCTAAGTATTCAGACACCTACCATATAAACCCTAAGTATTCGAATACCTACCGTATTTACCCTAAGTATTCGGACAGCTATCACATTTACCCTAAGTTTTCATACACCTACCATATTTACACTTAGTATTCAGACACCTACCATATTTGCCCTAAGCATTCAGACACCTACCATATTTGCCCTAAGTATTCAGATACCTACCATATTTGCCCTAAGTATTCAGCCACCTATCATATTTACCCTAAGTATACGTACACCTATCATACTTACACTTAGTATAAGGACACCTATCATAATTTTACTAAGTATAAGGACACCTATCATACTAACACTAAGTACAAGGGCACCTATCATATTTACATTAAGTAATAAGGACACCTGTCATATTTACACTAAGGACACCTATCATAATTACACTAAGTATAAGGACACATTTCATATTTACACTAAGTAGAAGGACACCTATCATATTTACCCAAAGTACACTAAGGACACTTATCATATTTACACTAAGTATAAGGACACCTATCATATGTATCCTAAGTACAAGGACACCTATCATATTTACACTAAGTATAAGGACACCTATCACAATTACACTAAGTATAAGGACACCTAATATATTTACACTAAGTACAAGGACACCTATTATATTTACATTAAGTAATAAGGACACCTGTCATATTTGCACTAAGTATAAGGACACCTGTCATAATTACACTAAGTATAAGGACACCTTTCATATTTACACTAAGTACAAGGACACCTATCATATTTACACTAAGTATAAGGACACCTATTATAATTACACTATGTATAAGGACACCTATTATATTTACACTAAGTACAAGGACACCTATTATATTTACATTAAGTAATAAGGACACCTATCATATTTGCACTAAGTATAAGGACACCTGTCATAATTACACTAAGTATAAGGACACCTTTCATATTTACATTAAGTATAAGGACACCTATCATATTTATCTCAAGTACAAGGACAAATCTCATGTTTATAGTAAGTATAAGGACACCTATCATATTTGCACTAAGTATAAGGACACCTATCCTAATTACACTAAGTATAAGGACACATTTCATATTTACACTAAGTATAAGGACACCTATCATATTTACCCAAAGGACACTAAGGACACTTCTCATATTTACCCTAAGCATATGGACACCTGCCGTGTTAACCCTTGGTAATCAGATAACTATGATATTTACTCTAAGTATTCGGACACCTACCATATTTACCTTAAGTATTTAGACACCTACCATATTTACCCTTAGTATGCAGACATCTAAGACAAGTACGGGAAGGAGTTAATGCATATTAATGTGTCCCAATGTAAAGAATGACAATGCTTATCTGCTAACAACATCTTCAAGGAAGTCTTTTTTTTTTTTTGTTTGTTTTTTTTTTGTTTTTTGTTTTTTGTTTGTTTTTTTTTGTTTGTTTTTTTTTTTTTTTTTTTTTGTTTTGTTTATATATATATATATATATATATATATATATATATATATATATATATATATATATATATTATATATATATATATATATAATATATATATATATATATATATATATATATAAACAAACTTCAACAAAGAATTCCGGCCCAGGATCATTACTGATGCAAGTACTTCAAGAAAAAGTGTATAGGTAGAAATATGAAATTATCATCATCATCATATCAAGACCTTTTTATATGTAGACATGGCTGTTTTAAATACAATTAGTATTAATGTGTATGGCCCTGATCAGACTGAATGCTTGCAGTTCAAAGGAAAGGCTTTGAAATTGTTGCAACTTTATGTGAAATCTAAACTCTTATTATTTCATAAACAAAAGTTTATCTATTATCTTCATAGGGTTTATCGTTTTCATTTTGTTTAGCAAATTTTCTAATCATGAAAATATCAACGAACATTTAATGTCATCAAATGTATTCAACATGAGTTACTTATGAGGATTTCCGCGTACCGATTCAAATGATACCGATATCGATTATTGCAGCGTTACCGACATTACGAAAACACGCCTAGAAAATTTCACCTCCAAAAACTGAAAATTTTCAGTTAAAAATTCTGATATTTTTCATATTTCTGCTCAAAACATAGATTGTGGGTACTCGTTAGAACCGCCTCGACGAGGCGGTTCTAACGAGTACCCACAATCCATGTTTTCTTAGCAAAATAAGAAAAATAATGTATACCCCTGTAAACCCCAGTTTTACTATATAAAAGTGGGGTTTAAGGGGGTCAAAATTATATAGGCATGTTTTCGTGATGGAAAGCCGTTTGCTAAAAATAACTCAGGTGGGTGTATATTTATAGGGTAATGTCCTAAATTATAGATAAATCATGTTTAATTTGCCCCTATTTATTTTCATTATATTTCTATAATCTTTATATCATTGGAAAGAAGATACTCTCTCCGTTTGCACAGTTTTTATAGCTTCATGATATATAAACGTTTTTCTGTGTTAAAGACACATACCATACGCTATTTGTGTGTGAGTGTGTGTGTGTGTGTGTGTGTGTGTGTGTGTGTGTGTGTGTGTGTGTGTGTGTGTGTTTTACTATATATATATCGAGAATGAAGGGTTTACAAATGTGTACGTGCTTCGGCCGTACCTTAGACGCAATAGGTCCGAGGCCGTACATATAATAAAACTGGAACGATACAAAGAAGGTTACAAACGTACCCTTAATTTGTCGGAACTAAATTTTTCAGTTTTATTTTTTCTTTTTTAAATATGCATCATGTACAGAAAACATTGAAATTCTAGAATGTGTTTGTACAGAAATTCTATTATTATTATTAGTTGGAAAGAAATGAAGTTGAACATATATTTGCCATTCAAATCAATGTATTTTGAACCGATACTATTATCGGATATAGGTAGACCGCATGGGACTCATTGTTGGATATGGCAAACATGACCCGTATGCCGTGCAAGCACAGAAGGCTGGGGACATCCTGTGCGTTCGTGCGGTCTAATGAGGACCTGAAGTCGTTGCCTGCCGATTATAAGGATCTATCATTGGTGTGAGGGGTAGTTAGAAATATGCGTCCCGAGGATCACTGTCTGGCATCACGAAGCTTGCCTCGTGATGCCAGACTGTGATCGCGAGGGACGGATTTTTCTATCTACTCCTCACACCCATGATAAATTCTTTATCTTGTATACCTTTCATTTCTGAAAGTAGACTTTTTAATAATGCAGTCACTTCGATTGCTGTCGTCCGCCATATTGCGATGACATCATTGTGGCGTTTAATGACGTTATTACGTTCAGTGACGTAAACCTTAACGATGACGAACATGGCGTCCATTACAACCAGTGCATAACAAACACGTGAGAATTCTCGATTTTTATCTTACCCTGGGTAGGATAACCTGGGTAGAATAAGAATTTCTATCCCAGGGTTAAATCCAGGATTTCCTTATCTGGTGTGCAAGAAATAATAGTCTACAGTATCCAACCATCTTTTAATCGCACAACACGTGTACGCATATGGACTTGCCCGCATGTATATGCATACGGACTGCCCCGCATATCATAATAACCATACGGACTGGCCCGCATACACACGCATACTGACTGGTTCACATATATACGCGTATGGGCCGGCCTGTGCGCGTATGGGCTGAATGCAATGTACTTATTGTGGTCTAAAACAATCATATCGAACAATATGCAAAGGGCTCCAGATCTTTACTGTTTGCCTATTTATTTTTATTTATAATTTTTCACACATTTTGTCAGTCTGCTCAAAGAATAAATAAAAATATGTGAACTGATCAAATTAAGAGTTATATACGAAGGTGGAAGCGCTACGCTTTCAGGGGAGGCAACGCTGTCAAGTCGCTTTGCCTTGCGACTGAAAAGGTGTTTACTCTAGAAGGGAAATATTTCTCCCAAGGGGAGCAAATTCTTTTCTTTTAGAATAGACTCCTTTTCTAAAGTGGACTACCCAGCAAACACACAACGTCACAACAACGTTGATACGACGTTCTTGTGACGTTGCATGTTTGCTGAGTAGTGTATAGGACAGTAAATAGGAAGTCACAAAAGTTGTTTCCCGTATTCAAAATTGTAGAAAACCTAGCAAGTGTAATTTAGTCTTCCATAGCTCAGGATAAGAGGGGGTATCCGGAAAATATTTTTCTTATATTTTCCGTAAAACAAACATACGTTTGTGGGCACTCATTAGAAGCGCCTTAGCAAAGCACTTCCAATGAGTACCCATAACATATGCTTTTTTTAAAGCACAAATAAGACAAATATGAACAATTTTGGTCGAAGAAAAAAGTGCCTTATATGGTCTTCTTCAGCTGTGTGTAAAGTTGGTACAATTAACATACCCTCAGCATTTGTTTCTTTGTCATATCCCAATTTTAGATGCAGTATGCTTTAGGATGTACAGCTGGAGAGGATGCCTTGGCAGAGAAACTTGGGTCTTGCCAGGTGAAAACGTCAGGCTGTAAAAGAGAGGTAAGTTCTTATACTCAGTCGTTCATTTTACAGCCCATTCAGTATCCCAGCAAACATTCAGCGTCAAAAGAACGTTACTTCGACTTCGCTGCGACGTCATGACGTCGCAGGGACGTCGAAACAACGTTATTTTGACGCTGAATGTTTGCTGGGATATTCTATTAAGTAGGGATGGCCACATCTGTCGCTCCCTGCGCATATTCTGTGCATATAAACGATCAAAATCTCTCGACTATATTGGTTACCCGATTACAGTACCCTGAAGGAAAGGGAACCAGATGTATTAGAGGTTTTCCAGATTTACGGCACAATTTGCAAATAGCATTGGATACATGTAAACACTCATTTGCATTGCATTGTAAACATGTGTAATAGGAAAGGAGAAAAACTCCAAATCATGTTTTCCGCATCAGGGGATCGAACCCGGTCCGCCGGATTCAAAGTCCTGCACTCTACACGACGCTAATAAAGCCGGCTTCTACCGCAAGGCAGTAGAAGTGTATCTTATACCTAAACCGCTACATTATGTAGCAGCTTAGGTAAGATACACTTGTACTGCCTTGCGGTACAAGCCACCTGTTATAGCGATGCGATAGAGTGCAGGACTTTGAATTCAGCGGACCGGATTCGATCCCCTGTCGGGGAAAATATGATTTGGATTTTTTCTCTTTTCCTATTACATTTGGTGGCCAGTGTGGGGGTGGCAGCCTTGGAGCCTGACGGGCGGAGCAAGTGCTGGGTTGTCACTCGGAGCTTGTGCGACCTTCGTATTGGCATGAATGCATACAAATGGCTCGTTATGGGAAGGAGGAATGTAGCAGCTTAGGTATAAGATACACTTCTACTGCCTTGCGGTACAAGCCGGCTTTAATAGCGACGCTGTTGAGTGCAGGACTTTGAATCCGGCGGCCCGTATTCGATCCCCGGGTGCGGAAAATGTGATTTGGATTTTTTCTCCTTTCCTATTACACATGCACTGGATACATGTAAACATTCATTTGCATTGGAAACATGCATTGGATACATGTAAACATGCATTTGCATTGGATACATTGTAAACATGCATTGGCTACATGTAAACATACATTTGCATTGTAAACATGCATTAGATACATGTAAACATGCACTTGCAAATTGCATTGGATACATGTAAACAGACGACCTTCGATTTAAGTCACTCATGGGAATGGTAAATGTTTATCAAATGTCTGCAACACAGGTTAGCAGTCATGTATTTATCGGTCAACGTTTTAACTGACTGTAAATCAAAATAAAATATTCCAGGCACCTTTTACCGGCATACACTTGTTTATCGGGTATTCAGAAATTATGACCCCGCCAATCGGGGCCGGTGAAATTGATGGGCTGCCTTGTCGCCTCCAAGACAGAGCTGCTAGTAAACTTTTAGCAGGACCTGAGTTTATCATAGACCAGCAGGTCGGGTAAAAGTCTCACAAATTTGGAGACATTCTCTACATGACTGTATAACATTGTTTGACTTGAGTGTTTAATAAACCACATTTCAACCGATACAAAAATCAAGTGTAGTCAAAAATCAGTCTCAGTTAGGTCTGACTGCAGAGTGAGAAACAAATTCTTGGAGTATGTTTGTACTGATTTGAACACATTACTTGAAATTCTGTATAGATCTGTTGAGCGCCCTACCTCCCCTCCAACAAAAAGGCAAAACAAAGGAAAAAAGAGACCCTTCATATATGATAACTGAGATGACAAGCAGTACCAATAATTAACAGAATCAAAACAGAAATCTTTGAAAAGTAACAAAAAGTCACCCTCTCAAAAAGTCAGGACACTTTATGGGATGAGCTACAAAGATGCCAAGAAAATTTTGAAAACACACACACACACACACACACACACACTGAGAAAATTTCATAAAACTACACAAACACACACACACACACACACACACACACACACACACACACACACACACACACACACACACACACACCACTTAATTGAACCAAATAAACATTGAGGTAGAAGGGATACACTGAATTTATTTATTTATTGATGGTATAAAATGGTTTTGATCAAAGGATCGAGATTAGAATTCTGTATGGTAATTTCTTTGGAAAAGATAGTATTTGAATCCTTACCTGGATAATTGTGCACTTGAGTCTGTTAACCCTTGTTCTGCTGAACCCGGATATACCCTACTTTTGCAAACAGTGTAGATCCAGATCAGTTGGCTTCTGAAGAAGCCAACTGATCTCGATCTACACCGTTTGCCATTAAGTATGTATATTTAAATCAACAATCAGGATCAAGTGATCTGATTGGCTGAAAATTAGAAGTGGGAGTGGCATATTAATTTATTCAGCAGGACAAGGATTAACATTTATAGTATTTGGTCCACTTTTACCAATATGAATGACCCTGCCCACTAAGTTGAGGTAACCAAAGCTTAAGGTTCGAAGAGATGTACTGAATTTTGTTTTATTTATTGGTAGCTATATATAAAGGTTAAGTTTAATGCCAAAGGTAACAACCGTGCAGATACCTAAGATGGATAACTTACCACTGAAAGTGTCACATTTTATAATATTGTGAACGGTTATTATCAATATGAGTTACCCTGTCTACTTATCTGAGGTAACAAAAGTTTGCATTTTTAAGAGTAACCCTGTATTTTTTATTTTATTTTTTTCATAGTCATACAGAACATTACTCTCCAAATCGAATGGACACAAGGAATTATCAAATTGCTTGTTCTCTACAATGGAAATATGCCAGAATACAGTCGAACCTCGATAGCTCGAACACCGATGGCTCATTTACCATGGCTAATTCGAACTCGTTTTTTAGTTCCTACGAAGTTCTTCCGATAGCTCAAGAAAAAAAATATTTAGGGAAATTTTCTTATTTTATCGTGAAATTGTATGTTGTGTGTACCCATTAGAATCGCCTCATCGAGGCAATTCTAATGAGTACACTCAACATACAATTATTGTGTAGAACATCGAAAAATCCCTAAATTATCGCCATTTGCTTCCTGACTTGGCATAATAAGTAACCCTTAGTGGCTCGAACCACCCATGTCTCGAACAATTTTCTGTGGCCCCAAGATGTTCGAGCCATCGAAGTTCGACTGTAAGAAGTACTAAACAATAGAAAGTAATGGCCTAAACAGTGATACGCCAGCAGAAAACATATTTCTGAATATTACAAACAGTGCTTAGTTGCAACTTTATTAGCTCACCTGAGCACGAAGTGCTCATGGTGAGCTATTGTGGTCAGTCAATGTCCGTCGTCCGTCGTCACAATTGCTTTAAAAGCCTACTCCTCCTACACCCCTGGGCCAATTGACTCGATACTTGGTAGGAAGCATCGGGAAGACTTGATCAAAAATAGCTAAAATCGTGCTGATCGGAAATCCAGGATGGCCTCCATGGCCGCCATCTTGAAAATCTATTTTTCGCTTCTCCTGAACCGAAAGCCCAATTAACTCCAAACTTGCTAGGAAGCATTGGGGTGACGTAAATCAAATATAGCTAACATCGTGCCGATCGGAAATCCATGATGGCCGCCATGGCGGCCAACTTGAAAATTTATTTTTAGCTTCTTCTCCTGAACCGAAAGGCCAATTGACTCTAAACTTGCTAGGAAGCATCGGGGTGACTTGTAGATCAAAAATAGCTAAAATCGTGCCGATCGGAAATCCAAGATGGCCGCCATGGCAGTCATCTTGAAAATCTATTTTTCGCTTCTTCTCCTGAACCGAAAGGCCAATTGACTCCAAACTTGCTAGGAAGCATCGGGGTGACTTGTAGATCAAAAATAGCTAAAATCATGCCGATCGAAAATCCAAGATGGCCGCCATGGCAGCCATCTTGAAAATCTATTTTTCGCTTCTTCTCCTGAACCGAAAGGCCAATTGACTCCAAACTTGCTAGTAAGCATCGGGTGACTTGTAGATAAAAAAATAGCTAAAATTGTGCCGATCGGAAATCCAAGATGGCCGCCATCTTGAAAATCTATATTTCGCTTCTTCATCTGAACCGAAGGGCCAATTGACTCCAAACTTGCTAGGAAGCATCGGGGTGACTTGTAGATCAAAAATAGCTAAAATAGCTATGCTGACCGGAAATCCAAGATGGCCGCCATGGTAGCCATCTTGAAAATCTAATTTTCGCTTCTTCTCCTAAACCCATAAGCCAATTGACTTCAAACATGGTAGGAAGCATCGGGGTGACTTCTAGGTCAAAAATAGCTAAAATGGTGCTGACCTTAAATCCAGGATGGCCGCCATGGCGGCCATCTTGAAAATCTACTTTTCGCTTCTTCTTCTAACCCCAAATGCCAATTGACTCTAAACTTGGTAGGAAGCATCAAGGTGACTTATAGATCAAAAGTCGCTAAAATCATTCCAATTGGAAATCCAAGTTGGCCGCCATCTTGAAAATCTATTTTTCGCTTCTTCTCATGAGCCGAAAGGGCAACTGACTCCAAACTTGGTAGGAAGCATCGGGGTGACTTGTAGATAAAAAATAGCTAAAACCATGCTGATCGAAAGTCCAAGATGGCCGCCCTGGTGGCCGTCTTAAAAATCTTTTTTTTTTTTTTTTTTTTTTCGCTTTTTCTCCTAAACCCAAAAGCCACTTGACTTGAAACTTGGTAGGAAGCATCGGGGTGACTTATAGATTAAAAATGGCTAAAATCGTTCTGATAGGAAATCCAAGATGGCTGCCATGGTGGCCATTTTGAAAATCTATTTTTCACTTCGTCTCCTGAACCGAAATGCTTATTGGCTTTAAACTAGGTAGGAAGCATCAGGGTGACCTGTAGATCAAAAATAGATAAAATCATCCCTATCAGAAATCCAAGATGGCCGCTATGACAGCCATCTTTAAAATCTATTTTTCGCTTCTACTCCTGAACTGAAAAGCAATTTGACTCGAAACTTGGTAGTAAGCATTCGGGTGACTTGTAGATCTAAAATAGCTTAAAATGTTTGGATCGGAAATCCAAGATGGCTGTCATGGCGGCTATCTTGAAACTCTTTTTTTCACTTATTTTCCTGAACCAAAGGACCAGTTGATTTGAAAATTGGTGGGAAGCATCGGGATGACTTGTTGATATAAAAATAGCTAAAATCATTCCGATTGGAAATCCAAGATGGCGGCCATCTTGAAAATCTATTTTTCTTTCCTTCTTCTGAACTGAAAGGGCAATTGACTCGAAACTTGGTAGGAAGCATCAGGGTGACTTGTAGATCAAAAATAGCTCAAATGGTTGCGATAGGAAATCTCAAATTACGGCTATGGTGGCCATCTTGAAAATCTGTTTTGAACTTTTTCCCCTGAACCTACAGGGCAATTGACTTAAAGTTCATTGGAAGTATCGAGGTGACTTGTAGATCAACAGAAGCTAAAATCATTCTGATTGGAAATCCAAGATGGCTACCGTCTTGTTTATGTTTATTATATTTCCCTGCCACTGTGCTGTTTACATGTATAAAATCATGATTCTTCAGAGACCACTTAGGCAATTGCAACCAAATTTCACATTGATCCTACTGTTGAAATGTGATTTAGAGTTTGTTCAAATAATCACGCTCCATTGTCTGTCATGCCATATATAATATTCTTCTTCAAAATTAAGAACTGCTTAAAGGATGATCTTTTCATTAGTTGCGATGACAGGATTGGAAAAAAATGTTACATAACATCTGCATATCTGCACTCGCAATGCTACTCAGGTGAGCGACCCGTGGCCCGTGGGCCTCTTGTTTTATAAACTGTTATTGCTCTATTTACAGAATGCAACTAAATATCTCAAAGAATACAACTCCATATCGGTTCACTTTTTTTCCCTAGGTAACGTAAGTAACGTAAATGTCACATGATTATAAGGAAAATTTACAAACGTATCACAAATTTACAAATGCAACAGGGGCATATTACAGATTTTTGTTACAACGGTTTTGATTCAACCGTTGTGATTAATACTAGTAAAAGAAATAACTACATACTTATGTATTATGTATGTACAGTCGAACTTCAATGGCTCGAACGTCTTTGGGACCATGGAAATTTGTTCTAGACATGGGTAGTTCGATCCGATATAGGTTTAAGCTGGGTTAAGCTGTCCTAATATTTAGGATAAATACGGTATTTATGTAAACAGATGTCGAAAGAAGAATATCTCCGTGATCAAAGCCTGGTTGACATTCCTTTCGACAGAGATTTTGACGCCTACGATGAAAACGGTGATGATTACATAGAAGAGCATGAATTTATCGACACCGTTCTTGCTGCTGTGCCAATGAAAGATCCAGATGACCTATCGATACCATTTGATGCCTCAGATATGGACGGTACACTGTCTTACAGTCTTTTTTTCTTATTTAAGGGAATGTTACGACAAAGAACAGGCTGCAGGATGACTCCATTCTATGGTTTTTATTCGCGTAGGTGGGTGTATATATAGTAAGGCTATACCCGTTTATTACGCTTCATTCCCACGCTTTATGCTTTAAGCGTACTGCAATCGGTTTAACCTCTGCAAGCGGTTTAACCTATCTAAAAATTGGGTAAGCTTTAAAGGCTCCATACTCCTCAAAAATAGACATTGTTTTTAATCCAAGAAAGGTTTAATAAATTGATGTATGGTATTAATGTTGCCAATGTATGGTATTAATGTTGCCAACATTAATTCAGAGATACGATAAAAACTCGTGTCATTTTTTGATCCATCCAATTCAAAAACGAGACTACTGTGCTTTCGTAACTACCTATGCGCAAAAAAAGTTTTATTCTAGTCAGTGGTTTTTAAAAAGTCCAATATTTTCACTTTTTCCCATTATAAAAATGAATACAAATTATGTAGAAATTTGTAGGGTAGGTAACTTGGAGGCAGATTTTCAACAAGTTTTGCTTGTTCAATTTTTCTGAAATTTTCACAATATTGTTGTGAAACATCAATAATTTAAATTCAGCAAAGAAAAGTAAAAAAAAAATTCCAAAAATCATTTTACTGTAGAAATTGCACAGGTCAGACCAATTTTTGGCGATAAATTTAATTTTAGGGTACATATTTGATAACAAAACACAGAAACAGAAAAGACAAATGGTTTCTGATAAGATATAGTCAATCAGAACAAAATATTTTCATTTAAGATAAAACGCCAAGCAAAATACGTCTTTCCGAGAGATGTCGAAAGGACAGTAACTGAAATTTTACAGATTGTCAGGTGCCACATTTTATGATTGTATTAATACCATACATCAATTTATTAAACTTTTCTTGGATTAAAAAAAGTCTATTTTTGAGCAATATGGAGCCTTTAAATTACGCAACAATTATCAGTGTGTGTAAAAATGGACTGGGTGGCAAAAAGGGACCATACACGAATAAAAATCTTACAATGTAGTCAGCCTGCTCTGCGGCCTGTTCTGTGTCGTAACAGGGGGCCGGATACACTTGGTAGACTTTCTGCCATTTTTACAAGAGGCAATCTTTTTTATTATTTCCTTTTTGCTTTTTTGTACTATGGGTACAGTGATTTCTTTTTTTTTTTTTTTACTAGCGAGTCCCACTTCATATGATCATATTTTTTCTCTGGGACTCACAAATCTTATTCACGCGAGTGTGTGAAGTAATAAAAAAACTAGAAAACTGCTCTAAAATATGTAAGGGGACTCATGATTTTATTTTGGGAATCACTGCATGTCAACCATGTGCGTCCCTGGGGATTAATAGAATAAACTAAATAAATCACTGGCCCCTTCTGAAAGGGGTCTAGCCTTTTAGACTAATCCCCTTTTCAGAAGGAAGGCAAACAATTTTGACAGAGTTGTCTTCCCTGAAAGTGTATATATTCCCCTTAACCTATTGTAGACTGAATGTACTCTCCCACAATTTATATTGGAAGATTCTAATTTCGATTTTAGGAATGTCAGGCTATGTGATTTAGATATTCTGAGAGAAAAATGGTTGAACTATTGCAAACAGTGGAGACCCTGATCAGACGCCGCGTTCTGCGGCGTCTGATCTGGGTCTGCACTGTTTGCCAAATACCCTCTCCAGACTACAATGGGTTAAGCGAAATGCATATCCTTTCAAAGTTGTTTTGCCTTCCTGCTAAAAAGGGGGCTCTACTCGAAATGAAAAAAAACTTTGCCTTGTTCCCTTCAACCCCCTCCCTCACCACAGAGAGAGACAGAGAGACAGAGACAAAGACAGAGACAGAAAATGGCAGAGATAGAGACAGAAAAAGAAAGAAAGAGAGAGGGAAAAGGGGAGAGAAAGAAAAATGGAGGAAGAGAAAAAGGGAGAGAGAAAAAGAGAGAGAGAGAGAGAGACAGTAAAAAAGAGAGGGGGAGAGAGAGGTAGAAAGAGAGAGAGAGAAAAGAGAAAGAGAGAGAGAGAGAAAAAGAGAGAGAGAAAGGCAGAGAGACAGAAAAAAGCAGAGCAACAGAGACAGAGAGAGAGAGAGAGAGAGTTTCCTTTTAGTGTAGACGCATTTTCAGAAGCAGTTGGGAAAAACAAGCAAGAAGTCAAAAAGCTGTCTCCCTTGTAAAAATGGAGGAAAAATGTTCCAAGCGTGGGGTGCTTTCTACTAAATGTTTCCCCATAGACCTCAGTAGTAAACATTTTGCTCTTTCTTCCAAAACTCTCTCTTTCAAAACTTGCATATGAAAAGACTTAATAAAACCAAGTCTCCGATTTTCGTTCTTTTGTGTGTTCTTTGTTCCCAAAGGCAACTTTTTAGATTTTTATTTTACAACTGCAACTGGTTTTAAGTGCCGTGTGGAGGCCGTAAAACGTCTCCCCGTACTTCATCATAGTGCAGATTATATTTTCATTTCCTTCGGGATCATTGAGCCCACTCTGGTTACTTTGAAAATTGAATACCACTGAAGCCGGTGCTAGGGGGCTTATGCAGCCTTGCAAACTACATTGTTGCATATGAAGAGACTTGATAAAACTGAGCCTCTGATTTCGTTCTTTTGTGTGTCCTTTGTTTCCGAAGGCAACCTTTTAGATTTTTATTTTATATGCAATTTACAAGTGAGCCGGGGCACATCAATTCCTACAAGATTGTATGTGCGACCAGCGAAGACTCAGATCAGCCTGTGTATCCGTGCAGTCTGATCAGTCTTCGCAGGGCACTATATGGGTGGCCAAGAGCCTAAAGCGTCTACAGGCGAGGATGCGCAGGCTGATCTGTCTACGCTGGGCGAACATGCAATCTTGTAGGAAATGATGTGCTTAGCTTAAAACTCTTCCTCGTTATTTTTTCGTTGGCAAAATCAACACGAACACCATGCAACTCGATCAGGAGTCGGAAGTGGTCAAATTTGTTTGGAAGCAGGTCCATGTTTAGCTTACGTACGGGCCGGTAGCTAAGGCTGGCACAATTAATCGGATAATCGATTAATTGATCGATAAATTCCACAAAAATGATTATCATTACTGATTTGCTAATAATCGATTATTTGATTTTTGTGTTACTTTAACATATTTACCCTTAGTTTTCTGACACCTCAACTTCTTACCATACTAAATCTTAAATTTGAACAAGTACAATTTACCACCAACTATTGTGTCTAAAATAGCTGGATGAGTGGCAAACAGTGTAGACCCTGACGAGACGCCGCATTTGCGGCGCCTCATCTGGGTCTACACTGTTTGCTCAGGCCTGTCTGACAATAATACATACAATAAAGTATAACATATGGTAAGAGTCATGCCAAAACAGGTAAAATTATGACCAGATCTATAGTGATTACTAATCGATAATCGATCCCAATGGCAGGACCGATAATCGATTATCATTGGTAGCCGAATAAATTTGGTTTTGCAAATGTTAATCTGAAACAGGGCCAGAAAAGACGCCCGGGGATATCGGAAGGCACCGGGACCTCATTTGAAGAAAAATACAACAATCAAACAGAAAATAGACTTTGTTATTTCGTGCATTTGTACGTCTATTTTCTGTGGAGAATAAGAAAAAAAATAGTATCAATTTATCGTCTGATGAATTTGCTGATAGAGTGGTAGATTGGCTCCAGTCACCAGTGACTAAATATTTTTCTCATAATCCTGTATGATAATCCTCTAAAATAAAAAAAAAATATGACTATAAAGGCTGGCCACCTTTATAGTCATGATATTATTTTGGTTTTATTTTAGTGGATTATTAAACATGTTATGAAAAAAAAATAGTCACTGGAGACTGAAGCCAGTCTAATAGAGTGGTAACGCTTAAGACAACTGGTTCAATAAAATCCGACTCAGCAGCCGTATTAGTTTTGATTTGAAATAACAATTTTAGAACACCACTTAAAACCTTATTGATGTCTTATTTTAGGACTAAATCTTATATATTTGAATACACAATTTCGGAGGCCAAGATGGGATAAACATGTAAATATTTACATGTACATATTGAAACTACCTATCCAATACATCACGAAAACATGCCTATATAATTTTGACTCCCTTAAACCCCACTTTTATATAGTAAAACTGGGGTTAACAGGGGTATACATTGTTTTTCTAATTTCTGCTCAAAAACATAGATTGTGGGTAATTGTTAGAACCGCCTCACTGAGGCGGTTCTAACGAGTACACACAATCTATCTTTTGAGCAGAAATATGAAAATTATCAGTCTTTTGTCTGAAATTTTTCATTTTTTTTTTGTGTGGTAAAATTTTCAGTTTATTTGAATAGGCATGTTTTTGTAATGAACCTTATTTCAGTGTTTTTATTATGGAAAATGTTACCAGAATACTCCGTGAGCATCCAGCTTATTACATTATCAGAGGACTTGTTAACCTTTAACCCATTTATGCCGAATGGACTCTTCTACCTTCACTCTTCGGACCGTTCCATTTCCAATAATATGGGTACCTTATTAGTTTTAGTGTTACCATTTTTATAGAAATTCCTGAATTTGATGCAAACAGTGTAGACCCAGATCAGACGCCGCAGAACGCGACGTCTGATCTGCGTTTACACTGTTTGCCAGTGGGACGCTTGGCTTAAATGGGTTAAGGACGAGACGAACTGCAGCAGACGAGATTTTGAAATATCATTTTTTATTTTTCCAAGAAAAATAATTTTTGACATTTCATGTGAATCAGCAGACGGTTCATATGAAACGTCAAGAATTTTCTCTGAAACAAAAAATATAATATGTCGTCTTCTACAAAATTTGCTTGACGCTCTAAGAGTTAAAGAAGAGTGTATTTGATGGCATGGGATTATTCTTATTTCTAATTAAAAACATATGTTATGGTACTCATTAGAAGCGCCTCGCCACAACGTGTTTTCATGCAGAAATTGAGAAAATTATCTTAGAATTAACATCAAACACTACTCCATAACAAATTCTCTGATAATTATTACATGATTTTATAATTTGAAGGTCGCGGTAGTTCTGTTATAGACTGGCTCCAGTCTCCAGTGACTAAATATTTATTTTTTTAATCCTGTGTATCAAAATTAAATATTTAGTTACTGGAGACTGAAACCAGTCTATAGAAGTTACTGTGTGGCACTGTAGTAGAAGCGGTATAGGTAAACCGGTATTTATTAATGTCAATATATCACAGTGGATGTCTATTTCAGGGGATGGGAAAATCTCAAGGGAAGAATTCGACATTGCGCCCCTTTTGTTTGAAGGTAAATATTTTTCACACAGTAAATACTTTTCTTAAGAGCGTCTCAAAATATTATTAAATACAGAGGAGATCATGTTGAATAAGTCTGTTTTCTATTTTGTTCCATGGCTTAGGAGACTTTCTGCCAAGAAAGCGAAACACACGATTTCGTTCATATCGTGTCTGGTAAGACGTCCTTAAGAAGTGATTTCCATGAAACGTAAAGCCCGGCTTTCTACTATTTTAGTCTACCAGTTTTGTCATGAACGTGTTGTGGCTAGCTCGAGATTGACGGGAATTGATACATTTCAGGGGAGACAACTCTGTCAAGATTGTTTTACCTGCCTTCTGAAAATGGGCTTTGAAATTTGACAAAACCTATTTTCTTGGAAAAAAACATAAAGAATTTCAGGCAACTCTGTCAAGATTGGCCAGAAAAGACGCAGGATTGAAAAAGACTGAAAATTTCATGCAAATTGTCTCCTTAATTTGCCTATTTTCTTTAAAAAAAAAATCTCAGTTTATCGTTTACTGAATCAGCCCAAAGAGTGGTAAAATTAACACTTACCACGCTATGGGAGATTCAGCAGACGACAAACTGGTGATAATTTTCTTATTTTTCCTAGAAAATAGGATCTGACACTTCGTGCAAAATGTCTCCTTTGGAGACAATTTGCATGAAGTGTCAGAAGCTATTTTCTAGGTAAAATAAGAAAAAATGTTTCAATGTTGTCTGCTGAATTTTTTACCCAGCATGCAAAGTGTTAAAGCGTGGAGTGTTTGTTGGGATTAGCGTGCTATATACAGTATGTGACGTTTGTACGATTTAATGTTCATCTAGGTTTTCGTTGGGTCTGACTGCCCATCACGAAAACATGCCTATATAATTTAGACCCCCTTAAACCCCACTTTTATATAGTAAAACTGGGGTTCACAGGGGTATACATTATTTTTCTTATTTCTGCTCAAAAACATAGATTGTGTGTACTCGTTAGAACCGCCTCGACTCGCCGAGGCGGTTCTAACGAGTACCCACAATCAATGTTTTGAGCAGAAATATGAAAAAAAAGCAGAGTTTTTTATCTGAATATTTTCAGTTTTTGGAGATGAAATTTTATGTTTATTTGAAAAGGCGTGTTTTCGCAATGCAGTGTTTGAGGTGATTGCCACGAGCCCTCATCTTGTTTCATCACAGGGTTAAGGAAACTCTATGCGAGCCGAACAATAGTGTTTAATATATTTTTGACAACATTTGAACCTAGGTTGTAGGTTTGGCACCAATAAAATCGATTTAGATTTAACCACTACCCCGCCCCCACACAACCTACGATATTTTTTATTACTGACCGTTCTAAGGCGGTGGTTCTGATGTTGTTTGTACTTTGTGTAGTTTTGTTGCTGTTCGTTGAAGGTCTTTTTTTCTTTTCACGTTTTGTCCATTTCGTTGTCTTATTTTTGTGTTTAGTGGATCCTGTCAGACATTGCGTCATCTTGTTTGGGAAGACACAGCTGATTGCTTTGCTTTCTTCTATAGATTGAGGCTTTAGACTGGCTCCAGTCTCCAGTGACTAAATATACTCAACAAAAAAATATAAGGGCCACCAGTTTTATTTTCCCTTTGATTGTCACTAACATGCGACCATCGAGTTTTAAAATTATTTCATGGGCAAAACTTGAAGTCTCAGCCCCATTTCAATCACTTCAACACGTTTGCAACATGTTCAGCTACAAAAGTGTCAATGGCACCAACAATGCCACAATGCCGTAAAAGATTTTAAGATTAAAAAGGGGAATTTCCAAAAAAAAAAATAAAAAACGGTTTTCACCCCAAAATGAACTTTTTTCACAATACAGGAAAATTTCTTTGTTAAATGAAGACAATACTTTGTCGCAACAAAATCATGCAAACTCAACCTTCTTTCGAGGACAAGGCACACCGATATGGCCAGAAAAAGAAGTCAACCCTTTGAGAGGCTAAAAATGCCTTGAAAGTTCCCCATAGACAACGAATAATCTGTAAGAGGATACCTCTAGCAAAAAGTGCATTTCTTGATAACAAATAAGGCTTTCTCTCTGACTTTTTCACATTTGGGAACCCAGACATCACTTTTGACGCGAAAATGTCAACTTTTAATTTTTGGGTAAAAAGTAGTGGGTTTTTTTTGCGAATTTTAAAATGAAATTTTTTATTTTAATTTTTTTGTTGGAAACACTCCTTTAAGGCTTTCTTTTAAAGAAACATTCAACGATATTTTGATATCTTCTGTGGTTTTGCCCATACACCCGGCCAAAGTTTGTATATATGAACATTTGCACTATGTGGCCCTTACATTATTTTGTTGAGTATATTTTTTTTTCTTATAATCCTTTTGGTAGTCCACTAAATTTAAACCAAAATAATATCATGACTATAAAGGCTGGTCACCAGCCTTTATAGTCATGATATTATTTTGGTTTATTTCAATGGATTATCAAACAGGATTATAAGGGGAAAAATAGTCACTGGAGTCTGGAGCCAGTCTAATTGAGGCTTATGTACTCTCTGTTATGGTTGGCTTTGTGTAGCCTGGCAATCAGGCCCTGCATTTGAGTCATTCTAATTAACAACTCGTATGTATTATCATTTGCCTATTATCTAAAATACAGGTGTTAACCCTTAAAGCGCCAATCACAACTATTGTCGTCTGCTTTGTCATCTGCTTGTGATTTTAAAAGTTATTTTTGCAAACAGTGTGGACCCAGTTCAGGAGCAGTCTGATCTGGGTCCACACTGTTTGCCTGTATGCAAAAATAGGTTTGAAAAGTTTGCAAGAATATTCAGCAGACAACATAAACAGACGACGTTTTCAGATGCAGTTTTTCTTGGCGCTTCAAGGGTTAAATCAGACATTACTTGAGAACATTATATTCGTGTATATGTTTTGCAGTTTATTAGTGAATTTGTTTTATGAAACTGCTCAATTTAACAGATTACTTGAGAACGTTATGTTAGTGTATATGTTTTGCAGTTTATTAGTGAATTTGTTTTATGAAACTGCTCAATTTAACAGATTACTTGAGAAAATTATATTAGTGTATATGTTTTGCAGTTTATTAGTGAATTTGTTTTATGAAACTGCTCAATTTAACATATTACTTGAGAACATTATATTAGTGTATATGTTTTGCAGTTTACTAGTGAATTTATTTTATGAAACTGCTCAATTTAACAGACTGGTATCAGTCTAGGTTTTGTGCTGAGACTGTGTCTTTTCCTGGACATCTTTTATACTATTTTTCTGCATAATTATCCTAGGGTAACGTTTCAATTATATGTTTGCATTTCAAACACTTGAAAGGAACATGGCATTTGAATGTTGGCTATTTGCGTTTGAGTTCCTCTGATTTCCTGAGAACTTATATGATTTCATATCATATCAAATGGCAGCGTCTTCGCCCTAATATTAATATTCAATTCACCTTAGAAAAGTACGTTATCATTTATGTGAACATCATAGACTCAGATCAGTCTGCGCATGATAAATGTCTGATTAGCTGCTAGCCTTCTTTCAAGTTAACATAGAGCGCTTTGAAACCGCATTTGGGCAGATTAATACCTTATATATCCTACATATTCGGACATGTTAACTTCTTACCATACTTCTAAACTTTGATCAAGCCCAATTTAACTACAGTCGAACCTCAATAGCTCGAACACCGATGGCTCGTTAACCACGGCTAATTCGAACTCGTTTTTGAGTCCCTACGAAATTCTTCCGATTGCTCAAGAAAACAAATATTTAGGCAATATTTTTTTTATTTTATCATGAAATTGTATGTTGTGTGTAATCATTAGAATCGACTCATTGAGGCGATTCTAATGAGTACACCCAACTTACCATTATTGTGTAGAAGATCTAAAAGGTTTCCCTAGATTATCGTCATTTTCGTCCTGACATGGCGCCATGATTAACCCTAAGTGGCTCGAACTATCCATATCTCGAACAAATTTCCATTGTCTCAAAGATGTTCGAGCCATTGAGGTTTGACTGTAATTGGTGAGATGTCTAAAACTGCTGTAGCAATCACCGTTCATACTCTGAGCAGAACCACGATCTGCGGAGTCTGATCTGTCTGTCTGTCTGTCCGAACACTTAAAGGGAATACGCGTTCATGTGAGGAAACTGTCAGAATTGTTTTGGCTCCCTTCTGAAAAGATGTCTGCTCTATTTTGCTCACAAGGAGAAAATTCTTTCCTTTTAGAGAAGACCAATTTCCAGAGAGGCATACATTTAATCAATTTATGCCTAGCGTCCCACAAAAGGGACATTGGCAAACAGTGCAGACCCAGATCAGACGCCGCAAAACGCGGCGTCTGATCAGGGTCCTCACTATTTGCATTAAATACAGGAATTTCTATAGAACATAGGGATAATAAAACCTAACCAGACACCCCTTATATTGGAAATGGACCGGTCCGAAGAATGAAGGTAGAAGAATTCATTCGGCATAAATGGGTTAAACAAAAACATTTTAACAGAGTTACCTCCTCCCTACCTTGAATGTGTATCAGTTCCCCTTAAAATAGATACGGCATGGATCTTCGCGGTTCGCATCTTCATGGATGCTCTTTTACCCATTTATGCCTAGTGGACTCTTCTACCTGAACTCTTTGGACAGTTCCATTTCCAAGTGAAGAGATGTCTGATTAGTTTTACTACTATACCATCTTTTATAGAAATTCCTGTACTGAAATATACACAGTGTAGGTCCTGATCAGACGGTGCGTTCTTTGGCGTCTGATCTGGGTCTACACCGTTTGCAAAGGTCCCATTTATGGGACGCTAAGTATAAGTATTCAATTTTTTCATATTCAATGCAATTGTTTCAGACGCCGAAGAGGACAATGATGCCATTAACAACGACGGTGACATTGATAACAGTTAAACAAATATCACTGCGAAGACACTTGAAGACAGCCAAGGAGCGCAGTATTGTTACATTGATGAAAGCTTGATAGTTAAGGACTTTTTTTCAAAATATTAAATTATACATGAATTAGATAAAAATAAATTATGCATAAATGTCTCTTGTCACACTTGGCGTGAAATGTTACCGGGGTATTGTTTCTGAGAAAAAACAGACAAAAAGAACAACAACAATAAAACAAGTAAATAATTAATTAAAAGATATATCTACTCCATGTCTTTTCTGTGTAACCAAGACAGACTATCCCTTTACTCCATTTATTTCTGATCATATACTGATATAGCTAAATCACACCTGTTAATCGAGTAAGGGGTAGCCGGTGGTCTTTACGCGAACTTCCGATCATGACTTGCGAGACATCCAAATGTCAACAAACGGCTAAGTTCTCCTGATTTATTGATTTTTAGTCAATATCACGTAAAGATTTTGAGTGCATAACCACCGGCTACCCCTCACGAGATTACCAGGTATGTAATTTATACACCCGTGGACACAAAAGCCTCAAAATATTAACTGCTATTCAAGTATCAAATGAACTCATTGGATGATGTAAATTTCTTTACAGCCTTATGCAATGTCCAAATCACCTTTCAAAAAGCGCAAACCTTCTTTCGTGGAGATTGATCATGAAATATTTTCTACGGTCATTCTCTCCCTTCTGCTAATTCAAGAAGTGCAGTTGTCAGTTTCTGGTGAAAGAATGTGCACAGTACTGGTTAACCGCTTAGAGGACTAAGCCTGCCCAGTAAACGTGTGGTTAGGTAAACTGACCGCGCTCGACATGACCCCATTGTGTTGACTGGGCCGTAAAGCATCAACACAAACAAACAAAAAGCACAAACCAGCCCTAAAATTGGAACAGGTGCTTGTCAAACTCGATGATATCAAACAGTGTAGATTTCATTTCGGACCTAATAATAGCCGGACTTGTCACTAACAGAACTGCCAAATTATGTTCTCTTGGCTTCTCAAGGGACTCTATGAAACAGTTCGAGATATCCGTACTTCGACATATCAGATTTGCGGACTCAGGAAAACAATTAATCGAACAACTACCTTTAACAGAATGAATATGTAATCTGACTCCTAAGTTAGAGACATTTTGAAAATATTGTGGAAAAGAGGAGAAATTGCTCCTATGGAGCAATTTCTCCTCTTTTCCACAATATTTTATTGCCTGTTGGTAGATCTCTGTGTTAAAACAGGGACCAGATTTTCACTTCGAGATAAGCGGTTATTCGAGATAAGCGAGTTCGAGATAACGGGAGTCGACTGTATTTTGGACATTAAAAATGATTTTGGATAATAACCGAAGTTGTAATAAATTGTTTTTAATAGGTTTAGTTGAAAAATGTTGTCACAAGTTATACCATCATTTTGAGTGAATATCTGATGATTTTCTGCTTAAAGTGCCGAAAATAGCTAAAATGGGTATGTAGGTTTCTTGTTTATCTTTACAGAAACTGTTTGTTTGATTTGCCTAAAATATAATGCTGCAGTCTTAACGGTAATATATTGAACTATTGCTTTTTTAAACCAAATCTCAGATATTTGGAGAAATAATTGTAATATGAGCATTTAACCCATTTATGCCGAATGGACTCTTCTACCTTCACTCTTCGGACCGGTCCATTTCCAGTATAAGGAGTGTCTGGTTAGTTTTTATTATTACCATGTTTTATATATAAAAAAAAAACAAAAACGTTTTATAGAAATTCCTGTATTTAATGCAAACAGTGTAGATCCTGATCAGACGCCACGTTCTGCGGCGTCTGATCTGGGTCTACACTGTTTGCCAATGTCCCTTTTTTGCGACGCTAGGCTTAATTGGATTAAACTTCATCATACAGAATAATGAAAACTCAGCTTAGACAACAAGCTCTTCATCCATACACACCGCAGAACAATAAATGCATTTATGGTCCTCGATGCTGCTGGAATGAAGAGCTTTATGGGTTTGGACCAAGGTATAAATAGCTGTCTATCATTGTGTCACAACATGGCTGTTCTGAGCTTTTGGCTTTCATTGGAAGTAGGTTAATTTTGCTTAATTATTCTAGAAAAGAAGCTTTTCTGATTTGCTGTTAAATAGTCTTGGAAATAGGGGAGGGGGATCAGTCTTTGTAAGCTGGTGTTGCTGTTAAATAGTCTTGGAAATAGGGGGAGGGTGGTGGCAGTCTTTGTAGGCTGGTGTTGTTTTAGTCAAGATTTCTGTCTGTAATTATGAGAAAATGAAAATTGATTGATCTAAAATAATTATGACTTAATTCTGCAAACTGGAAGACAAGGATCTTAGAAAACTTTTTTTTAATTTCTGGACAAAACTAGATGAAATTAGGCATGTCTAAAGTGTTATGTATTGTTTCAGATACTCAGATACCGTCACAATTTCGTTGTAACTGCTATAATTCTGAATTTGTGGCGTTTTCTTTTTTTTTTTTTTTTTTTTTTTTCTTTTTTTTTTTTTTTTTTTTTAGGTGAAAAAAAATTACGATGGATAGCTGATTTGTCTATAACATCATTTAAAAACGTGTGATAACGTTTTGTTCATTAATGCATCTTCAGTCTATCCCAAAGTTTGGGCTCTGTCGGGGTCTTTGCCGGCCTCGGTGGCTCAGTTGGATGCGCGTCCGACTGGTGATCAGGAGGTTGCGGGTTCAACCCCGGCGGGTCGGCAACATTCTTTCGTGGAGATTGATCATGAAATATATTCTACAGTCATTCTCTCCCTTCCGCTGATTCAAGAAGGGCATTTGTTAGTGTCTGGGGAAATAATATGCACAATGCTGGTTAACTCCTTAGAGGACTAAGCCTGCCCAGTAAAATTGTGGCTAGGTTAACTGACCGCGCTCGTCATGACCCTATTGGTTTGACCGGGCCGTAAAACCCCAATATAAACACAAACTGTCTTTGCTTTGATACTAACTAAAGAATAATGTTGACAGGGCTAAAATGGCATATTTTGCTTACCACCATTTACTTAGATTCAGAAAAAAAATAGAAATGTGTCCAAAGAACACGGATGCCTCCGCCAGAAAAACTTAAACGCAAATTGCTAACGCCATTTCGGACGCGGACGGAGACGGAAGGAAGGACGGATAGACGGACGGACTAGGGTAACACTATATGTCCTTACCATCATTCTTTGAATGGCGGGGGGGCATGAAAACAATTAAGTATTTTCAAAGTATAGAATCTCAGCTTTAAAATGATATATAACATGATTAGGTTATACTGCAGGAAAAAAAGGCTGAAAAGAGGATATAAACATGTTTGGGGTCTTTTGGGTGAATTGTATCCTTGACCATATTAACCCGGCAGACCAAAACAAGTACCTGTGCCATCAGTGTACATGTAGATGAAACGGCTCGTAAGTAACGAGCCATCTCATCAAGATCTACACTGTTTGCCATGTGTTTTAGGCCTTATTTGAATCAGTGGACATGTCAAAATGCAAGGTTCAGAAACTCGGGGATGAAATGCATCACGAAAACATACGATCGTACCTATATAATTTTGACCCCATTAATCCCCACTTTTATATGGTAAAACTGGGGTTTACATGAGTATATATTATTTTTTTTATTTCTACTAAATCATAGATTGTGGGTACTCGTTAGAACCGCCTCGTCGATGCGGTTCTAACGAAAACCCACAATCTATGTTTTTAGCAGAAATGTGAAAAATATCAGAATTTTTTATTAGAAAATTTTCATTTTTTGGTGGTAAAATTTTCAGTATATTTGAATAAGCATGTTTTCGTAATGGGTTAAACGTGCTTTGAAGAGTTTGACTATAATACTAACTTGATGTGAAGATACTTATTGAAGGTGACGTCATCAGAGTATGTACACTTTGTGTCCACAGGTGTAAACTTGTAGTTTTTTGGTTTGTTCCGACGCTTCAGCTGTTCCCATTTATTTGTATGTGTTCGTATTGCTCTCAAAGTACACTTTGTGTTCACAAGTGTAAACTTGTTTTTTTGTTTTGTTTTGTTTTGTTTCTCGACGCTTCAGCTGTTCCCACTTATTTGTATTAGTACGGGCTCCAATGTTAGAGAATTGCTAACCCTACAATCGGAAAGATATACAATTTATTTTGGTATAGGAAGACAGTTTGGACATGCCTGTATATAAAACAATTGTATAGCAGATATGTATACATTGCAGTTCGCGAAAACTGGCATGTTTCTACGGAGGCCCAGTTCATACAGTATACAACATCTTTCGTAATCAGATTAATGTTATAGAAAAGAAAGAAAATAGTGTTCAAAACAGACACCGCAATGTTATTTTCTCATGTGCATATGCAACTATGAAGCAAACCGTGACACTGAGGCCGTTTTCTGCATTCAAGGGAGCGTACCCTGGTTTACTGCCTGAAACCAATTCTAAAATTTCGCATACAAACTATATTTCAAAAACATCTTCTGCCTTTTTCCGATATGTATTTAAAGGTTCATAGAAATGGACACCAAGAATGTCCGATTTCTGATTTAACATGGCCTCTACGATAAACTTGTAAGAGAAGGCTTGTTTTGAAAATTTTACAATATCGTTTTTATTGACACACTTTAATTTTACCACACACCATTCGGACGTTCGTGCTTATGATTTTTCTATTAGATTAATTCATACAGTACAATTTTATATTCACGTAAGTCTTTAAAATGCATGCTGAGAGAGTTGTCTGCAAATTTTTTCATGTCCACAATTTTAAAACATATGTTGACGGACTACACTCGGTAAGACTGTACGAAGACCAAATAGAATTACTCAGATAATTTCAAACAAAAATGTTCATCGAAATTCCGTAAAGTACAAGCCGTTTAACAAAAACGCGACAAGAATAAACAGTCAGTGTTCATTTATATTTAGACATCAACTGTACAGATTAATCTATCGCTAGACGGGTGTATTTACCTCTCAGTATATACCAGTATACGCTTAACATAACTTACAGTTGCTAGGCAAAAATCGGAAACAGTACCATGCAAAATGCATGCATTTCGCCAAAATGCAATTAGTTTCAGATTGCTATATAGTGTTTTTGTATATACAAAAAATCAGCTGTATATCTTTCCGATAGTAGAGTTTTGCTTTTTGTAAGATACGAGAAATGAGAAACCTGACTTTATTTGTATTGATCTCAAAGAACACTTTAGTCCGGATGTGTAAACTTGTACGCGGACATATAGTCGTCACCTTGATGTGTTTAAACGCTAATTTCCGGCTCGTAACAACAGTTAGCTAAGAACAGACTTTAATAGATTGAAGTTAAATCATTCAGAAAGTAAGTTAAATAAAGAAAACGGCTAGAAATTATCCAAAAAATGTTTCAAAACTTCAGTTTATAAAGGAGGCTGTGACTGGCGACTATAAGACACACGTGTCTTAGTCGTCACTTACGATGAATCACGAAAACATGCCTATATAATTTTGACCCCCTTAAACCCCACTTTTATATAGTAAAACGGGGGTTTACAGGGGTATACATTATTTTTCTTATTTCTGCTCAAAAAATAGATTGTGGGTACGCGTTAGAACCGCCTCGCCGAGGCGGTTCTAACGAGTACCCACAATCTATGTTTTAAGCAGAAATATGAAAAAAATCAGAGTTTTTTTTACCTGAGAAATTTCGGTTGTTGGACATGAAATTTTCTATATATTTGAATAGGCGTGTTTTCGTAATGACCTAAAGTCATCAAATGGTTCTAAGGTCAATGTAATGAACCATGTCACATTCTACTTCAGTTTGAACTCCCATTTTTCTATGTCTTACTTTTCCCAGTATTCTGTTAGAGAGTGTCTTTCGAGGGAAAGAAAATGTCCAAGCAGTTATAGACATAAACAGAGTATTGCCTCTAATAGATTCATAAAGTTCTTGCATGTTTTGGTTCAGGCCATTTTTTTGTATCCATGAGGCACACTAAAAGAAGGAGACCAGACAAAATAAAACATGCACAGCTTGACAGACTCACAGACAGAAAGACAGACAGGTGTGCACAGTCTGGCAGACAGACAGATAGACACACAAAGACAGGCATCCATATCCTGGTAGACAGACAGACAGGCAGAGCCTGGCAGACAAACGGACATATATACACACAGTGAGATTGACATGCACAGTCTGGCAGACCGACAGGCAGGCAGACAGAGCCTGGTAGATATTACTTCGGCTTTGCACTTTGTGTGTATGTGTCAGGAAAGTGATATTTCACAAATATACATTTAGTAATATTGCTGCATTTAAAACGAAAAGGACATCAACCTTTTGCACATTTTTTAAGCATGACATAAGGTATCTTATGTCATGCTTAAAAAATGTGCAAAAGGTTGATGTCCCTTGCCTTTCATTTACTTTTGGGTCTGAAGGGTCAAAGGGACATAATTAAGGTTACGTTGACATATTTGAAACATGTCTAAATGTAAGCATTTATTGGAAACAGAACCATTACGAAAACGTACCTGTTCAAATATATTGAAAATTTTACAACCAAAAAACGGAAAATTATCAGATAAAAAAAATCTGATACTTTTCATATTTCTGCTCAAAACATATATTGTTGGTACTCGTTAGAACCGCCTCAACGATCTATGTTTTTGAGCAGAAATAAGAAAAATAATGTATACACCTGTAAACCCCTGTTTTACTGTATAAAAGTGGAGTTTAAGCGGGTCCAAATTACATAGGCATGTTATGTTTGAAACATGTCTAAATGTAAGCATTTATTGGAAACAGAACTATCACGTGACAATTTCATTTCGCCGACATCATATCAAAATCAGCTTTAGCTCTCGACAGTCTGGGGATTTTGCAAAAAATAGAGTCACTTTGTTTCGTCGAAAATTACTGTGGAAACCTTTATATAAGGATTATGGCATGAAAACCAGTAACAAAAAAGCATGTATTTATCTCTTAAAATCCGTCCGCCTCCAGAAGATTTGATGACAAAGACGCAAAAGAACCACGCTGAAAAATATCTGACGACCTTATGCACCTGACGACTATATGTCCGCGCACATTAGTTTGCTTGTTTTTTGTTCCGACGCGTCAGCTTTTCCCATTTATTTGTATATGTATATATTGCTCTCAAGTCACATTCTTTTAAAATCTATTAAAATATTTCTTTAAAACTGTATTCCTTGTTGTTTGTTTTTTTTTATGTACAAATATCATCATATGGGCCGCGACATGCGAACACGTGTCTTCCCAGTAAGCAAACAATATAGGACCCACATGGGCCCCAAATGGGTATTTCTATGGGTCTTATATGGGCAACTCATAAGGGGACTCATGAGGGATTTGCCACATGGTTCCATGTTGGACTCACATGGGTAAAGCCATATGGGAACTATATGGGTCCAGTATGGGAAAAAGCAACCCACATTTATCTTCCAGAAAAAAAAAACAACAACAAAAAAACAAACAAAACTTTTACACATTTTTAGACAAATGACTTTAAGTCCCCAGTCCCAGCCCATTTGATGGACTGGTAAGGTTACAACAGAGAGAGACGTGCGTATATGTGCAAGTAATTGCACATGCGTACAATCAAGATGCCTTAAAGATATAGGCGTCCTTTTTAATAATTGGAAATGGTGGCCTAATACTTATTTATATATACCTCTAAGTAATAGGGACATACGAGTTAAAATAAAAATATGACCATGAATCGACGTCCATGTCGGGGAAAAAAGTTAAGATAAATTTAATAGTAGATACTTTCATGTTGTAATGAAAAAACTACATGTATTATTTTTATTTTATTATAATCATTATTATTTGCATTTATGTCAGGAAATTTACCATTTTTTTATATAATGCTTAAAAAGTGGTACAGTTGTTCCCATTAATACCCAACTATGGGTCCCATATAGTAATGGGAGGTCAACATTGGAACCATAGAGGTCTAATATCGGTATCACATGGGAGCCCTTTGGGCCCCAATTATGTATCTTGAAATTATCACTTTTCCAGGATTATTTCAATTTTACCTCGGGGTCCCACATATTAGAATCTATTTTTATAGTTATCGAATCTTACCAATATGGGACCTATATGGGTCTTATATGGGCAAAAGAGTCTATATCGGGCCCGTGTAGGACCCGAATGGGATGAATTCCCAGATTCTGTCCCTATGGGTCCCATATATACATGTTTGCTGGGTTCGGACATATGCGGACAGCGAAGGCCCAGATCAGCCTGCGCATCCGCGCAGTCTGATCAGGACCTTCACTGTCTGCTAACAGAATCATTGGACACTGCAGAATGCATTGATGGAGAGCAAATGCCCGGATAAATCTGAATTCGCGGGTTTTGAATATGTTTGAAGGCACTTTTCCCTTGACGCGGCCCATATACCTTAAGTACTCAGACAGACTGGCTCCAGTCTCCAGAGAATAAACTTTTTTTTTCTTATAATCTGTTTAATAATCCACTAAAATAAAAGCAAAGTAATGTCAATACTATAAAGGCTGGTCACTAGTAATAGTATTAATAGTCATGATATTTTGTTTGGTTTTATTTTAGTGGATTATTAAACAGGAAAAGGGGGAAATATCTAGTCACTGAAGACTGGTGCCAGTCTAGTATTCAGATGGACAAACCTGAACAGCGTCCAGTCACATCAAGTGGTAGACAAATGGACATGTTCATGGTGTAGGACAAGTGTAGCAAGGAGTTAACCTATTTATGATTAGCGTCCCATAAAAAGGACATTATTGCATAAAAAGCAGTGTCGCACGTTATTAACAGCCGTGCATTAACCGGCGAAAGGCTGTGTATTAACAAGGCAATTCACGCGCTGTTGATGCACGGCTATGCAACTTTCAATGTGCCTGTACCGGGGCCACAGAATTGCTGCCGTCACGATATGTGTAGTGCCCGGCCCTAGAACGAGCATAGTCCGTGGAAATTGCGTTCGCGAGACATCGGTGGAAAGGGCAAAACAAAATAGTGCAAGAAATAACGCGAAATGTAGCAAATGTTTTCAGTTTTTTATGCAATAATAGCGATCGAACATGGTTTTTCAATGCATTAACATTCGCCAGGTCTCTTGGGAGGTGTTGAAAACTGCGGCCTCCGGCCTCGGTTTTCAACATCTCCCACGGGACCTGGCGAATGTTAATGCATGAAAAACCGTGTTTGATCCCTATATTGGTAAACAGTGTAAACCCAAGTCTGATACCACAGAACGCGGCGTCTGATCATGGTCTACACTGTTTGCATTAAATGCAGGAATTTCTATCAAACATGGTAATAATGATAATTAGAGCTCGTTTTCATGAAACACTATACCCCCAAGTTCTTGACCCTAACAATGATTGCCCCTAATAATTTTTGAGATATTTTGCTTACAAGATTAAAATGCTGAAATTTTCAAAGGGTCATTACTCAAGAAAAAAAAACAAAAAAAAAAAAACAGATTTTTTTTTAATGTTAATCAGGTCATCTACTCATCATCCCTTATCAGCCTATCATGTTTCAAGGCAATAGCCTAAATAGTTGTTATCTCATCTTGCCTACAAGATTAAAATGGCGAAATTTCCAAAAGGCCACAACTCAAGAAAACAAATTAAAAATTTAGTTAATCAGGTCATCTATTCATCATTCTGTAGCAGCCTATCAAGTTTCAAGGCAATAGCTCGAGCAGGTTTCGAGATATCTTGCTTACAAGGTTAAAATGCTAAAATCTTTAAAGGACCATAACTCAATAAAATATTTTCATAATTTTTACAGGCTTTAATCAGGTCATCTATTTATCATCTCCTATCAGCCAATATTAAGTTTCAAGGCAATAGCTTCACTAAGTTTTGAGATATCTTGTATAAAAAGTTAAAATGCCAAAATTTTCAAAGGACCGTTACACAAGAAAAAAAAATGATTCTTTTTGAGAAGTTAATCAGGTCATATACTTATCATTTCCTATCAGCCTGTCAAGTTTCAAGGCGAAGCTTAAATAATTTTTAAGATATCTGGCTTACATGGTTAAAATTCCGAAATTTTCAAATAGCCATAACTTAGGAAAAACATTACAGATTTTTTTCAAAAGTTAACCAGGACATCTACTCATCATCTCCTATCAGTATATTAAGTTTCAATATAATAGCTCATTCTTTGCTTAAAAGATTTCATTGCATTTTTTTCAAAGGGGCATAACTCAAGAAAGGGACATAGCCATGATAAGAAAAAATATGGATCAATTTTTTTTTCATGAGGAATCCATATACAAAATTTCAAAAACCTAGTTTGTATGGCTCAAAAGCTAGCTAAGCATATTTTCAAAATATCTTGTTTACAAGATTAAAGTGCTGAAATTGTCAAAGGGCCATAACTCAAGAAAATATTTTCAGAATTTTTTTTCAAAAAGTTAATCAGGTCATCTACACATCATCCCCTATCAGCCAATCAAGTTTCAAGGCAAAAGCTTCAATAGTGTTTGAGATTGCTTACAAGGTTAAGTGCGAAAATTTACAAAGGGCCGTAACTAAAGAAAAAATGAAATTTTTGAGAAATTAATCAGGTCATCTACTCATCATTTCCTATCAGCCTGTCAAGTTTCAAGGCAACAGCTTAAACGGTTTTCGAGATATCTTGCTTACAAAGTTAAAATGCCTAAATTTTCAAAGAGCCACAACTCAGGAAAGAATTTTCTTGACTTTTTGAAAAGTTAATCAGGTCATCTACTCAGCCCCTATCAGTATATTAAGTTTCAATATAATAGCTCAAATATTTTCTTTTCTTTTTTTTTTTTTTTTTTTTTTTTTGCTTACAAGATTTAATTGCAATTTATTCAAAGGGGCATAACTCAAGCAAAGGGCTTTACCCTGATAAGAAAAAAATACGGGTCAACTATTTTTATGCTCCGCCAAAAAAAGTGGCGAGGGTATTATATTATACTGTCTGAAATTTTGAGTGTCCGTCCGCCCGTCCGTCCGTCAGCGCTCCCATCGTTCGTGTCCGCTCCATAAATCTTGGGACATTTTCACCAAAATTCACACAAATATAAAGCACTATAAGACAATGTGCAGAACACATAAACCGTAACTCTGGTTTGCCTACCCTTGGAGTTATTGCCCTTTGGACATTGAACATAGCAATTTCTACCATGTGCTCGGGTTCGTACTGTAAGTTGAAAACCGTACGAGATATTTTCACGAAACTTCACACAAATGTAAACCACTATAAGATGACGTGCAGAACACATGAACCATAACTCTGAATACCTATTTTTGGAGTTATTGCCCTTTGAACATTGAACATAGCCATTTCTACCATGTACTTGTGTCCGCTCTGTAAGTTGGCAACCGTACGAGATATTTTCACGAAACTTTACAGTAATGTAAAGCTCTATATAAGACGACGTGCATAACACATAAACCGTAACTCTGGTTTGCCTACTTTTGGAGTCATTGCCCTTTGAACATTGAGCGTAGCCCTTTCTACCATGTACTCGTGTCCGCTTTGTACCGTTCTAGATATTTAGATTAAACTGCTCACAAATGTAAAGCGCCATGAGACAACGAGCAGAATATAAAAACCGTAACTCTGGTTAAACTACTTTTGCAGTTGCGGCCCTTTGAACACAGTAGTTATTCAAAATAGTCATTTCTACTATGTTCTTGTGTCCGCTCTGTCAGGTAAAACTCTTTCAGATATTTTGATGAAACTTCACACAAATGTAAAGCATCATAAGGTATGGTGCAGAATACACGAACTGTAACTCTGGTTAACCTACTTTTGGAGTTATGGACCTTTGAACTTTGAAAATAATGATTTCTGTAATATATTTGTGTCCACTCTGTAACTTGAAAACTGTTCGAGATGTTTTCTTAAAAGTTTATGCAAATGTATTTCACCATGATACAATTTGCAAAACACAAGAACCGTAACTCTGAATTACCTGCTTTTGGAGTTACGCCCTTTGAACATTGTCAGTAGTGAACCAATTCATATACGTGTGTCCTCCATAGCTTGAAAACGGTTTCAGAGATTTTCTTGAAGCCTTGAAAAAATGTTAAGGCACAAAACATGTAGAACACATTTTATTTTACTTTTGACAGAGTCATAGCATTTGCTTGATATAAGTGCAGTGGCGGGGCATGGTGCAGTGCTCGCAGCGCTTTTATTTTCATGAGGAATACATATATGACATTTCAAAAATCTAGCAGGCAAGGTTCAAAAGTTATCCTATGCACAAAAAAAAAAAAAAAAAAAAAAAAAAAAAAATGCGTGACTAACGGACGGACGAACGAACGGACGAAAGGACAAGCCCAAAGCAATATGCCCTAACAACTTCTTTGAACTTGCGGGCATAATAATTATAAACTAACCAGCCACCCCTTTTATTGGTTTAAACAGCACTTATTAAATAGTCGATAACAATATACAAATGCGTACAAGACAATGGAAACAGGAACTTATTTTAGCCGTCTCCTGAAATGCACTATCTATTACAGTTTTGTGAATGGTGCAGAATATGAGAGAGAGAGAGAGAGAGAGAGAGAGAGAGAGAGAGAGAGAGAGAGAGAGAGAGAGATGCTCATTTGATCCGTGTCTAAGTTTACTAAATATACCAACACACACTGCGGCAGCGTCACCACATCGTCGCCGCAACATCAAGACGCTGTGATGTCCCACGTCGAAGCGGCTCCATCGTCCTACCCGGGTGGTTATCAAAGGAACTAGATCCAAATTGCGTCTATGTAATTTTGTTCCCTCGACACACCCTGGAACTGTAGATCAAGGTTGAGAAAGATGATTACCACCCGTGTCTCAGCGCTGAGCGTGTCAGAGGATATGACGTTCCTTGTACGCACTGGTCAGGGCATGATCATATAACATCTGGTTGTCGATTTATATTATAGTGCATATACAGTATAACCTCAATGGCTCGAACCCGGATGGCTCGTTTACCGTGGATGATTCGAACTCTTTTTTCAGTCCCTACAAAATCCTTCCAGTAGATCAAGAAAACAAATATTTAGTGATTTGTTTTTCTTATTTTATCGATGAGGCGATTCTAATGAGTACACACAACATACAATCATTGTGTACAAATCGAAAAGATTATCCTAAATTATCGCTGTTTGCTTGAACTGGTGCCATGATTAACCCTCAGTGGCTCGAACTACCCATGTCTCGAACGAATTTCCATGGTCCCAAAGATGTTCGTACCATTGAGGTTCGACTGTACGGCAAACGGTCTGAGTGCAGTGAAGTAGCTAAGGTAATAGGAGTGATTCCTCTCGCGAAGATACTATTTAATTTATTAGATAAGCAGGGGCTGGGCATCTTGCACAAATCTCCCAGACTTAACAATAATATCTTGCACTTGTAAAAAGAGCAATTCGTTCTCTTGTATAGTTACATGTAATCTGCCAAACATAAGCTCGTTTATGATAATCGTCAGGCGGATACCTTTCTCTAGCATCAGCATAGTTAGGACAAAGAAGAGAATAAAACTGGGCAATGCTTTCAAAGCTAACACACTGGCATGAGGGCCTCGAAACAATGATTTTTTCGGTAAAGATCATTCAAGGCGCTGCATCGCATTCTGAGTCTGGCATGAAAAAAATTATTTTATCTGAAATGAAGTGGTGGTACACAGAGTGAAAGTTGAACGGTCCACTCGGCATAAATAAGTTTAAGTGCCCGAATATTTAGGTTAAATGCACAATGAATTTAAATGAACAGCAACTAGGCTTACGACTATTTGGATTGCTGTTAGAAAGATAACCTATCACTATCAGTCCCTAATTATGTATGATGCCCACGTAAGGAAATGGTGATTTCTTACGTCCTGTGCGAACAATTACGTTCCAGATCAGTCTGCTGAGTCTATTCATTAAACGTTCTTCAATTTCAACTGATTCTATAAAGGGGCAGTCGCCAAGGCACTGATCATATCATACAAACCTGTAGACGCTACATTACAAAAACACGCCTATTCAAGTATACTGAAATTTTACCACCAAAAAATGAAAATTTTCCGATAAAAAATTCTGATATTTCTCATATTTCTGCTCAAAATATAGATTGTGGGTACTCGTTAGAACCGCCTCGTTTAGGCGGTTCTAACGAGTATCCACAATCTATGTTTTGAGCAGAAATAAGAAAAATGTGTACCCCTGTAAACGCCAGTTTTACTATATAAAAGTGGGGTTTAAGGGGGTCATAATTACATAGGCATGTTTTCGTGATGATTTATTTACGCATGGGCATAAATTTTACTCACCGTGCTGGTTTTCGTTTGGCACATGTAGAGTTTTTTATATTTGGCAATAAAATATTACCCATAGCTCACTGGCTATTGCTTCGCCCACATCCAGAGTTTGCAGATATGCTAGTATTGATTGATGAGCTGTACAAGCGAACAACATTTCGGTCAAATCGGTTGCCAAATGTTCAAATATTTTGGATATACTCTGCTCAGTTTGCTCTCTTAATATTTTGCAAAAAGCAACACTCATCGATCGGGCTGGGACTGGTACAAAATGATAGGCCTGCTGCATTAAATCAATGGGACCATGAACCTTGAAATTCAATGTTTAGGAATACATGTATTTGGCTTCAAATAACTCAATAAAGGACTGTCGTAATTGTCCGGTAAAATTTTGCAAGGAAGTACGGACCCTGCGCATCGTAGGATACAAGTTTCATCGCCAGTAGTGTCGGTCACAGTTTGCCTATTTTGCTTTATTTTTCCTATCTTAGTCCCATAGAGAAAATATAAGTTCATGCATCTCCGCACGCGCATGCAGACAGCCGGGCCCAGATAAAAAATCATTAAAGGGGAGCACAACCTTAAAAGGCATTGTGCTAAAAGATTTTACCAACAATGAATTTTGACACAAGTTTGATCAAAATCGGTGGAAAATTAAGTAAGTTACAGACAATTTAATATTTTAACATTGGTGGAATGGGCGCCGCCATTTTGAATATTTAATGAGGTTTCATAACAATTTAAATTCGTTTCATAAAGGTAGTTATTCTCATAAAATTGGTTTATTTTGGGGAAAATGATTTCTTGTCACTAGAATTAAAAGATTATAAAAACTCTGTAGCAAAATTATTCTTAAAAACCCTTTATAATTTAGTTTTGCATATTTAATTTGGGCTGTGTGACGTCACAAAGCCTACAATATGGCGGCATCAATGACAGCCAATTTAAATATATTCAAACCACCATAACGTTAGTAGTATATGCTTGGCAGCCTATACTACTAACGTCCATATTTCTAAGCCGATTTTGAAAACTCTTGCATCAACTTAAATGGCTTGTTAAGCACTTAAGTCCAAGATATACTTACAACATATATTGCGTTCCCCTTCTTTAAGGCCTATAAACATTGTAAAACCATGCATGTTAGATGCATACTGAGCGAGTTATTACGGTTTTATATTTCCCGCCAAATATTCCATAGTCACTTTGGGACTTGGATCGGGAAAATAAAGCGAAAACATGGAAAAAGTAATCGATGTCTATCGTGATTGAACTTGTGCCAAGTGGGACCATAATTTCTTGCATATTTTTCTAGAAAAATTTCGACAGCCCTTTAGTGATTTATTTGAAGCCGCATATTTCAATGGCCATAACTCAAAACGAGGCGCTAAGAAGTTTTGAGTATATGGTCTCATAGAGTCATTGCTCTGGCCAGTTTTAGCCCGAACGGTGGTAGTAGGTTTTTGCACAATTAAGAGGTCAAGATGGTTGGGACATATCCAAAATATTGAACCTAAATAAATCACTTATTGCTTGTCCTACTGAGCTGGAAAATAGTAGAGAGGAGATGTCCAGGAATAGCCATAATGCCAGATCATAGCACAGCAATGATTTTTTTTTTTATTTTTGACCCGAGCGAGGCTCGAACCACAGCGGTGAGAAACCTAATGGATTAAGAGTCACCTCTCTTATCCACTATGCTACGAGGGCGCGCCACCAATGATTTTTAGAGGAAGAGCAAGCAAACCATGACAGTATACAAGCCACAGACTACAGATGATTTAAACAACCAGCCCCCTCTAGCCCAAAATGATAATCATAATACTAGACAGAATCCATTAAAGACAACAATAAGACAACAGCATGAAAAACGCAAATAAAAGCCCCGTAACGAACAGCCATAAGGCCACACAAAGAACTATCAAACCGGAACCACCGCTTTAGAACGGCCGGTAGTAAAATCTACCTGGGGTGGGGTAAATCGATTTTACTGGTACCACATCTTCACCCTAGGTTCAAATGTTAACAAAAAAAATGATTGATCGGCTCGTATAGAGGCTCCCTAACTCAATCAGTGTAAATAAAATTAAATTGCTTTAATGAAATTAACCCTTAAACTGCCAGTCACAATTATCGTCTGCTTTGTCATCTGCTTGTGATTTTAAAAGTCATTTTTGTAAACAATGTGGACCCAGATCAGACTGCTCCTCGCAGTCTGATCAGGGTCCACAATGTTTGCCTGTATGCAAAAATAGGTTTGAAAAGTTTGCAAGAACATCAGCAGACGACATAAACAGACGATATTTTCAGATGCAGTTTTTCTTGGCATTTTAAGGGTTAAGATGAGGGATATGATAATCAGCTCAGATACTGGCAGCCAGAGTTAAAGAAACCCACTACTTGAACCACACAGGGCCCAAACAAAGACATTACAACAGGCATCAATCTTCTAATGAAAGAATTAGGTCGGCACCTTCATAGAGTCTGAGACCAGACCCACCATCGTGTAATTAAGTGGAAAGTCGTATTGTTTGTCGAGGTCATTAAATCGAGCATTACTGTAAGATATGTTTGCGATCGATGCAAAAGTAAATGAACTATTTGACGCCAACCTTACGGTAATCAAAACTTTGTCCGACTACATGTGACAAATGCACTTGTGTAGATCATTAATTAGTGTCTGTAGGCTAGTAGGGCATTGAAGCGGGTCGGAGCACAGAACCAAGTGAAAGTGGTCTTTAACTTTACATTGCACTCTAATGGAAATTGTGCGGAAAATATGCTAAAACGTGATAACTCGCTCAATAAGTACCGAACAAGGGTACTTCTTACAAATTTTATAGACCATAGCGATACATCTTTCTGAGATAAAATGTACGTTGCTGCAATTTGAATTTTCACAATGGTACTTGTACGGGCAAACTAAAGAAAAATAAACACGAAGTGACAGACGGCAAACGCAATTTTTTTGGTTTCTTTAGCCCAGTATGGCATTATAGTTGTTCTGGGCACACGAACCGAGTGAAAACATTATCGTTACCGGGCTAGCAATATTTTCTTCACTTAGATCACTCTATCTAGGAACCGGTTTTCCTACTGACTGTTCCAATGCGGTTCCTCTGTTGCAGTTCGTCTTTGTTTGTGCGTCTGTGGGTTCATATGTGGCATTTGTTTTGTTCTTATTTGTTCCTCACCTCTCCTTATTAATGAAGGGCTGTGCTTCATATTAGTGGCATTCACTTATACTTTTATTTAATCAATCAGAGTTTATTGTGACCAAGTTATCAGTGTTCTCGCAAACATATTGTTTTTGGTCAGTGTGTTTTGCCCTTTAAAAGAGACAAAACTCATGCTAAAGTAAAACATGTTACGTTAACAAGTCTATGGAATGAATGCCCCTATAATATATAAGCTGGAACGTCAGGAAACATGTCTTCAGACATGTGCACCCAGCGAAGATTCAGATCAGCCTGTGCATTCATGCAGTTTGATCGGAATCTTCACTGGCCGCATTTCGGATAGAAAGGATTTAACGGTACTTCATGCGGATAACGAAGACTGATCAGACTCCGCAGAGGTGTCAGAAGGCACGTTTTCTAACGATGCGGCTCATTTTGTGAAAACCCACAGATACTTGGGGTCAGTAGAGCGTTCTTGCAGTTAGAAGAGCGGATGGTCCAAAACTGATCTCTTGGTTTTTTTGTTGTTGTTTTTTTTTTTTTTTTTTTTTTGTTTTTGTTTTTTTTTTGTTTGTTTTTTCTTTATTTTTGCATTTTATTATACTTGAACAACACCTTAAGTCATACAAATGGTTGTGTCACGTCTAGAAATCGTTTGAAAATAATGATATTTTATGGATAGGATAATTTATATCCTATCCATAAAATATCATTATTTTCAAACGATTCCTAGACGTGACACAACCATTTGTATGATTTAAGGTGTTATTCAAGTTTAATAAAATGCAAAAATAAAGAGAAAAAAAAATAAAAATAAAAAATCCAAGAGATCAGTTTTGGACCATCCGCTCTACTAATTGCAAGAACGCTCTACTGACCCCAAGTATGTGTGTGAAAACCGGGTTACGTGTGGTTTATAATATAAGGCAATATTTGGCGAAATTTATACGGTAGGTACTTAATAATGAAACAGAGATGTTCCCGTACGATAGACGTGTGGGCTGCAAACTGGTAGCAAATTTAATTTACTTGTACCGAAAAAAAAAGTGTCAAAGTAAATATGTCAACTCAGGAACGGATTCAGTCAGATCCATATCAAGTTCTCAACATCAAAGGGAAAGACAGATAAATATAATTAAATAGCAACAAAAAGAACAGATGGAAACCAGAGCTGGCAACCCTTTCCCAAAAAGGTAGTTACCCAAATTTAACTGAATATCTTGAATTGTAAAAAGAAAACATTTGTAACTGGGACATTCCAGAACATTTAACAAAAGCACCACAAGAAAGTACGGCCTTGGAACGGCTAGCAATAAATAACGTTGGTAGTGAATTTCATTACGAGAACAAGCCTATTCAAATATACTGAAAATTTTACCACCAAAATAATGAAAGTTTTCAGATGAAAAATTCTAAAATTTTTAATATTTCTGCTCAAAACATAGATTGACGAGGCGGTTCTAACGAGTACCCACAATCTATGTTTTGAGCAGAAATAAGAAAAATAATGTATACCCCTGTAAACCCCAGTTTTACTATATAAAAGTGGGGTTTAAGCGGGTCAAAATTATATAGGCATGTTTCGTGATGGCCCACTTTTTTTCTGAAAATATGCTGATGTTCGTGCATTTGTGATTTCATATGACGTTTGACGTTTGTTTGGTCATTGTTTGATGTCTTCTGTCCGTCTTTCAGTGTCCCGCGAAGACTGTGCTTCGTGATTGTGGTAGTTCCTGGATATTTTCACTTGTATTTTTATAATTATAAGTCCTAAATCTTCACAGGCAAGCGTATAGGAAGGCGGAGGTACATGTAACCAGGGAGCGCATCGGCTTGGTTTTGAAGGGAGCCTGAGATTCATGTCATTCCATATTGCTTTTAGTTTTGCTGGTGCCGTAATTATCTGAGCTATTATTGACATAACTCCTGGTTTGGAGCCGACCAAGTATGACGGATCCTGGGTAGTTGAGACTCTTTACTATTTAAAGTCTGGTGTCATTTACTCTGATCTCGGACCCATCTATACTATTGATGGATTGATGGATCCGAGCTCTGATGTTAAGCTCATCTGAGTTACCGTTAATCATTATCTAATAGTTTAGATTAACCGTATTACTAGCCTTGCCCAAGGCTTATATATATATATATATATATATATATATATATATATATATATATATATATATATATATATATATATATATATATATATATATATATATATATATATATTGGCTTATTGAACTCTGTGGCTAGTCTATAGATATGGTCTGGATTTCTAATATTTCAGAGACGACCACAGAAGAAAAGTTCACCCATAGACTAGCTAAACACTGAATCACAAAGTAGAATATAAATGAAAAAAGTAAACAAAAAGTGATAAACATACTTATATATTGGCCTAGTAGTTAGGCTACATACATGTAACTATCAAAACAGCAAACATTTCCCGTAATATGAACTTTAAACCCGTATGTACCATAAGTATTCGAAGCATTGATTTCATTATCATACTTCTCCTAAAATATCACTGTCCATTTTATTACCTGTTTATGTGTCTAAAATACTGCTGGATGCACGGCAAACAGTGCAGACCCTGAGCAGATGCAGCTTTCTTTCGCGTAGAGTCTGGGTTTACTCTGTTTGCTCCGCTTTGTCTGTCTGAATACAGAGAGAGAGAGAGAGAGAGAGAGAGAGAGAGAGAGAGAGAGGGGGGGGGGGGTGAGAGAGATTTTCGGTATCGAGTTTGCAGGGGATTTGTGTCTTGCCAAATGTGCCAAATGTGTCCATAGTTTCAGGACACCATGAATTAATGAATATAATATAGCTTTTGCATATGATTAGGTAGTTTCATTTAAAAATGAAATATTGACCATAATTATTCTTCGAATAATGTATATATGATTTATATAACAGTACATTATGACGTTGGGGATGAACCTACTGTTTTCTGCCTATGATTATATGCAGAGTCGACAAAATTTTAGGTTTTTATAATTCAACTTCATTTATCTGCTTGAATTATTATTATATATTAAGCAATTGTTTTGCATATTCATTTTATTAAAAACCTTGCGAATTCTGCGTAAAACGATTACATTGAAATTTATGGGCCGAGTTTGTCATGTTGTTGTTGTTGTTCTGTATAAATTCTGCCAGGAATGGCACACCTCCGACTGGAGTCTTCTTAATTTAACTTGCAGGTCACGTTGGGTGGTATTTACAGGGACTAAAATGACCGCTTCTTTCAGTCACTCTATTTATAATCTAAAATTTCATAAAAATAAGAAAACACGGCGTTCATGATGCTGTGCGCTGCGACATGACTTTCCTGTTACCTCTCTTCTTTACGGGTTGGAACCAGGGCCAGTCTTTTGTATCTTTTTAAATGGAGTCTTTGACATAGGCATTTAGATTGAATATTCAGGTTATTCTATGCACCATGCTGTAAATTTTGATTTACCGGTAGAAGTTTACTGGAATCAAGGATAAGCTGCACCAGGTTCTCCTGTATTTCGCTGGTCTGTAGCAACAGCTCACATTCATTAATGAAAGCTTCCAAAATAAGTCGTCTCACGTGCTCCAATATAATACACTCTGTCAAGGTATCGATAGTTTCAGGTTCCTGCCCACATAATATACATATAGGGTCTATGGGGGCTTGATTAAAGGCAGTCCTACTACTCTGTGTGACGTATGAGCCGGTTACTAACTTTAGTCTTGTGCTGACACACACGGAATAGCTCTTGCTCCTGCTTTATAAGTGCGTGCTTTCGCCCGGACCATCATTCATCTGTTGAAAGATACTTCAAGGATGGATACAATTCCGCTGTTTGTTTAATTCGTACTGCCCAGTATCCGTTCACTTTTCTATTCACCAGTTTCCTCCAGCGCTCCTTCTTCATTTGACTATCCAATAAGTCCCAGCATGAAGGTAGATCGTATTTCACGAGAGTTTTCCTCACCTCTATGTACCAGCTGCAACTATCTGAACCCTTGACTGCGAGCTGTCCTCTTGCTAGTTGCTTTTTAACTGAGCTTTCCTCTAGCCTACATATACTTCCGTAGATTATCAGAGTTCGCTTATGTATGATACCCTCCATGGGTAAAGCGCCTGAGAGGGTATATACCGCGGGGTCCGCAACTGTAGTAGGTAGTGAGAGGATCTGTTTAAGATTTTTTCTTGTAAGTTTTGTTCAGTTTCTCCACTTGGGCAGCACCACTTCAAGCCCATACACCATTATAGGCATAACATATGTCTGTAGTAGGTAGTACAGGTTTTAGGGTCAAGGCCATTCTCTCCGTGTAATCCGGACGACATTAGGCTATACAAGGTATGCTATGCCTTGGTCGTATTTTCCTTCACCGCTGACTCCTGTGTATCATTGGATCGAAGTATCCCCATATGCATAGTTTCAGACACCAAAGGCATCCGTTCCCCTTTTAGTAGTATATTAGGCTGAATGGCTCTGGTTGCTCTTCGCGTAGTATTATTCAGAATGTACAGCAGGACACTTTTCACTGGTTGAAGAAGATATTTCTCCATTATACTGTTGTCTACCGCTATATTTAGCAGGAACTGCATGACTTCTTCGTCGTCTGTAAGTACCCGATGTAACATCCATGTCCAGTCCCTTCTATTCTATCTAACAGGGTATTACCATAGACTTTAAATAGGTCTGTACTAAGGATACCTCCTTGTCTCACTCCCTGTTTGACTTGAACTTGAAGGGCTGCGAGTAATTTCCCTGCCACTTGATCATAGACTTGGCTCCACTATGCAGTGAGAGAATCAGAGACCATGTCCGACCTTCGACCCGGGTAAGATATAGCCTTCTGAGGAGACTGTCATGTGGAACGACATCAAAAGCAGATTTCACATCTAGAAATGCTGCGAATATTGGTCGACACCTATCCTTCCTGCCTCGGACTACGTCCTCCATAATTAGGGAGCAATTCATGGGGGACGAATGTTTAGTGAATCCTCGTTGGATTGTTCTGTTGTTGCTCCACATAGGGCTGTATTTGGTCCCTTAACACTGATTCTAGTATCTTTGCGATAACTGCTAACACTGTGATTCCCCGATAATTCTTGGCATCTGTACTTGACCCTTTTTTTCTTGTATACAGGTGTGAGGGCTCCTACCTTCAAGGCTTATGTAACACATTTAACTGACTATATTTGTGGTTGCCTGTAAACAGGCCTTACTACCGTTAATAAAATGCTCTGCTGTAACACCATACACATCTGGTGCCTTCCTGTATTAAGTGTCTTAATTGCCTTTCGGACCTGCTCCTTATTAATTACTGTTGGAGGGGACCCAGTAAGCATTCTACATAAATCTATAGCGGGCCGTTATCGGCCCGTCAGGGTAGCTGACGGGCCGATAACGGCCCGCTATAGATTTATGTAGAATGCTAGTTGGGGAGTCCTTGCAGATATCTACTATTATCGGTAGCTCTTCACTCACCATCTTGGAATATTTATTATCAAAATCACCATCCTCACTTGGGGTTGCTAGTGTCTTAAAGTGATCCCTCCATCCATTCAACATGTCACTATCTTGTTTGTACAGCTGACCATTGACTGTCAGCTCATTGATGCAGCATTTCCTATTCCCTCCCTGTTTATTTACTAGTTTATGGAAAAGTTTGGTATCTGTTGACCTAGCTTCCAATATTTCTTGGCGCAGCTGTTCTAGAACACGGGCCGCCTCCATTCTACATAGTTTACGTAAGTATTTTGTGGTGAGCTTCCTGTTGACAACCATAATATTACCCTCATCAGCTGGTCTGGGCCGAGTTTGCTATGGCGGAGTTTGTTGTGGGCCGAGATGTCCAGGAACCATGTGAATTACACATTTACTGGACGGATGGACGTCCAACGAAGCATTGCTGCTTCTAAAGACAACGATTGTCTAGTGGTGGGGGAAAGCAAGGGCAGTTCTCGGCAGATCGGCTGGGAAATACCCTATGAAACCATCGCGACCCGGAAGGCGAAAGTCAAACCCCCGGGTATATGGTACGTGCGCTATATTAGCGGCCGCGCAATATTACCAGACACGACTGTACGTGTTTCTCAATCATAGTTTATCTTTGTACATATTTAAAGTAAGCAAGTAAGGTCTGGCTTTTTGGTTGTTCCAATGGTCTTTTAATGCAATTTGAAAATTGCACAGCGGACAGATATACGAGCGAATCATTCAGCATTCTCGTTCTTGAACTGAATCAAAAATTAAATGATTTTTTTTATCGTGTCTCTGAATTAATGTTGCCAACATTTTATTACATTGAATTGATTAATCGTGGAATAAAACAGTGCAAGTTAAAACATGTATTGCTATATTTTATCTCTTATTTGCCCTCTTTCGTTATCTGCCCAGACTTTTTTTTTTATTTATTTATTTTTTAATCTGAAGGTGCAAAGGCATGGCGTGGAAAGAGTTAACCCTTAGCACTCTGGATAAAAATTCAGCAGGTGACAATTTAAAATATTTTCACGGATAACGGTTTTCACATTTCATGTTTGTCGTCTCCAATGCAGACAATAAGCTGGAAAAGTCAAATCTTTTTTTTTTTTTTTTTTTTTTTTTTTTTTTGCTGGAAGAATCCCAGCTAACAAAAAAAAAACGTTGGGAAAACGTTTGCTCAACGTTATATTTTGGTTGTGAAAACGTTGTGATTCAGCGTTCAGGTGAGCTTTATTGGAAAGTTTTCTCAATGTTTGCAAAACGTTTTTGTACAACGTTGCAGAAAAACTTTTCTACCACCTTTTGAGAACCTTTCTAAAACCTCTACAACCTTTAAATGTCAGACCTGCAGGCAGCCACAAAGGATATCAATTATGATTCAGATGCTCTACTCTTAATGGTATGTGCAAAATCTGTGTCAAACCTTTGCTTTGATTTAAGCTTCAACTTCCATGATGCACTTCGTCGCTGTCAGTATTTACACGCTCTTCAATACTTGCATACAATGCTCGATTTGGTATTTCTGCCACAATAAACAGCTATTTCACTATGAAAGCTGTATGAAACCGTTTACTCACGATTTTTGTTTGTAAGGCTTTCGAAATATTATTAAGACAGAAAACTACTGGGATCAGTACCACCTCTTCAAGTAAATTTGTCATGAGGATCGTTTATAAAATAAATCCACCTCTCCCAAACTAACCTGCATGAGGATCGACAGAGCCCAGAATGCAAACATCTGGACATGTAACTGAAACAATAGCTGATAGAACTGTTGAGTGTGACAGATTGAGATGACCAAAAGAAGTTATTCACTTCTTGTGGCATTTTTTTTAGGATGAAAACTATTCATTTTACGCAAAGAAACACTGAAAGTTGGCCAGTCGATACTCCATAAGTTATAGCCTATAAGCAATGGCAAATCATCACGAAAACATGCCTATATAATTTTGACCCCCTTAAACCCCACTTTTATATAGTAAAACTGGGGTTTACCGGGGTATACATTATTTTTCTTATTTCTGCTCAAAAACATAGATTGTGGGTACTCGTTAGAACTGCCTTGTCGAGGCGGTTCTAACGAGTACCCACAATCTATATTTTGATCAGAAATATGTAAAATATAGGAATTTTTCATCTGAAAATTTTAATTTTTTGGTGGTAAAATTTTCAGTTTATTTGAATAGGCATGTTTTCATTATGGCAAACAATTAAACAAAACATATAACGCAATACTAGATCTTTTTATTCCAATCTAAGAACATAAAAAATTTCACTAATCTGTATCGGAGTCTTGCCGGCCACCAGCACCCTCTGCAACCTGAAGAAGGAAAACATGATACATCACATATCATAAACAACATGAAAAAAAACTTAAAGGGGCAAAAAGTCCTACCTGTAATAAGCAAAAAGGGTAAGAGAAAAGTCCAGGGAGTGCCACAATCACAAACCGCAGCCCTTCCCAGACCCCAAGAGGAAGAGGAAACCTCTAATTGTTTATAACTGAAATTGGCTTGCTGAAGGCAGGTGCTTGTTTAATGCAGGTAAATTACAGTGCATTTGCCTTTTTGGGGGAAATGATTGCATGCTTGCTTAATACAGGTTGTTTGCTTAATAGAGTTGACCAATAAAATAATAAAAACTTATAAATGGTGTTGCTTTAACGTTTCAGAAACGTTGTAAAAACGTTGGTGTGCGACAAACAATTTGGACGTAATTTAACGTTTCAGAAACGTTGTAAAAACGTTGGTGTGCGACAAATAATTTGGCCATAATTTTAATTAACTTGTGACATTTATGTTGTTACAAGCAACTCAACTGCAACAGTATTAACATGATTTAACCAAGCATGCTTCTCTCTACGTACGTATATTATATAGCCATGCATATTTTTGAATGGCGCCATTTTGAATAGTCGCGAAAACATATGTTAGTAGTAAATTTCAAGCAAAAATGCGGTTACTCCATCATACTTTAAGACATAAACGGAGAACATTACAAATGCTTGATTTAAAGATTATCTTATGTGTTGTTTGAAGCCGCCGAGTAGAAAAAACGCTCGAATTATTCTCGTATCAGACTTCTTTTATTCTTGATCCCGCATCAGCGAACTGGCGGAAAAGACAGTGGAGTTGTTGTCTCAGAGTTTCGTATAAACATTTTCTTTATATAGTATATACTTTTTTCATCTAAATATTTGATAATTATAACATATTAAATGTACAATAATCAGCAGAAAAAGTAACCACTGACACTGACAAAACTGTGCCAAAACAACAGTAAATTGGGATACGAAACTGCGCACGAAAGTTCATACTAAATATTGTAAAGAAACGTTTTTAAAACGTTATCAAGAAACCTAAAGAATTTTCAAATCATAAAACATTGCAAAGTATCTATACAAACATTTTGAATTTGACAGCATATGTCAGATATGTATGTTTCGATTATGTTGACAATCAAACGTTTCAACAACGTTTGCCTATGGTTGGTTTCAACATAACCTTTCTACAACTCATTGAAAACGTCATGGTAAGGTTTAAGCAATGTTGGGTTGCAACCAAACCTACATATAACCAAATGCTAACGTTGTGGTAACGTTTTCTGTTAGCTGGGATATGCAAAAATATCTTCATTTTGTCAGCAGCTGAATTATATCAAAGAGTGGTAATGATAAAATAAACAGCTGTGTAATAATGGCCTGTATTACTATTCAGACCCGGACAGGAAAACATTTTTATAAAACACTCAAATGAGGTTATCTAGCGTATGCTAAGATCAAATTTGTTGTTATTAACATCCAGCAGATGACATTTTGAAATATTTTGCCCAGAAAACGGTTTTGATATTGCTTTATAGCTTGACATTTCATGCTCGATATCGGCTCCACTGGAGACAATTTGCAGGAAAAATTAAATCTTTATTCATGAAGAATATGAAAACTGTTTCGCTGCGTTCTGTATTCTATGTACCCGTCACAGAGCTATACTACGAAGGGAAGTAACTCTATCTATGAAAATTGTAAAAAATGTAAATAACATCGTTATTATTCCAAAATATTCTTCCAAACTTGGACATATTAACTGTTTATGTATTATTTAACAGTGTATATGTCTAAACTTACATAAATCATGATAAACTTGATAATATAATTGGATTTCGATAATCAATATTAGATTTCGGTAGATTCCGGTAAATATTGGATTTCGGTAATCCCAAATACCCGCATAGACCGAACGGTTCCTAGACAGTTCACCGACAAGACAGTAAAATACCGATACGTATTTTGGAGACAGTTGCCGACATATTTGAAGACAATTCACCGACAAAATAATATTTGGAAATATCAAAAATAAATAAAGAATGATAGATATTGAAATAGCCAAACATTTATAAATGAGGATTGTGACATGACCTGACGGACAATGAAGATATTCTCATGTTTCTCATGTGGAAATGTCTTTTTTGTCTACGGACAGTTATGTCTTCTTCAATTACCCAAAATATTTAGACACATCTGCTCGTTGTACTTAAATTTGAAATTCTACTTGATGATGTCTAAAAGTGCTCAGTGACAAAAAAAAAGGAAGAAAGAAGGAAAGAAAACAAAAAAAGTGCAGCCTCTGATCTGATCAAAGTGCTTTTAGGAGCAGTTTGATCTAGATCTATGTTCTGTATGCTGTGTCCTCTACTTAGGGTAAATACAGTATGAGATTCGAAAAAAAAAAACAAAAAACAAAATGAAGTGTATTTATGTATAGTAACAAATAACAATGAAGCGTTTTCAGTTATATATGTACACATCAGTATTTCCTTATTTGAGCTGCTCCATTTGAAAATTTGTCATTATATTCGAACAACAAAGGTTCAGTTTTAACATGCACACCCGCATTATCTGACCAGTGTAGTATTGCGTCCGCAGACTGATCAACTTTACACTGTTTAAGTAGCCGGACTACATTTAGATAAACTTTGATTTGACTGCCCATATTTGCAGGCTGATCTGGGCCGTTGCTACCTTCATATGCTTAGAAGATACCCGCTTTCTGCATATGAATGTTGGTAATTAATTGAAAGTTATGCTAAACATTTTCTATTACTTCATCTAAAGCTCACATTTGAAACATTTTACCAAAGTTATATTGAGAAAATTCTACACCAGTTCGTACATAATTAGTTGTCTTAGTAATTAATTGTCATGTCTGGTTTCGTTATCGCCAAAACTTCGAAAAGTGAATGACAAAAAAAAAAATAAATAAAATAAAAAAAAATGTAGTTTCAGACATTGCCACGGTTTTCATAAAATTATTGCTGATTTATCTCTATTAAACCATTTATTGTCTACATCAACACATATGAAATAATATGTTTGTCTATATGTTCGTAGCTTTTTCTTTGTTTCATCACCTAACAATCTTTGTTTCCAAAATGATATAAATCTTTCTTTAAGTTTATTCTTTATCAAAGCCAGCAACGAGCCAGAGTTAAATGTACTATGATTGTTCCAAACGTGAGAAAAACCGAGGTCATGCAACATGTTTTTAACAAACTGTGTCCAAAGATCTTTATCAGACGAACTTGTAAACTGTCTTCAACTATGTCGATGAACCGTCTCCAATTTTGTCGGTGAATTCTCCAAAATATGTGTCGGTGAACTGTCTTTTTACTAGGTCTTTTCGGTGAACTGTCTCGGTCGAGGCCGAACTAAAGCGTCAAAGAAAGTAGAAGAGAACGAACGTTCTTGGATACCGCTATTTCCGGACATGCGCCCTATCGTTGGCTGTTGCTTCCTTGACAACTAACAAATATTCACCATCACCAGTGGACGTCTGATTTTTATATGCGTGTTGAAAATTAAAAATAAATAAAACATGGCGTTGCCATTTTTACCTGGAAATTCCTTTAATACTGGAGTAAGTATTTTGATCTCTTAGATAGACTTTAGAATCTATCCGCACTAGTTACTGACCAGCATTTGTCTGCACATTCATTGACTGCATAAAGAGTTAATGAATGTGCAGACAAAATGCTGGTCAGTGACTAAATAAAGAGTTACTGTCCTTTCGACAAAACTCGGAAAGACGTATTTTTGCTTGAAAAATAGATCAGCTCTAGCAGTGATTTGTTGACTAATAAATCACTGTTTGGAAATCAGTTTTAAAGTAGATCAAATCACGAGAGCTGATCTATTTCGATCCTAACACATAGAAAATAATGATGATAATTGTATCCTTAGATTCTTCCAACTGAATAAAGAATAAAGAAATCCTGCCAACAGTTTTGACTGTAACGCTGACGTTTACATGCATTTCTTATGTTGTTGGTGCGAGAAAGAAGATGTTACACCATCTAACGTCGTAGAAACAAAGACTGATGTAAGCAATGACAAAATGATGTAAGAATGGAGCCACATAGTGTCATGCGCTTCTGCCCAGTGATTTGTTACAGATATAAATCACTGAGTTTAGCCATTGCATGGCTATAGAGAGGAGTGTTAGAATTGCTGTTTTATTTTAAATGAAAATATTTTGTTCTGATTGACCATATCAGAAACCATTTGTCTTTTCTGTTTCTGTGTTTTGTTCTCAAATATTTACCTTAAAATTAAATTTACTTACAAAAATTGGTCTGACCTATGCAGTTTCTATAGTAAAGTGATTGTTTTGAATTTTTGTCAGAGAAAATATTTTTTACTTTTCTTTGTCTTATTGATGCTTCAAAACAATATTGCAAAAATTTCAGAAAAAAAAAAGAACTTGTAAGCAAAACATTTAAAGTCTGCCTCCACATTACCTACCCTACAAATTTGCATAATTTGCATCCTTTTTATACCCGGCCACATAATTGGCGAGGTATTATATACTGTCCGAAACTTTGAGTATCTGTCTGTCTGTCTGTCCGTCCGTCAGCGCTTCATAATTTCGTGTCTGCTCCATAACTCTGAAATTCTTTGAGATATTTTCATGAAACTTCACAGCGATGTAAATCACCATGAGACGATGTGCAGAACACATGAACAGTAACTCTGGTTTGCCTACTTATGGAGTTATTACCCTTTGAACATTGAACTTAGCCATTTCTACAATATACTCGTGTCCGCTCCATAACTCTGATACCATTTGTGATATTTTCACGAAAGTTCACACAAATATAAAGCATTATAAGACAACATGCAGAACACATGAACCGTAACTCTGAATTGCCTACTTTTGGAGTTATTGCCCTTTGAACATTGAACATAGTCATTTCCACCATATACTCCTGTCTGCTGTGTAAGTTGAAAACTGTCTAAGATATTTTCATGAAATCTCACACAAATGTAAAGCACCATGAGTTGACTTGCAGAACATAAGAACCATAACTCTAGTTGACCTACTTTTGGAATAGAATAGAATAATTTTATTGCACAGATATACCCTGATAGTGGGTTATAGGCAAATAATTACGATTATGACATATATAATAAAACAATTTACAACATCATGCACAACAAGTATACACATTCATACACACGAAAACAAAAAAAAAAAAAAAAAAAAAAAATTCAATGTCATCAATGACTTTGGAGTAATAGCAATGGTTTGGAGTATAAGAAAAGGTTAGGTATTTTAGTTTATGTGATATTACATTCTTGTATGTATTTACCTACTGCGTTCATCACATGTTTGTCACAATTTGTCATTAGGCTAAGAAAAGTTTTGTCTGGATCTGTCCTTGAAATAGTTTTGAAATCAGTTAGCTTATCAAATAGTATTTTCCTTTGATTTTCATACTTTTGACATTCACAAAGAAAGTGTACCTCATCCTCAATACTATTACATGATATACATAATCTGTCCTCTGGCTTTTCACCCACATATCTACCCCGTTCAATTCTAAGCCTGTGCGTACTGATTCTGAATGAACTCAAACATTTTCTTATCGATTTGTCTTGAATATTCTCAAGGTAAGGTTCAATTCCAAATTTGTGTTTTAATAGTCTATATGTTCGTAGCTTTTTCTTTGTTTCATCACCTAACAATCTTTGTTTCCAAAATGATATAAATCTTTCTTTAAGTTTATTCTTTATCAAAGCCAGCAACGAGCCAGAGTTAAATGTACTATGATTGTTCCAAACGTGAGAAAAACCGAGGTCATGCAACATGTTTTTAACAAACTGTGTCCAAAGATCTTTATCAGACGAACTTGTAAACTGTTCAATGTAAGCTTTCGATATTAACGATTCACTTCCAGACTGTAGTATATGCATCCAAAAATTAAGACATCCTGTTATAATTGAAACTAATAATGGAAACTGACCTAGTTCACTAAATGCTGCAAAATTACAAGCTTTATAGTGTACTCCTACAACATATTTGCAAAACTTAGCATGTATTTTATCAAATTCTGTATTACTTTTATATGACATCTCAAACATTTCATCCAGTGTTTTACTTTTATAGCATGGCTTATACGCAATCCAAGTATCACTTCCATACAAAGCTATAGGTTTAACCAGACTTTCAAATATACTCAAAATAGCTGAAGGCTTCAGATCTTTATCAAAAATGCTTTGTTTTATGGAAAACAGAGCTCTTTTTGCTTTTAAGCTTAAGTTCTTTTCTGCCACTGAAAACTTTCCAGAATTAGAGAGAGTTACACCAAGGTATTTATAATTATTAACATATTCAATTTCGTCTCCTCCAAGGTTATACCTAAACTTATCCTTAGGAACACGACCGCTCTTAGAAAATAACATAATTTTTGACTTACTGATATTAATAGCTAGGCCCCACCTTTTACAAAATGTGTTAACTCTATCAATATTACTTTGCAAACCATTTTCAGAAGTTGACAACAGAACTAAGTCGTCTGCATATAATAAATGACTTATTTTAGAATCATGTAAAATAGGTGTATCATCTATTACCAAATCATCACCAATATCATTTATGAATATATTAAATAATAATGGACTCAAAACACTACCTTGGTGTACACCTTGTTTTATAGAAATAGGTTCTGATAAGGCACCCTTACACTTGACTCGAGAAAAAGAGCCCTGATACATTGATTTCACTAATTCATACATCTTCCCATTAATTCCTGCTTTCTGCAACTTCAATAATAAGCCTTCGTGCCATACAGTGTCGAAAGCTTTCTTTAGGTCAATAAAACAGGCATAAAGCTTATTCATTTTACCACTCTTTTGAGTATATTTATCAATTATTGTTTTAAGAATAAACAACTGATCAGAAGTACGAAAATTTTTACGGAAACCGGCTTGTTCCTTAATAAGAAAAGATCGATTTTCTAAATCATTAGAAATTCTAGTTTTCAAAACATGACAGAATAATTTCCCTAAACAACTATTTAAAGTGATGCCCCGATAATTATTCGGATTTGTGTAACCACCCTGTTTGTAAATTGGAATAATGATTCCTTCAGTCCATGAAACAGGAAACTGGCCTTCTTTAAGGAGCTTGTTAAACACCTTAACAACAGTATGCTTTATGAATGGAAGTGCTATTTTTATCATTTCATTTTTTACCATATCATATGCACTTACTTTATTATTTTTTAGTTTTCTGCAAGCATCAATGATTTCCTTTTCAGTAATTTCGTAATCTAAATGACCATTTTGGAGTGACGGCCCTTTGAACATTATAAATATTGAAAATAGCCATTTCTACCATGTACTCGTGTCTGCTCCATAGCTCTGATACCGTTCATGATATTTTCACGAAACATCACTCAAATATAAAGCACCATGCAACAAAGTGCAGAACACATTGACCATAACTCTGATTTGCCAACTTTTGGAGTTATTGCCCTTTGAACATTGCACATAGCCATTTCCACCATGTACTGTAAGTTGAAAACTTTGATATTTTCATGAAATCTTTCGCAAATGTAAAGCACCTTGAGATGACTTGCAGAGCATAGAACTATAACTCTGGTTAACCTACCTTTGGAGTTACAGCCCTTTGAACATTGTAAATATAGAAAATAGCCATTTTTGACAGAGTTATGGCACTTGATGTAAGTGCAGTGGCTGGGCATGTTGCAGTGCTTGCAGCGCTTTTATTTATTATGGGAAAATGTAAGTTATTTGATTTTTTGAAAACCAATGACAAGAATAAATTTTTTTGTGCATAAGTATTTATTACAAATGGTTTTGCATTAAAAAATGACAAAAGTTTGGAAATTTATTTCTTCTGTGAAAAGCACCAAGCAAAAAAACAACTTTCTGAAAGATGTCGAAGAACAGAAGGGATGTCAGAGCTAGTTCACTGATGGTTAGGGTTAGGTTAGGGTTAGGGTAGTTGAGAGATCATATTCATGTACCTATAACTGGAATCTTTTCAGACAACATTAGGGTAAGATTGAGTGCAGACAGATTCTAAAGGTATTCCGACAAGTGGAGAATATCGGCGAAGTTCTCCTCATGAGTACCACAACATATGTTTTCTTCAAGAAATAAGAAAAATATATAATAATCTGGATATTCTTCTTAGCTAGAGCTATGAAGTCCTTTGTCCCAGGACAAGTTTATAGAATTTCTTACTTGTCGGCAGGGAAATGGGATGTTGGACAAGTTGGGCATGTTATAAATTTCCACAGCCCTGCATTATGAGAATGTAAGAAATCTTTAATGTTTTACAAATAAAATTAAATCTAACACAGGAAAAATCCGATAGGATCACATAGATGTAAGATCCAGATAGAAGAATGTCCATATATCAATTCTGTATCCGAGGCTGTGCCAAGTGATGCAAAAGAGTGGTTTAAGGGACAGGCTTTTCTATTCTATTCTCATGCCTGGTAGAAGTACAAAGGGTAGAAAAGGTGAAAGTCTTAGGAATAATATTTCACAGTAATTTAAAATTTGATAAGCACATAACTAAGTGTTACTGTTAATAAAGCAAATAAAATAAGTGGGCCTTATCAAAAGAACATTTGGTTATTTAGACAGGGATTCCTTTCTGTGTTTATTATCATTAACTCACATTGACTATGGTGATTCAGTGTGGTTTCCTACACTGTAGAAAAACGCCAGGATTACAGGGGTATCACTAATCGGAGAAAACAGCTTTTTGCAAAGTCAACTTTCTTCTATCTTTGGATAGTGCCTACATGTGTACCTCACAGGCATTTTTGGCAAGATGACTGCACATTGGGCAAAGAAATGAGAAAAAAGAATGACAGTGAGTCTTTTAAAGGTGACAGGTTAAAATATAGATCAAAGGTATGGGAGATTAAAAACAAATGTCTAGGACTGGTCTTTCTTGCGAAAGAATGTGCACATTACTGGTTAACCGCTTAGAGGACCAAGCCTGCCCAGTAAAAGTGTGGATAGGTAAGATCGCGCTCAACATGACCCCACTGGGTTGACTGGGCTGTAAAACCGCTACACAAACAAAACTAGGATTGGTCAGTACATGAAAAGGGGGGAATAGGGGCAGGTCAAAACGTCTAAAAACAGGATAAACATGCAGTTGTACTGTTTATAGTTTGGGACGCTGAAGCTCTCCTACTGCAGTCTTAAAAGAATCAAGACCTGGAAAGACTACAACATATTCAGGAAGGGCATTCCACTGGACAGTAATCAGGGGAAAGAAGGAATATTTGTAGGAATCCTTTCCAGTATGGATCTGTCAAAAGGTCATTGAGTTATACCTGGAAGGTCACTGGTGGGCAGTATATAATAGGGTAGGGTACGGACACAATGCCATAAACAGTTTTGTAAAAGAGACAGAGATGGACCACTGATCATCTCTCTTCAAGGGTTTGCCAGTCCTACTGGTGCAGTAGTGAAGTGACAGTTAGTGTCCTGTTCCAGTCATTTGATCATGGGCCACTGGCCTGCTCTTCTTTGGACCAACTCTATTTTATGGGTCTGTTCCTTAGTAGGGGGCGAGGAGGGGGTTAAACTCCATATCCCATTTGTTTTCCAAACCCTGCAGTCTTTCAAGATCCCTGTCAAATTCCACTGCCACCTTATCGTCAAGCTTTAAATTTATGACTTTGTCATCAGCGAGGTCACACCTGTGAGATAATGTCCTTAGGAAGGTCATTGATGTAGACCAGAAAAAGGATCAGGCCCAGCACTGAGCCCTAAGGTGCTCCTGAGGTTACCCAGTCTGATTCCTTGCCCTCGACAACAACCTTTTGCCAACGATCAATTAGAAAGGCCTGAGTCCATCGCAGCGTGTTTTTCCTAATTCTATAAGAGTGTAATTTCAGGAGGAGCTTTGAATGACTGACCTTGTCAAAGGCTTTAGAAAAATCCAGTAAGATTAAGCAGGTCGGTTTGCTTTCCTTTGCTTGACTTACATGCAAGGTCTTTGATAAGTGAAACTAGATGAGTCTCTTAAAAAAATTATAAGATTGATCTTGATCGTAAAATCAATTATACGTAATTATACGTGTTGATTTCTCGAAATCAGCCTTACAGTTAAATGTGACATTTTGTCGAAAAATTTCAAAAAATTTAAACAAATAGATGCCTCCAATGTACCTACCCTATTAATTTCTGCATAATTTGCAGCTGTTTTTACTATGAGAAAATATGAAACTATTTGATTTTTTCAAAATCAGTGACTAGAATATAACTTTTTGAGCGTAGATAGTTATGACAAAAGGTTTTGCATTAAATCATGACAAAAAAATTGCTAATTTACTTCTTCTGTGTAAAGGGCAGAGCAATAAATGACTTTCTGAAAGATGTTAAAAGCACAGAAGAAGTAACAAGAGTATTAACTAAGGCTGGCACAATTAATCAGATAATCGATTAATTGATCAATAAATTCCACAAAAATGATTATCATTACAGATGGGCTAATAATCGATTATTTTATTTCTGTCTGTTACTTTATCGTATTTACCCTAAGTATTCAGACACCTCAACTCCTTAAAATACTTTATCTAAAAGTTGACAGGTACAGTTTACAACCTACTGTTGTGTCTAAAATAGCTGGATGAGTGGCAAACAGTGTAGACCCTGATGAGACGCCGCATTTGCGGCGTCTCATCTGAGTCTACACTGTTTGCTCAGGCCTGTCTGACTGAATACATACAATAAAGTATATATGGTAAGAGTCGTGCTCAGACAGGTAAAATTATGACCAGATCTTTAGTGATTAATTACTAATTGATTATCGATCACAATGGCAAGACTGATCATCGATTATCTTTTCAGTTCTGATTAGCCAGCCTTATCAACAAGACTTTTAGTTTTCTTCAGCTTAAAACAAAAAGTGCAGACAATTCACATGAAATGTCATCTTATTTTCTCTGAAAAATAAAACCAGTTTTAGAATGTCGTCTGCTACAATTTGCTTAGTGCTTAAGGGTTTAACTATTGCCCAAGTATTGATAATTCTTGCCCTTTAGATCACAGATTAAAATACAAAGCCATAGATAAGTAAAATTGATTTTGGATTGATCATAATTATATGCATCACTCAGAACCCTTGCCGTGAATTTTGAGGCTCCAGAATGTGACCAGGACAAGGTTTTGGGGGTAAAATCTGCCAATGTGAGTCAGGGAAAACCCTGTGTATGCCCATTGAAGACCAGATCAGCCTGTGCATTTGCGCCATCTGATAAATCTTCTCTTTGCACACTGTGGCTAGCTAAGGACCCAATTTAACCCTTGTCATGCTAATAAACTAAGATTCCATTCCCATTTCTAATTGTCAGCCAATCAGATTACTTAATCCAGATTGTTGATAAAAATTCACATATTGAATGACAAACAGTGCAGATCCAGATCAAAAGCCAACTGATCTGGATCTACACTACAAAGGCAGGGCATATTCGGGTTCAGCAGGCCCAGGGTTAAAGCTTCTTCATGAGGGCATCAAAGACTTTGATCAGACTTTGCAGAAGCGCACACTGATATTGAGTCTTCCTGGGCCATTTTGTAGGAATTATTGTGCCACAGCTCGAGTCAGAACACAGCAATTCCTACAAAATGGCCTGTGCACACTGAGAAGACTCATGTCAACCTGCCTATCCAGGCATTCTTACCAGTCTATGCTGTGTGCTCTTTGGATAATCAAGGACCTAGCCACTGAGAGGAGCCAGGGATCTGATTCTTTGATTGAAGATTCCCTTAGACTGGCTCGTGTGAGCGATTAGTGAAAGTTCTGGTGAGACAGTGCAGATGTGCAGGCTTGTCTGAAATTTCGCTGTTAGCATATGCAGTTAAGTACTGTTTTCACTTGTCTCAGCCCATTTATGAAACATCTTGATGCTGAAAGTAATAATGTCTCTTACACATATGCACACAAGCACATCAGCGCTAGCATATGTGCATACAAAATGAATCGTGTATATACTTGGTATCCTCTCCCAACACGCTGCAGTACCCACTTCCCACTTTTCAATAGTCAGGGCATCTGAGGGTCACAAAGGCTGAGACAATATCAAGGCTGGCACGATTAATCGGATGATTAATTGATCGATAAATACCACAAAAATGATTGTCATTACAGATTTGCTAATAATCCATCATTTAATTCCTGTGTCTCTTACTTTACCATATTTACCCTTAATATTCAGACACCTCAACTCCTTACCATACTTAATCTATACTTTGAAAAAGTACAACTTACTACCCAATGGTGTGTCTAAAATAGCTGGGTGAGTGGCAAACAGTGTAGACCCTGATGAGATGCCGCATTTGCGGCATCTCATCTGGGTCTACACTGTTTACTCAGGCCTGTCAGATTAAATACATACAGTAAAGTACAACATGTGGTAAGAGTCATACTCAGACAGATAGGTAAAATTATGACCAAACCTTCAGTGATTACTAATCGATTATCGATTAGCCAGCCTTAGACAATATAATGAAAATGCATTACACATGTTTGTTATTACATGTATTATTATTATAAGTCTCCATAATGAAGTGGGGAGACATTGTTTTTGCTCCATTTCTTCTTCTTAACCTACTTCTTTGACTACTTCTCTTTCTTTCTGCTCTAAATTTTGTCCAATGTAAATGTATTTGGAAATTCTCTTGCCAAACTTGATATCCATATCTATTATATCCCCTAATTCTGGAACAATCTGTCCTGTACCACAGGACAGATTGTTCTGGAATTAGGGGTTATAATAGATATCGATATCAAGTTTGGCAAGAGAATTTCCAAATTCAAAATACATTTATAGTGGACTGAAGGGTCCTCAGGATCATGCCGAAATCTGCCCAAATTTTGTCAGGACGAGTTCTCAGTAACCACTGGATGGATTGTTCTGAAATTTGAAGATATGATAGATATGGACAGATGTTTTGCGAGAGGGTTTCAAAGGGTCTCACGGGGACATGTCCCACCCCCTTTTACTTCATAAAAGGCCTTATAGCTCAGAAACCATTCAGATTCCACCCCTAAACCATATATATTAATTCTAAGTTGTTCCTTATGACAATAGGAGTCCTAAAACCATTTTGATGAAAAAGCAGATTAAATTTCCCACAGTCCCACCCAACAAAATACCGTATTTGATCTAATTACCGCACATACCCCTATAAGCGCACAGTCAAGAAATTCCGTAGTCTTCAGATTACAGCCAGTGTAATTTTTCTTTACTTCTTTTTAAAAAAACTCATTTGAATTGCATCGACTTGTCGATGCAATTCAAATGAGTGCCCACAACATATGCCTTTATAAAGAAAATCAGAAACAATCACATAATCATCATCAAATAAGTCTTTTTCTGATCTTTTTTATAGTGTATCCTTAGTAGGTAGATACATATTTTACCACAAATGAGTGTTCCCAGTAATTTTGAAAAACCTAAGCGCACAGTGCGGTAATTAGGTCAAATACGGTAGGTGCCCAGGACTCCATATTGTGACTTAATGAGAACCCTGCTGGCAACAGGCACCACTGTAGTAGGAGGAGAAAAATCTGTAAAGATTTTGTCATGGGCCCGTATGGGGGATCAAACCCAAGATTCTAGGATTACAAAGTGAACATGCAACCACTCTTGGCTTAAAGGTCCACAGTAGTTAGACTGGTCAGTTATGCACTCTGTTAACTTATCTTCTATATATTTACAAATCAGTTGGCCATCCTCCTGCACACAGACAAATTACATGTACATTTTTTTTTTTGTACCTTGCATATTCAAAAGTTCTACTTTGTTGGCTTTCTGTCATTTTTTTTTTCTCTTTTTTTTCCAGGTTGGGAAAAATAAACATCACAAATCCCATCACTTTGATGTAAGCAATGATGTGGCTATGCATGTTGGACATGAAAAGCCAGGAATTGGTGGTGAACCTTTAAGAGGACAGAAAATGAAACCTAGAAACAGTGCTTTTCCAAGAGGAGAAGGCAGCAACTTGCCAGCTTGGGTAGCATTTGATCGACAGGTCCTTTGTTTTGACGCTTATTTCCAAGAAGCTGTTTATGAGAAGAGAGAAGAACAATACAGAGTTAGGAATTGCAAAATATACTTCTACCTTGAAGATGATTCCTTACAAGTGATTGAGCCAAGATCTAAAAACAGTGGTGTGCCACAAGGTAATTGCCTTTCTGTTTCTAGGTATTGAGACTGAATTATTTATAAACTAGAAATGTGTTTGCAAAACACTATGCCCCGACTATATGCTTGTCCAAACAAAATGCAAAAGTTGGAAAGGGCATAACTATGACAAAATTAATCAGATTTTTTTCAACAGTTAATATGGTGGTCTACTCATCATCCCCGATAAGCTCACCAAGTTTCAAGGCCCTGGCTGAAATAGTTTTCAAGATATCTTGTTCACAAGATTTCATTATGTCTTATAGGCTTACAATGCATGAGTTGAAATAGTGGCATTACTCCTGAACTACAAGTCGAGTTGGAAAAAAATACAAAATACGGCAAGTCTGCTTATTTTCCATCCATATTCCATAATGAAATCTCTAACTGTTCTTGACAGTATCCTAACCATTACAGTTGGACAGAAAAACAGATGAAGGACCCAAAAGCAATATGCCCATCCAACTTATTTGAAGTCTAATGGGGGCATAATCATTATGCATGGTAAATGTCCTAAAGTTATGTACACCAAATTTCTGACAAAATAGCGTATATGCAAACAGTGCAGACCCTGATCAGACTGTGGCTGCTCCTTCAGGAGCAGTCTGATCAGGGTTTCAGGAGCAGTCTGATCAGGGTCTACACTGTTTGCGATGGATGATTCCACGAAGTAATCTAAGAAACAACTGCATAAAAAGCAAAATTTAAGCCAGAAAAGTATGAAATTAAGAGTTCCAAATTTTAGGACATTTACTATATTACAACTACTGTACTTACCTGATATTTGAACACCTTAACTCAATACCATACTTGCTATAACATTCACTACCAGTTGGTGTGTCTAAAAAATGCTGGTTGAGTGGCAAGAAGTGTTAACCCTGATTGAACACAGCTTTCTGCAACATAGGATCTGGGTCTATACTCTCTCCTTAGGAGTTTTTCTGCTTAGTGTAAGTACTGAGGACCTCCAAGGGATACGTGTGTGTGTGTGGAGAGAGGGGGTGGGGTTGAACTATAGTGGCAATATAGCAGCTTCAAGAATCTTTTATTTTCTGGCACCAAATTAATGGTGTCATAATATTGCCACAATATTGTGGCAATATTATGATAAGATTTTCATTTTGGTAAGGGATATCAACATATTTGAATTATGGTGATGTCATGAATATGATGATATAATGAGATTGCATCTTTTTCATGGTGAATCCAGCATTCACTAACTAATTATCACTTTGCATTCTGGATAAAAATCTAAGCAGACAACATTATGAAAATTTTTTTTCCTAGAAAATAGGATCTGACACTTCATGCAAAGTGTTTCCTTGGAGACACTTTGCATGAAGTGTCAGATCCTATTTTCTAGGAAAAATAAGAAAAATGTCAGCAATTTGCTGAAATTTTTACCCAGAATGCAAAGCGATAATTAGTTAGTGAATGCAGGCTTCATCATGAAAAATATTCAGGCTCATTACATTCACTAACTAATTATCACTTTGCATTCTGGGTAAAAATTTCAGCAGACAACATTATGAAATATTTTTTCTAATTTTTTCCCTAGCAAATAGGATCTGACACTTCTTGGAGACACTTTGCATGAAGTGTCAGATCCTATTTTCTAGGAAAAATAAGAAAAATGTCAGCAATTTGTTGTCTGCTGAATCTGCCCATGGTGGGGTAATTGTCAACACTGAAAATAACTCCCAAAGTCTCAATAAAAACTTTTCAGTATGACAAATTTGTCATTTGGATTCTTGAACTCATAACGGCCTAAGTGAACATAAATGTCAATTAAGTGACTGAGCCTATATCCCTTTGAAAAATAAATAATAAAGTAATAATATAATTTCAGGAACATTAATTAGACGACACAGAATTCCCAAGCCACCTCCCAATGACGATGAATTTTACACTGTAGAGGATTTCAACATGGGTGCTGAGCTAAATTTATACTCCAAAGTTTTCAAAATCACAAACTGTGATGATTTTACAAGAAATTTCATGCGCAAACTTGGTGTACGAATGCCAGATCCTAGTTCAATTCCATCTGATCCCTATTCTTCATACCGAAAAGCTGTAAGTACTTTTATTCATGGTTGTCATGGTTATTTAGCTAATAGCATAAAAAAATCTTAGGTGTTTTCCCTAAATATTGGGACATCTCAACTACTTATCATACTTTTCCTACAATTTGAATAGTGTCGTGTCTTTGCATGTTGTTGAACGACCCTCTACGAATTTATTGAATGACCCTAGTCTATATTTTGCTCAAGGTGCACTTGCACTTCCTTATTAAATATGTCAGCCTCTTTCAATGGTTGTGTCTTTTAGTTGAATCCTGAATAAAGACAATATCAGGTTTAACCCATGTGGCTGGACAGTATAAGTATACCGCAACCTCTTTATAACACTATTGTTGGGGTCCATAGCATAAACCATGTTAGTTAAACAACCGTGTTATATCCAAACAAAAATGCATAGATTATATTGAAAAATGACCATTTATGGTCATTTTTCAATATAATCTATACATTTTTGGGATCCTTGAACCATGTTATATCCAAAACCATGTTATAACCAACCATGTTATAAAGAGATTGTAGTGTAGTACTACCTGTTGATGTATCTTAACACTGCTGGATGACTGGCAAAAAATGTACATCCTTATCAGACTCTATATTTCACAGCATCTGATTTGGGTCTACACTGTTTGCTCGAGCCTCTCTGTTCTAAAAATCAGGGTAAATATGGTACATTGTCAGAATCTTACACAATACATGTATTGTGTTAGTGAATATCATTGAGTTGACCTCTATCAAGTTATCTGTCAACTCATTTTATACTTAATGGCTTTATTGACTGCTTGACTTGGCAAATGAAAGCTTCCATTGACATTATAATGGAAGAATGTTCACCTTTGCCACCCTCTTGGCTAATTCAGTAGACGGCAAATTAATGATATATTTCTAATTTTTTCCTGGTAAACAGAATTTGACATTTCAAGCAAAATGTCTCCATTGGAGACAATGTTTGAAATGTCAAAACCTGTTAGCAAAATTAAATGATTTTTTAACATTTGATGAGGGGATTTGAACTAAACTTGACACTAAATATTCTTAGAATAGTCAGCCGTTATCATTGAGTTGCATTATCCTGCTGGAATTTAGGAGAGCAATTATTCAGACTTTTGTTTTGGTTTTTCTTTTGTTTCATCATTTATCTCTGTTCAGGGAAAAAAATGTTGTTATTGTGTTTCAGTGAAGCTTTCACATTGAGTATTGTGTTGTAATCTGTGTAACATTAACTGACGCAGTTTCTGTGCAATATAACTTTTAGGGGATTGTATACAATTTCAGGGGGGAACAACTCTTTCAAAATTGTTTTTGCGTTAGGACTGAAAAAGGAAATTCTCTAAAAGGAAAGATATGCTCTCCTTTGGAGTAAATTCTTTCCATTTTTAGACTAGACCCCTTTTCAGGAAGGGCTTCATACACAGGAAAGAAAACAAGAAGTAACAAGTTATCTCCCTTGTAAAAATAGCAGAAAAACTACTATGTTTTTCCAGTATGCTGACTAATATCCTTTACTTTTAGATGGATGAGAGCATGCAGCCACTACGTCCCTATGAAAAACATGACACACTCAAACAGTTCTTGGACCATGATCGTCATGTGCTACGGTTCTACTGCTACTGGGATGATACTGAGTGCATGTTTGGTGATCCTCGTGAGATGGTGTTACATTACTTTTTGGCTGATGATACCCTTGAAATTCGGGAAGTAATTCCTCCAAATTCTGGCCGAGATGCGGCACCAATGTTCCTGAGGCGTGGAAGGCTGCCAAAGAATGTGGAAGCCCTTAAACAACCAGGCAAGGTGACTGACAGGACTGTACTGAATGTGTTTGGTCCAACTGGACATGGTGGAAGATACATATTAGACAGTCTAAAGGTTTGTGTTATTGATTTAATTTTTACGTAATGTATTGAAAGTAGTTAGCTATCTAGTGGCTACTGTGTCAAGGCAACTACTCGGCAACTAGTAGAGTATTAACCCTTGTCCTGCTAAATTAATTAAGATGCCACACCTTCTAGTTTTCAGCTAATCAGATTACTTGATCCGGATTATTGCTTTAAATTCAAATACTTAATGGCAAACACTGCAGATCCAGATCAGTTGGCTTCTTCTTCAGAAGCCAACTGATCTGGATCTACACTGTTTGCAAAGGCAGGGTATATCCGGGTTCAGCAGGACAAGGATTAAAGTTGACTTTTCAAACACATATTTTCCTGATATATGATGTCATGCATAGAATATTTTAGCTTGTACGGTCTACTCTTGTTATCTGGACTTCGCTTATCTCCAATAACCGCTTATCTCGAAGTGAAAATCTGGTTCCTGTTTAAACATGAAAATCTAACAACAGGTAATAATATAGTGTGGAAAAGAAGAGATAGTGCTCCTGCTCCTAAGAAGCAATTTCTTCCCTTAACCACAATATTTTTAATATATCTCAAGCTTTAAGAATCAAATTACATATTAATTTGTGAAATGTAATTGTTTGATTTATTTATTTATTTTTTATTTTTTTTTTTTTTTTTTTGCTCAATTCTGCAAATCCTGTATGTCTTGGTACAGATATCTCAAAGTATTTCAGAATCTTTCGACTGTGAGGTAACGAGTCGACTGTATGTAATTAGAGTGATTACAGATCAGTCAGTACGATCATGGTATTCCGGTTTGCCATCCAGTACATATCAATATGCACCAGTCTGATTGGGACAATTTACATTTTGCAAGTAGATCAGGCCCAAAGATTATAAAACTTTTTTCATGCTCTACTCAACTGAGCATGATCGAAATTTGTCCTGCTAATAAATCTAAAATTACTAACAGTAAAAAAATCATTCTTGCTAAACGTAGATGAGCATGAAAATTACTCTGCTAATAAATATGAAAAAGCCAGCTATATAGCTTATAGGTAAACTAAGCGGGTAGTTTAAAATATTTCAAGTATACGTTGTATTCTGCATGGAGAAAATAAAGTAAACAAAGATTGATATGTTGTCTGTTTTGTTTGTTTAACTTAACATGAACCCAGTTCCAATTTGCACTATTGGAGGAGTTTGGGTTGTGCCTTACTGTTTATTCTATAGATGTTTATTCACTAGCAGCAGACTAAAACACATGTGCAGGAAAAACATTCGTGTAACGACCCTTGAAATGTATGCATTGTCAAACTTATAATATTCTTCCATATATGAATATGATTTATAGTAGGCTGTTCATATATTTTCATCTGAATGGTGTGACTGACAGAACCAAACGTAGTTTATGCCCAAAGAATGATAATTTGGGAAATCTCTGTCTAATCAGAGCAAAAACTACAGAAATATGAAAATCTATTCTAGAAGGAGGTTGGCAGTCGTTCTTCTGAACAACTTTTATCAGGGACATACGTTTCATCAATTCATATTTAAAAAGATACCACAAAATTCAATTTTAAAAAGATAAAACATAGACTTTATTACTTGATCTACATTTTCCTTTTCTGGATTAAATGCTAAATGAAATAAATAACACATTCAACCTACTTACCACACATACCTGTATAAGCGCACAATCAAGCAATTCCCTAGTCTTCAGATTACAGCCAACATACTTTATGTCTACTTCTTTATAAAGGCATATGTTGTGGGTATCCATTTGAATTGCATCCAATTGTTTATCCAAATGACTACCCACAACAGATGCTTTTATGAAGACAAATTGAAAAAAAAAAGCACAAAAGCATTGCATAAGCATCATAGATAAGTCTTTCGTTGATAGGTTTTTAAGTGTACTCTTAGTATAGATGGATACTATACCACAAGTTTTTCCAGTAATTTTGAAAAACCTAAGCGCATGGTGCAGCAATTGGGTCCAATACGGTAATCTATTTTTTCTGCACCAATATAATCAGAGCAGCAACAGCAGACATAATATTTTTTCTTAACCCTAGTCCTGCTGATCCCAGATATGCCCTGCCTTTGCTAACAGTATAGGTCTAGATCAATTGGCTTCTGATCTGGATCTGCACTGATTGTCATTTAGCAGATTAATTTGTATCAACTACCTAGATAAAGCAATCTGACTGGCTGACAATTAGAAGTAGGTGTGGTATTTTAATTTATTCAGCATGACAAGGGTTAACAGAGCATGAGGCTCAGCTGATGTAATTTCCTATAGTTGTGAAAGTAATTTGTCCCATTTGTCACTTACCACAAATATCCTTGTAACCTATATACTGACCTGTGACCTGTCCATCTGCAATCTTGGCTGGGGCATACCTACTGCACTGTTTGACGTCTGATGATCGAAACTGTTTTGTGCATATCTAGTGAAAGCAGTGTGTTAATTGCATGCATTTAATTAACCTTTTTGATCTAAGACTGACCTAATCTATATTACCTGAGGCATGAGTGTCTAGATGTGTGTGTGTGGTGGTTGGGGGTCTGGAATTCTCTAATCAGTAAAAATGTTTTGGAAACTGTGGGTTCATGGCCTGTATACCCTCGGGTAATGGGGGTCTATGGGCCCTCCCTAGAATATTTGTGAATATCTAGAATGCTGAAGAAGCCAATCTAATACAATTTTACACATTAACTAAGGTCATAAATTTGTCAGTTTCTGTATGATATAGAGGAAAAAAGTCACTAACTTTGTGCTTTTAAACATGGATCTCTACTGAAACAGAGCTTTTCAGCTTGTCACAACTAGATTACAAAGAATGCCACAGGTTTTCTGTTTTGGACAACCATTACAGGGAATTTTAATTTGACGATCATGCACAGATGACAGGCCATATTGCAACCACTTTTGGCATATTCCCTTAGGTGCTTGTTTAACACGTTTGAATGCATTTTACTTTGTTTGCAGACTGGTGCTGAAGCTACTGAGTTCTACAAAGACAGTGACCTGACATTAGGTGCTGTCATCAGTGTATGGGGTAGAAAATTCCTGCTGGTTGACTGTGACAACTTCACAAAAGAATACTATAGAACAAAGTATGGTGTAGGTAAGTCTTAGTGACTGCATAATGAGTCATGGCTCTAGATCAGGTGGATTCAGAGGGGGTTGGCGGGGTTGGGGGGTGGGGGGGTGGATGGGGTTCAGTTGAACCCGCCACCCCCCTGCCCCACCCCCACACACCCCCTTTGACTCAAAATTCATTTTCATAGGAAATTTTGGAGAAATTTGATAAACTTGGGATACCGTATTTACCCTAAATATTCACACTCCTTACACTCTATCTTATACTTCTCTTCAACAAGTCCATTTAACTGCCTATGAATGTGTATAAAATTGCTGAATGAGTGGCAAACAGTGTAGACACTGATCAGATGCTGCAGCTGCAGCATCTGATCTGAGTCTACACTGTTTGTGCATCCTTGTCTGCTCAAATACATAGAGTAAGTATGATAATTTGATCAAATCGAACCCCCCTCAGAAGTCTTCCCAGATCTGCCCTATATTTTAGATGATAATTTTGAAGATATTTTTTTATACAGTTTGCAAAGTAGTCCGTTTCTCTGGGATTCAAGGGCTGGATTTTATGTCGTTACATTTGAAAATTGGAATTTCACTGACCTCTTTTGGAAGCAAGATCTGTTTGAAAGGTTTTAAAACATAATGAAATATTTAGCATTTCATATGCTATATGGGTATAGGCATATAGTGACAGTGAACTATGAAAGACATGAAAGAAAACTTAGCAAAAACACTGTAATGTGAATAGGGCTGACTATCATACCTAATTATGACTATCATGATACTATCACTATTAGAGATATCCTTATCACAATACTATCATTGTCAAGAGTCTACTATCATGATTCATCACTATACCATCACCATATCAAATCACACATATTTTAACCCTTGTCCTGCTGAACTCAGAAATACCCTGCCTTTGCAAACAGTGTAGATCCAGATCAGTTGGCTTCTGAAGAAGCCAACTGATCTGGATTTGCACTGTTTGCCATTAAGTTTGTAAATTTATATCTACAACCTTGATCATGTAATCTGATTGGCTGAAAATTAGATCTGGGTGTGGCTTCATATTTTATTCAGCAGGACAAGGGTTAATGAATTTGTTGATTTTTTTTTTTTATAAAACTGGACTACCTGTAAAGACTAGTACCTAACATTACTGCCCTCTCAAATGTCAGCTTTGCTTCCATTTTACCAAATATTTTTGCAAAACAGAAATCCTTTTTATTCTCATACTCCGTTAACTTAGACAAAAAAAGCTTCAGAATGATATTACAGAAGGAGAAACTCTACAGGACAAAAACTGTCAAAACTATTGATAGTTGAAGAGACTTTCGGTGATATCGATAGTTGCAAACTCTATCACGATAGCACTATCATGGCAGTCACTATCATGATGCATGGACATATCGATGTATCTTTACACCCCTGTGAATTGATGCCCATTGTGTGTTCTGTCCCATATACATGTATATTCTAAGCTTTAGCAAGCTGTAGGCTATACCATCCGATGAAAATTAGTGGTATTTTTCTCATTTTTCACAGAAACATTTTGAACAAAATATCAAATCACTTTTTGTGCAAAATAAGAAAAATAGTTTGTAAATGCTGTCTGTTTTTTTTATAGATAGTTTAATGTTTCAGCTTTCAACTTTGGATCCTCTCTAATGTTCTTGCACAAAGTTATACTCTGCCCCTTGGGTGGTTTGATAAAAAAGTTTTAACTGTTTCTGAGGTTATAAATACAACAGTAAGAAGAAGTGTTTCATTTTATTGAGAATTCTGGCAACCCTACACACACTCCTTTATACAGTCAAATAGGGGAATCAGTGTAGGGTCAGAAATTATGAGAAATTTCATTTGATGGCAAATTGATAAATGTGTATTGTATTTTTCCCCAGAAAACTTCTCACCAGTGACATACAAGAGAGATGCCTATCAGGTCCTATCAAGAGAGTTTCCCCCATACAATGGCTGGGGCAGTGAGGAAGATTCTCTCTGTTCCTGTATGGGTCTTCTACCCAAACCACCGAAAAGAGATTTTATTAAATTTATGGAAAAAGATCGTCGTGGCTTAGACAGCAATGTTCTGCGATTCCTGGCCAAAATGGACACTACAAAACCTATTGATATGGAAAGAAGATTCATTATCTCTTATTTCTTGTCAGATGACACTATTCTTGTGTTTGAACCTCCAGTTAGGAACTCAGGTATCTATGATTTTATTCTTATCAGATAGTCTGTGTGGGCCGCATCAAGCGAAAAAGTCCCTTCTAGCATGCACAAAGTCTGTGGATTCAGATCACCCTACATATGCCATAGGTCTAGATAAGAGTGGGTATAAGGTAAATATTTTTCTTATTTCTCCATGAAAACATATGGAAAGGTGCTTCTAATGAGTACCCACACCATATGTTTTCTTGGAGAAATAAGAAAAAATACCAGTACTTTTGGATTGAAAAAAGAACTATGGCATGCCCAAAGTTTTAACCGAGACTTGCTCTCCATTCATACATTCTGTAGTATCTAATGATTCTGCTAGCTGACAATGAAGGCCCTGATCAGACTGCGCGAATGCTTAAGCTGATCTGGGCTTTCACTCTCCACATATGCCCAAAGACACGTATTCACATGGCATGGCAGCATGGCCCATGTATACAATGTTAATTCTCCAATAACTTTGGTAACAATGTGAGAAAAGGTAACTTCTGACATGTGCTCCGCACAAAGTTTCAAAAGCCTGCACTTCTAAGCAGTCTGATCAGTCTTCATTATCCACATGAAGAAACTTTGCATCCTTGACTATCCAAAATGCACCCTGTGAAGATTCTGATCAGACTGCACAAATCTGCAGGCTGATCTTGATGTTCACTCATAACGAAAACACGCCTATTCAAATATATTGAACATTTTACAACCAAAAAAGGAAAATTTTCAGATAAAAAAAATCTGATATTTTTCATATTTCTGCTCAAAACATAGATTGTGGGTACTCGTTAGATCTGCCTTGGTGAGGCGGTTCTAATGAGTACCTACAATCTATGTTTTTTAGCTAAATAAGAAAAATATGTATACCCCTGTAAACCCCAGTTTTACTACATAAGAGGCAGAGGCACAACAGACGCAATCTTTGTTGTCAGGCAGCTGCAAGAGAAGTATCTGGCTGCCAATAAGAGACTCTACATGTCTTTCATAGACCTGGAGAAGGCGATTGATTGAGTACCTCGGAAGGTCATCTGGTGGGCGCTGAGAAAACTTGATGTGGAGGAGTGGATTGTGCGACTGGTGCAGGGGATGTATGCAAATGCACGGAGCTGTGTCCGTGTTGGTGAGGGGTACAGTGAAGAGTTTGAAGTGAAGGTTGGTGTTCACCAAGGATCAGTACTCACCCCACTGCTCTTCATCATTGTGCTTGAAGCCTTATCATGAGAGTTCCGCTCTGGGGTCCCCTGGGAGGACCTCTATGTCAATGACCTTGTTATCATTGCTGAATCGCTTGAGGAATGTGTCAGGAGGCTCTTAACTTGGAAAGAAGCAATGGAGAACAAAGGACTGAGAGTAAATGCAGGAAAGACAAAGATCATGATCTGCGGTACGGGACTGGACCTCCTGCAGAGTTCAGGCGGGTTTCCATGCGCTGTCTGTCGCACTGGAGTGGGCAGCAACAGCATTTTCTGCAATGGCTGCAAGCACTGGGTGCACAAGAAATGCAGTGGGCTCAAGCACTTGAAAAAGGACCCTGACTATAGATGTACACGGTGCCAGGGAACTGCACGCCCCTTGGATGGCAGACCACAGAAGGAAGTCCAGGTCGGACCTGACAAGCTTGAGGTGGTAGCTTCCTTTTGCTACCTAGGAGACATGCTCTCAGCAGCAGGTGGCTGTGAACTTCCAACCACAACATGTGTGAAAACCGCCTGGAAGAAATTCAAGGATCTGCTACCAGTCCTCTCTTCACGCCACCTCTCTTTCAAAACACGTGGCCATGTGTACAGCTCTTGTGTGTGGAGCGCAATGCTTCATGCCATCGAGACTTGGCCATTGACAAAGCCGAACCTCCAGCATCTGCAGCGAAATGACAGGGCAATAATCAGACAGATCTGCAATGTCAGGCCGCAAGACATTGTCACCACCAGGTCCAATGAGCTACTTGTGCGGCTTGGCATTGAGGATCTGGACCTCATTCTGAAGGAGAGAAGACTTCAATGGTATGGACATGTGGAACGCTCAAGTGGTGCAATTAAGACAGCCTTTGACATACAGGTTGATGGAAAGCGTGGGCCTGGGAGGCCCAAAAAGACATGGAAGCAGCTGATAGAGAGGGATTGCAGAGAGTGGAAGCTCTCGGCTATCAACCCTCATGATAGACTTACCTGGAGATTTGGTGTGAGATCTGCCATGTGTGCAGCAAGCCAGCTATCTGGAAGGGGGCTCACTGATGTGGATGTTGCCCCTGTACCTGCACGTTAATCAAAAATCCGATTATATATAAAAGTGGGCTTTATGGGGGTCAAAATTATATAGGCATGTTTTCGTGATGTGGACTCATTTGTCTGAAGGTACATAATCTGATGTTGCTCATATTTTCTTCTCAACTGGATAAAATTATGAAACTGTCCGAGTCCGTATAAATTAAAGCATATTTTCTACAATCAATTTTGGCATGTCTTGTAATTCCAACCCATTCAAAGTGATAATTGATGACATTCATTTAGAAGTTTTTCAGTTCCTGTATGATATATCCTTGCATATACCGGTAATACAAATTAGTGACACCTTGGAAACAAAGGCCTATTTACAAATTTGAAAACTAAAAGGCCTAGCTAAGTGAGCTTAAGTGAGCTTATACTTGCAAAGTTCAGCTTCTTCATTTGAAATTTCAGCTGCAGTCCTGTCAAGTATTTCAGCTAGGTGGTTGATATTTGACATATTGTTTGGAAGAGGGAGGGGGTGGGGGTGGGGGTGCAGTGTGTTGATCACTTGATTTGTTGGTGAAATCAATCTTTTTTGACTGATTTATGTTCTGTTTCAACTTTGACCCAGTGGATTTACTAAGTCATTTCAGTGATATATATAGTTTATGCTGCATTTATTATGACCTTGATGGTGGGCATATAGTAATTGCACTTTCCATGCATGCATGTGTATGTCCATATCAATGTCTGCTTTATTTAGTCCAGTTCAGATATAATTGTGCATGAAGGGATTTTTAAAGTAATATGACACAGGTGTTCTCCACAATAAAAACATATGCTGTATCTAAACACAGATTCCTAGCATGAAGATATATCCAGCAGGCACCTGAGGTTTATACAACATTAATGCAATGTCATTCACATTAACATTGATACATATGATGTTGCATCAAAGTTAATGTGATGTTGATGCGACATTGTATAAAGATTATGTACCCACTAGGCATTGATACTTTTTTAGTCTAGCTTTTGAATTAATTGCCTAGAAAGCTGCTTTTTCTGTTATTTATATTTCCTTGACAAGTATATAGTTGGAACATGGTGTGTCAGTACACTTCTATATACATGTATTATTAATATTATTCAATGTTACATCACAGGTATAATTGGTGGTAAATTCTTGGAGCGTTGCCGCATCAAAAAGCCTAACCAGATGAACTATAGTACCCGCATGTCAGAATACTATCTGGCTCAGGACCTGTTTGTTGGTGCCAAAGTTGACTTTAACAGCCACAAGTTTGTGCTAATTGATGCAGATGAATATGCATTTAGGTATATGGAGTCACATGCACCTGAGGTGAGATTTCTGATAATTCAGAGTAAGATATATGTTTGCAAAGTTTGTAACATAAGCATAAGAGTGAAATTCAAGTATGCATTCAAAACTGTGACTGTTGTAAAATAGTTGTGATTTAAGTCTAATATGGCAAATTGTGTTACTCTTTATTCCATAAATCAGATATCTGATTTAATATTTCAGATATCTTTAAAGGCTCCATATCCCTCAAAAATAGACATTTTTTATCCAAGAAAGATTTCATAAACTGATATATAGTATCAATAGGATCATAAAATGTGGCATCTGACAGCCTGTAAAATTTCAGTTAGTCTCTCATTTTTGAACTGAATCAAAAATGAAATGATTTTTTATCATATCTCTGAATTAATGTTGGCAACATTAATTCAGAGATACGATAAAAAATAATTCCATTTCAAACACGAGAGACTGACTGAAATTTTACAGGCTGTCAGGTGTCACATTTTATGCTTGTATTAATACCATGTATCAATTTATTAAATCTTTCTTGGACAATAAAATGTCTATTTTTGAGGGATATGGAGCCTTTAAGATATATAAATAAGATATTTTATGTGTCAGTTAATATATCTTATAGGCTATATAAGCTATCTTTTATGCTATATAAGATATCTGATATGCTATATTAGTCATCTTATACAGGATATCAGATATCAGAATTAATAAATAAGATGAGTTTGTGCATTTTCTATAATACCCTGTGAGTGGGTGCTTTCTAGCTTAGTTTTGAATATCTGAAGTCAGGACTTTCTCATTGTAAACTATTCCAGTAACACTGATATGCTCAGGCTCAGGGATCCACGCCACATTTCCGTCACTGTCAGAAACTGAGTGTATGTAAAGTGTCTTACAGTTCTACTTCTTTGTGCTGTCTGAGTTCCCTCATCCTTTTTGACCAACCTTTAAGATGTTGCACACTTTCTTCTCAGTTCATTATAAATAATAAAATCTATAAATGTTGCCCTTGTATACCCTGGAGAAGGTATTCCTTAAATTCCAAATATTGATTAACAGTTGTATGCAAATGTAAAATCTTGCATACTGAACGGTTAGTCTACATAGGGTGTGACTGAAATGCTGACTTTCCTGTAGAACTGTTGTCTGTTGACCAGATCAAATGCTGACCAAAGTGACTAAAATGCTGACCAGAAACCATGCTGACAAGACAAAACATCTGGCCTTTATTCAGCTTTAACTGGTGTTAACTGGTGATAATTATTGGCAATCATTAGACATATATATATATGATCAGGTCAGGATAAATACAGTTAAAATCAGATGTAATGAGTGTATAAGACTATATATATATATATATATATATATATATATATATATATATATATATGTGTGTGTGTGTGTGTGTGTGTGTATATGTATAAACCGTGCAAATTTTTTTTTTTTTTTTTTTTTTGGAAAAGAAAATTCCCTGACTTACTTAATATGCAATATTTTCTTGACCTATTAACAAAATTTCATAACTTTTTTCTTGCCTTGGCAATGGTTATCAGATACATTCATGATATACCTAGTGATTTCATTGAAGTTGCAAAATTATACTGAAAATGAATTTTTAAAAGTACTGATATTTTTTTTCATAAAGACATTTCAATCACACTGGAGGTTTGTTTCCATTTCAGGCTAGTTTGTCTAAATTGCATTGTTTCTTTCTTAGAATTGTCATTATACCGTTAATTATCACCAGTTAAAACCTGAATAAAAGACCAGCATAGCATCTGGTCAGCAGTTTTGTCACTTTGATCAGCATTTGGTCTGGCCAGCAACTATAGTTCTGCAGGTAAAAGTCAGCATTCTAGTCACAACCTCTATATAGTTACCTGCCATCTGACCAAACTTTCTTATATATTTTCAGTTTGCTAAAGCCAATGTGGACAGTATTATACAGAAATTACGACATATTGTTGGATCAAAGGCTGACGAAGTGCGATCATTCTTTATAAGAAATGACCCCAATGGCCGTGGGATAATACAGTATGATCAGCTTGGTGCTCTTCTACGTCAAGTTGACCAGTCAATCACTGATCATGAAATTATGGCACTAGCAAGAATGTACTGTGAGCGCTCTGAAGAAGATAAAATAGACTCAAGGAAACTTATTGCCATTGCCCAGGAGCAGCTTAGAAAGAGAAACTTCGAAGGATTCGGAAAATTGTTGGAGGCGTGTAGTCAGGAAGACAAAACTAAGTATGTAATTAAAGTATTTGTAATTAATTTCTGTCTTGAACTCTCATTATTCATTATCACTAACCACAAGCATATGCAAATATATGATGTTGGCTGCATGTTTAATAAAGTGCATATTATTATTTGTAATATCTAGAAAATGTACGGAGATACTTAAGAAGTCAAATCATGATATACAGCTCTCCCAAGACGCCAGATGACGTTTAGTGACATCTGGCAATACATAAAACACTTTTTTGAAAACAGATCAAACAAATGGAGACAACAGAAAAAAACAAACTGTTAGGGGTTTAGAACTGGGTTTTTGGGTGCTTAATCCTTTAAATTAATCCTGGTACGGTTATAGCTTCAGATAACTGTTCAGTATGCCTATGGGGTTCCCTAATTCCTCAGTGGATCAACACAGAAACACATACCTTATATCATATGCTGCCATTTGAAACTGACCCATTCCATGATTTGTACTTTATCTTTTGTATACTTTTTACCCAGCACATGATAAAATGTGTTATATGTAATGTTTGCATGAACCCTTGCAATATCTAATGTTTGCTTTTGACAAGGTTCATGATATTATTTATCATATCTAATATTTGCAGAGGAGACAGCACAGCTTATTTATAACACCTGATGTTTGCTTTAGATCTGGGCCCAGTTGTTTAAAGCTAACGATGTTGTTAGTTAATGATACGTTTAAATTTACATCAAGTGATATGCAAATATGCTGAAAGTTTTTGCTGAAAAAATGTGAGTAGCTTTTGCAGTGAATAGCTTGCAGAGCTACTCACATTTTTTTTCAGCAAAAAATATCAGAATATTGTATATTGAATCCGCTAAAACAGTTAACGAAATGACCCTTAACAAGCTCGTTAAGCTGACAAGGCTTTGAACAACTGGGTCCAGGTTGATAACAGTTGCAATGTTTAATGTTTGTTGTAACTCAGGGCATCCTGTGTGAAATACTTAATTAATGCTTTGATGAGGTGTGTAGTAGTTGGATCATATACGGTTTGCTTTTGACCAAGTGCATATTGCAATGTTTAATTATTACTATGACCAAGGGCATGATGTATACACTGTTTAATGTTTGCTTTTGATCAACTGCATAGTAGTTGCAATGTATAAATAATTGCTATAATGATACGGGCATGATATGTGTAATACTGAATGATAAGTTAATATCTGCTTTTTACCAGTGTATATGCAATATTTAATAGTTTCCATTGAGCTATTTTATAATGTTTACAATACCTGATGTTTGCTTCCGACCAACTACATGGTATTATGTGCGGCATATGATTTATGCTGATATTATTGAATTTTCTTGTCCTTTGGGACTGTAGGGCTCATATACTATAAGGTTCTGAAGAAAGTTACTTCAAAGCCTGAGGAAGCCTGAGGGATGTTGAAAATTTTTGAGGCCAGAGGGATTTTGAATTTTTTATTACTTCGTGTGAACAGAGGTCTGCTATTTGATGAGTTTGATTCATGCTATATTTCCAAAGGATTCCTACTTCAGATTACATTACCATATTTTACGTTTACCCAGTGCATAATATTTGCAATACCTATATGTTTACCATTAGCCCAGTGCATCATCTATATACAATAACTAATTTTTGCTGTTTACCAAGTGCATGATATGTGCACCAGTACTTAATGTATTCAATACTGAAAGCTTGCATTTGCGTAATGAGAACTATTCATTTGCCATACTCCTAGTGTAGGGTGTTGGTGGTACCTAATATTTGCTTATGACCCAGTGCATGTTTTATTCTATATCTAATGTTTTGTTTGGACGAAATATATGTTATCTTGTACAATACAGCCTGTAAAGGTAATTACCATTGGAATCAAACAGCATGTGCACACTAAAGAATTCGGTTTGATTTTTCCTTTGTCATTGTTGCAGTTTTTTGTTACTAAGGCAACCAAAAGTTCGAATAGGCCTATAATCGGGACACGGTTAAATGACATTTCCTCCATAAGCACTGTTCAAAGGCGGTGGTTCTGATATTGTTAGAACTTTGTAGTATTTTATGGCCCCATCTGTGGAATTATTTTTTTGTTCCACGCGGACTTCGTAATATCCGTAGTTCAGAATATTTGTAATCACACTAAGAAAAGAGGAGCTGGTCGCTCCCTGGTTGATGGTGAGACCTTGATGTGTTTCTGATATTGTATCAGTTCCTGAGTTCACTTATTTACTTTACTTTGCTTTGCTAGTCATTTTGTTATATTACCTGGCTGAGAATGTCCCTGTTCTTTTGGTCTTCCATTCAGTATTAGAGGTAGATGGCAATCTGTGATTGTGCCATTTCCGGAACTTCATTATTTTTCTTGCACTAAAATTGGTACAGATAGGTCTTGTATACCTCTGCCAAGTTTGCCTGCTGTTTTTGATTAGTTGCCCATGACATGGATATTGTTTTGGCATCATTCAACCAGGTGTCTGTCTATTGAGCATATCTTTGTCAGATTAAATTGATCCTTTAACATTTTCAACACTTTTTTTTGTACAGAAGGAGGGTTTAGAATCATTATTTTTAGAATCTTTTTCTTTTGACATCAGTTTGTTAAAACATAACATAGTTTGTGCATAACTTAATATGGAATGGATGGACTTTTATTGTATTTGATGGAAATATTAGCAGCCATTCTATTACATGTTAAAGGATGTATAATTTTAAGTTGCTATATGAGTAAGAGGACGTGATACACGTGAAAACATTTCTGCCATGCTTGTCAAGGGAGACAGCTTTTGTGACGTCCTATTTGATTTCATCCCCTTAAAATTTGTCTACTTGAAAAGGAAATAATTTGCTCTCAGGCAATATTAGTCTTGTCTCAAGTTTACCGCAAAACAGTACCTTTAATGGGGGGACGACAAGTCAGCTCGGTTATTTATAAAATGTCCCTTTGATGTCTTATCTAAGTTCTTGTCATCTTCATTAATAGACATAACTTGTCCCTAAAATCCAGCCGTTATATAATGTTTTGGTTCTGCAGGGTGGTTGGACCTTTGCTGTTGTGTGTATACATAGGTTTGGTCCATGTTTATCATAATTGCTGATATGTTTTCAGGGCAGGAGCACTAGCTGCAGACACTATTAGAAACATCTTCCAGGCTCATCATGTACCAGTACCAGATGATCTGCTTAGAGCTGTGATTACACTGTAAGTTGTATTTCTTGCATAGATGTTCAAGATGAATAGGTACACTTGGTAGATTGCCCTACATATTTGATAAGAGCGACATCTTTTGTGTTTGTTTTCCTGTACACAAGTCCCCTTCTGAAAAGGTGTTTACTCTAGCAAATTCTTTCATTTTAGAGCAGATACCGTTTTAGAATTATTGCAGATCCTACTAGAAGTAGAGCGGGTCTTTCTATCTTTAATACAAATGTACATATCATTTCTCTTACAGTCAGTTGCAAAATACATATATCCATAGTTGAATTTGTTTTTGCTGTTTTTAAATTAAATGTCATGTTTTGAATCCTCATAAATGGTATTGTTCTAATTATAAAGTTATTGTTAGCGTAGCCAAAAAGTTAAGATATTGGGCTGATTAACGGGGCTTTAACCTATTTATCGATATAATTCATTGCAGATGTTTACTAACTTCTTTATTCTTATTGTAGAGCCCCAGCTGGTGATAGTGGTCTGGTTGCTTATGACCAGCTTGTACAACACCTGAACTGGCGTGACAATCCAGTACCACCAATGCAATATCAATCTGTCAAACCGGAAGAAGAATGGGCAGGAAATAAACCCAGTAATGTCATCAGTCAAGTCAACTATAATCCATTGTTAGATGATTTATTTGGAAAGAAGCCAAGCCAGTAGAATTTTCCTTTTAACTGATTGACTTTTTAAAACATTTCTTAAAAAAACAATTTATGCTTCAACAGATAGAACACATTTTAAATGCTTTTGATAAAACAAGGAAACCAAACAGGAATTTTCAACAAACAGGGATTTCAACAGTTCTGATAGATTTTGTAACAACATTATACGTGAAAGAAAATGATAGAGGAAATACATAGACACTATGCAAAAAAAAAAAGTTCTGATCTTAATGGCTTTACTGGTGTTCATAGATTTTCATTTCTTACTGCCTATGGTAGAGAATTATTGAACTGACAGTTGAGTTTTACCTGTTTCACTTCTCACCATGAAGTTGCTTCTTATTATGTGCTTTCCCAAATTAAGCTGGTGCAAAACATTCAGCAATGTTTTTGTTTCGTATGATTCTAAAGAAAAATGTTAAAAACTAAATCACACCACTGTTGGTACTAGTATTACTAAAACATTTACCATACCATCCGGTTTTAAGTGTTTCAATCAAAAAACGTAATGGTTCTGTTGTCCTTTTCTCAGATGTATGCTTCTTTACAGTGAAGCAAACTATTATATGATATTATGGATGGTTATGTACTTTCAGTGACTTCTTATTTATGCACCATTTACAAAATGCTTAAACATTACACCAGGCCATACGCTAAATTTGTACATTTTGGTGAAACAAATACCAATAAACTATAGTGTGTCTGATGTTTAGGAATTTTAATAGATGATTAATAATTAAGTGTCTCGGACAGCAGGGTTACCCTTTTAATTGCCGTGTTAGCAGATATCATTTTAATGTAAAAAAGGATTGTTTCCAATTTAAACATGAAAGCGCTGAACAAGTTTGCAGCATATGGCAATCTATTTTTAATTATTCAGGGAAAATAAATCTTGACATTCCATGCAGCAGGGAAGATTCACATGAAATGTCAAACTTTATTTTCTCTGAAAAGAAAATAGAATATCGTATGCTACTGTTATGATTTGCACTTTGAGAGTTAATTTGTTTCCTCAGAACTGAATTTGTAAACAAGTTAACACAAAACATTCTGTGCTAAACTCTTGAACTTAAATTGATAAGACGTCAGTGGTACTTGGTGGTGATGTTGACTATGAGAGTTAAGTTAAAGAATCCCAATGTTTGGAGAAAAAATGAATCTGCTTAAATATCACCTGTGAAGTATAAATGTACCAAGAGCAATATTTAGTAAAAAACATTGTCTGACAATAAAGTGTTTTAGACAACTGCCATTACAGTTTTAACCGTCTGTCTACATTGTTGGTGTTTTGAACTGAAATTGTGTTTACAAATTACAGCATACTGACGCGTTCGTTTATATATATATATATATATATATATATATATATATATATATATATATATATATATATATATATATATATATATATATAATGTTCAGAAGATGAAGTTTAGTCAGTAATAGAATATTCTTCAGTTGTTATTGAATATTCTTCAATATATTGATTTATTAAGAATACTGCCGTCCAAAAAGCAAACTGTGGTAAGAGTTGTGTATTTGTTACTCTATATGAAAAAAATTTCAAAACAGTAAATAAAAAAAAGAACATTCTTAGTTTTTATTTGAACAACTGTGCTGTTTTGCTAGTATACATACACAGGAGATGAATTCTCAAAGGAAGGGTCCTTTGGTGGCTAAAACATAAGGCCAAAAATAAAACTTTGTTTGTTTGCTATTGCCTACCTATACCACCAAAATCCTCCCTACCCAAAATATTTTTGACCACTTGGGACAGCATTTTTTTTTCTAAGCAAATTTATTGTGATCACCCTAAATAGTAGGATAAACAGGCCTGAGCAAAAATGCAGACCCAGATCAGACTGCTCCAAGGAGTTGTCTGATCTAGGTCTACACTGTTTGCCTTTCCACCTGCACATTTTTGGTACAGCATTTGTGGGAAAAATAGATTTGTTCAAATTGTACGATGTTGTTATCTCAATAGCATGGGTTTTTACTGTAACATTGTGTAAATTATGTAGACTATTGTAGTACTTGGGCTATTTTTACATTTTGCAGAAAAAATAAATAGGCCGACCTACCTATCCTAAGAAAAATTCATGGGTCGGCAACTGCAAACAGAGTATTTTTTATGCCTGGCCTAACAACTATGTAAATGGAGGACTCGATTTTATTGTGATTGTTCATGAACATGTGACTGTTCATGAACAGTAATGTAACGTGCAACTCTGCTCATGCCTCCCAGCCTATGGTTGAGCGATATTTTATTTCAGATAAAAACAGAAGGCACCCAGGAGCCACCTACTAATGACACAAAGAGGAAGAACAATCAAACCATGAAAGGCAAAATTAAGTCAGTGATACCAAAGGGCTAGAAAATATAAAGTATACTTAAGTGAAGGACGTAGAGACAGTTTACGGTCATCGCACAGCACTCAATACCTGCTATAGTGTGTGAATGTAGGGATCAAACATGGTTTTTCATGCATTAACATTCGTTAGGTCCCAGGGGAGGTGTTGAAAACCGAGGCCGGAGGCCGCGGTTTTCAACACCTCCCTAGGGACCTGGTGAATGTTAATGCATTGAAAAACCATGTTCGATCGCTATTATTGCATAAAAATTGAAAACTTTTGCTACATTTCGCGTTATTTTTTGCTCTATTGTGTTTCGCCTTTTCACCGATGTCTCGCGAACGCAATTTCAACGTACTACGCTCGTTCCAGGGCCAGGCAGTACACATCTCGTAACGACAGCAAATCGGTGGCCCTACTAAGAGCATAATGAAAGTTGCGTAGCCGTGCATTAACAGCGCGTGAATTTCCCTGTTAATACACGGCTTTTCGCCGGTTAATGCACGACTATTAATAACATGCGACACTGCTTTTTATGCAATAATAAACTCGGAAAGGATCCCTAGTGCAGTTCCTCTGTTCTTGTCTGTTCTGCTAAAACAGTTGATCACTAGTACGATTTAACTGAAAATCTGAAAAAGTTGATTTCATTTACTCGTGGGCATTAATACACTTCCAGGGAAGACAACTGACTAAATGGGTTTTGCATCCCACCCCTACTTCTGAAATGGGGTCCACTCTAAAAAGGAGAAAAATGCTCCCCAGTGGAGCAAAGTCTTTCCTTTTAAAGTAGACCCACGTACCGGCCTTTTCAGAAGGGGTTTTGTGTGTGAGTAACCAAACAGAAAGTCACAAACGTTATCTACATTTTTAAAAATGGAGAAAAATCTACCAGGTTATTCTTTCCCCTTAAAACCACAAATTATTCTGTTGATTTGCACGATGAAGTGCAAGCTTAAATCAGTAATGTGTGTGTGTGTGTGTAGGGGAGGGGGACGGGGCTAGATAACACTTAAGGGAACTGGATACACTTGGTCAATTTTTCGCATTTTTTTTTCAAGGAATACACGTTTTGTAACTTCCTGTTTGCTTTCCTGCACTCAAAAAGGTAAGAAAAAAGTCCAAGGAGTGCCACATTCACAAGCCGAGCCCATTCCAGACATGAAGAGGAAGAGGAAACAGACAAAAGCAAACAAGCGCAATTCGAACAAAAAGCACTAAAGTTAGCTCTCTCTTCCCAAGCGAGGTAATGCAATGCTAAAAGGACTGAAAAATAAATAAGAAAATAACACAAGGCAATACTTAAAACAAATCGCCTCGTAGAATAAACCGCAAAGTAAACAGTAAGACAAACACCTGGACCACCCCGCCTTAGAACGGTCAGTAGAATACACTACTGGGGGCGAGTGGGGTGGTGGGTAGGGGGTGGGGGGAGAGAGATTAAAGCACTTTTACGGCCAGCCAACTGCTACTCTTAATACAGAAATACATAAAAATTCGGTTCGCATAAAGGCTTCCAACACACTCAATGCATCGAAGCGAAAACATAAAAATCAAATTAATCACTATCATGATAAAAAAAGAAAAATGGGTCTAATTTAAAAGTCTTTCCTTTAAATTAGACACCTTTTCAAAAGGGAGGCGGGGCTATTTTAACAGGACTGTCTCCTCCGACAATGTATCATTCCTTTTAGCCAAGTTTAAATAATTTTTATCACAATCTTCTTTATGGTACTTTAATAAGTGCGCATAATTCTCAGCGCCAATAAAGTTGCATTGCATAGCAATTGCTGCACATTTTTTATAAACATTTTCGTGTTTAACTGATCTTAAATACCTAATGAAAAAGCAGTAGTTTGTAGTTTTTTGGGCTGTCTGTTGCCTTCGTGTATGTGTGTGTATGTGCATGCGCGCGCATATATTGGGTATCTTATTTAACTGTTTCATTGAGATGGTTCTATTGAGGCAAAGAAACACATGAGCCAATGAAAACCACGCTTTACATGTACACATGGCATTCTTGTTCATTCTTGTTCAAGTGCTATTACCATATACGGGCATGGCAGCATCTTACTTAATGGACCGTGACTATTTGTATAATTTTTCAACCCCCTTTAACACAAGATTCCACATGAAGAAAATTATCCAAATGGTTTCAGAGAAGAAGACGTTTAAATATGACACGGTTTTATACATGTATATAGCTCAGAGATAATGGTAGATAACCCTGAAGACAACAGTTTTATTGTACGTAACTAGAAGGGTTTGCTAGTTTGATCATACATTGTAAGTTTCATCATTAGCCTTATATACATTTTAAGAAATTTTTAATTATAATCGATTTTAATATTTTCTCCATACAAATGCATACGGACGCTATTCTGGCCTTGCCGTAAAAGGTCAAAGGTCAACCTAGGGTCATCATTTGAAAAAAACCTTGGTACACCTAGAGTCCCCAATGCAACATACTATGGTTCAGCCTCAAAGCCCCTTCTTGGTTCTAGAGAAGAAGATTTTTAAGTGTTTTACTATATATGGGCGTGGCCATTTGCATAAATTTTCAACCCCACCCCCCACATAACACAAGGCTCCACATGAAGTTTGAAAAATTTGGTCCAGCAGTTTCAGAGAAGAAGAGGTTTAAATATTACACGATTTTATTCATGTATAGAGCCCGGGGGCAAGGGCGTATAATCCTGGGGACATTTTTTATTGTAAGTGAAAGGGTTTGCTACCTTGATCATACATTGTAAGTTTCAGCCATTGGTCTTTTAATACATTTTGAGAAAATGATGTTTCAATATTTTCCCATACAAATGCATGGGGACGCAAATTTGACTTTGCCGTAAAAAGGTCAAAGGTCAACTTAGGATCATTATTTGAACAAACTTGGTAGACCTTGAGTCCCCAGTGCTATAATCAAGATTCAGCCTCAAAGTGTTTTTAGTTCTGGAGAAGAGAAAAATAAGGGTTTTTACCATATATGGGCATGGCGGTCACCTTACTTAACGGACCGCGACTATTTGTACAAAGTTTCGACCACCCATTCCCCCCTCTCACCCCCCCCCCCCCCACCCCCACCACACCTTACCACAAGGCTCCACATATGAAGTTTGAAGAAATTTGATCCAGGGGTACAGAGGAGAAGTCGTTCAAAGGTGTAGACGGACGGAGATTGATCACAATGGCTCATCCTGAGCCATCGGCTCAAGAAAAAGTGTCTTCGGGATACATATAAACAGTAAAGATCCAGATCAGCTATGAAGCCACACAATCTGATAACGATTTGTTATACAATATATATTGTATATATGCCAAGATACTATACGTGGACAGCGAGCGCTGTAACCAGACTGCGCGATGCACAGGGTGATGTAGGCCGTCGTTGTCCGTATATTCCCCGAAGATACATTTTCCATGGAGTGTCTCATATACATGTATTTACTTATATATAGTTTGCCTGGCTACATTCAGATGGAAAATTAGTCTCTCTTCTAATGATTGAGCGATGCTCACTTGTGCTTAACTTAGTCACACTATCACATTTTCATTGTGACACCTGTTGACACATCAAGAAAACGTACCTATATAATTTTGACCCCCTTAAACCCCACTTTTATATAGTAAAACTGGGGTTTACAGGGGTATACACTATTTTTCTTATTTCTGCTCAAAAACATAGATTGTGGGTACTCGTTAGAACCGCCTCGCCGAGGCGGTTCTAACGAGTACCCAAAATCTATGTTTTGAGCAGAAATTTGAAAAATATCAGAATTTTTTATTCGAAAATTTTCAGTTTTTGGTGTCAAATTTTCTATATATTTGAATAGGCATGTTTTCGTAATGAGGACATTGAAACAACAACATTCCTAAACACATGTACTGAGTGATTTAGGTCCATTTGAGTCTTTTGTTAATACTGGCACGTTTGCTGAGCAGACAGCAACTATTGAGATGTTTTCTAAATTTAAACAAGAGCTGTCGTAGGACAGCGTAGCTCGCCTGCTGGGTACATTTTATATTGTAACATTTTTATCATTAAGAAATTCAAAATGAAATAATCTATGAAATAATTTTCAAGTTATATGGCGAAATCATTCAACCATATAATATAGGTCACACTGACCTAGATGTATTTGTATGTAAATCATTTTGTCACATAGATATAATAATCCAGGTATGACAATTCTCCATGAAATAGTAATAAAAATAAAAGGCAAAATCACTGAAGCATGAAATATAGGTCACAATGACCTAGATATAGTAAGTGGTCATTCATTGGGTCACATGGAACTAATATCCCAGGTGTGACATTTATCCAACAAATAGTATTCAAGATATAAGGCAAAATCACTGAACCATGAAATATAGGTCACACCAACAGAGATATATTTTGACGTCAATAATCGGGTCACAAGGAACTAATATCCCAGGTGTGACATTTATCCAACAAATAGTATTCAAGATATAAGGCAAAATCACTGAACCATGAAATATAGGTCACAATGACCTAGATATAGTAAGTGGTCATTCATTGGGTCACATGGAAGTAATATCCCAGGTGTGACATTTATCCAAAAAATAGTATTCAAGATATAAGGCAAAATCACTGGACCGTGAAATCTAGGTGACCTGGACCGTAAAATGTAGGTCACCATGACCTTCACTCTCTTACACTTAAACCGATGTCACATAGTTAGCTGATGTATAACCAGTTGTGTCTATAACCTGTAGGCATATAAGATTTTACAAATGTGTCCTAGATTTTGACCCCTAGCCCCACTGCAAGGCCCACCCTGAGGTATGAACCCAGGGGTATGTTCTTTTGGAATCTCAGAAGACTCCTCCAGGTACCCAAATTCTAAATATGAATGCTCTATGAGGAGTGAAAGTCAAGATATAAGAATTTGAAAAACTTTAACACAGTATTACAAAGGTGTCCTAGATTCTGACCCCTAGCCCCACCCAGGGGCATGAACCCAGGGGTTTATTTCCTTGGAATCTCAGAAGACTCTCCAAGGTACCTAAGTTCCAAATTTGATGCCTCTGTGAGGAGTGACTGTTGAGATATAAGCATTTGAAAAACTTTAACGCAGTGTGACGGGAACGCAAACGCAAACGCAAACGAAAACGCAAACGCAAACGCGGACGACCGGGGTGACTACAATAGCTCTCCTTGTACTTCGTACAGGCGAGCTAAAAATTCTCGGATTGCGCATGCTTTCAAAAAGCAAATTCTCCAAGAGACATAATAGAATAGATAGGAATTCCCTTCAGTTATCTACCCTGAAATTGAATTTGGGTATTTTCCCGTCTAAATATAGACCAATAGTCCGACTATTTATATGACTGTCATACACATCCAATGTAAGGACAAGGGTGAGCAAAGAAGGAACTACCATAACAATAACAGGAAAATACGCATCTAACGATGACCGATTTCAATTTATTTTGACGTTTGTCTATCGTTATACATGAGCCTCGCCATAAGAAAAACTGCTTTCGGGGCCTACCGTTTTTACCCTCAGTATTCAGACACCTTATCACATTACCATACTTGTCCTAAAACTTTCAAGAACAAGATCATTTTACTACGTTGAAGTTATAAAATGCGACTAGATGAGTGGTTGACTGTGTATAGACCCTGATCAGACGCCATATTCTGCTTGTACGCTTGCTCGGCTTACCTGTCCGAAAACTTAGGTTAAATACGGTATGCAAACAGGAAAGATCCAGATCGGCTTGCAAAGCCAAAGATTCTGATAAAGGTTTTATTTATATATCGATATATTCAACAGTAATAAAAGCTTCTTTAAGCGGACAGCGGAAGCCTGATTAGAGTGCGCGCGCGAATGTTTAGGCTGAGCTTGGCTTGCGTTGTACGCACATGCTACCAAGGCCTATTTTATATGTCTCTTCTCCTGTCTATTCCATTCATTCCTGCGTATAGGTCAGTTGTTTCATCATTGATTCTTTATATGATTTCTTCTCAAGAGGGCGGCGACCTACTTAAGTTTGTATGTCACACCTTTTCCAGCTTTAAGTGAACTTACACACTTTCAGGGGCGGGGGGCGGGGGGGGGGGGTGCGGGGGGTGGGGAGGCATGTCTTTCAAAATTTTGTTCATCCATTCTGCAAATGGTTCTACTTTTAGAGGAAAGATTGCTCCCCTTTACCGTTGACCTCTATTCAGAAGGGAAAAGCCATGGAAATGTGATGACAGAAAGTTGCTTGTAGCGAAGCGCTAAGACTTAAATCAACCTCAGGACGTTTTATGGGCGCAATAGTCAGCGTATCACTAATTACATATTTACCCTTAATATTGGTTCACCTTCACTGCTTATCAGCCGGCCTCCATAGGTCGGTCGCAGATCCCGCCCCGAGGTTATAAAACTTTTTTTTCATGCTCAACTCAGCTGAGCATGAAAATTTCTCTGTTAATAAATATGAAAATGCCAACAATAGTTGGCATTTTCATATTTATTAGCAGAGAAATTTTCATGCTCAGCTATGTTTAGCAGGAAAGAATTTGGCATTGTTAGTTATTTGAGATTTGTTAGCATGAAAATTTCATGCTCAGCTGAGTTGAGCATGAAAAAGTTTTATAACCTCTGGGCCCGGAAACTCAAGTTCGAATCCCAGATCGGCCACATATCTTTCGTGGAGATTGACCATGAAATCATTGCTACGGACATTCTCCCCATCCGCTGATTTCAAAAGGGCAGTTATCAGTTGCTGGCAAAAGCATATGCACAAGTACTGTTTAAGAGGGTTACGTTTGTTCAGGAAAAAGTAAGTAGGTTAACTGATCGGCTCGACATGGCCTTTATAGTGCAGACTGGGTTCAGTGTAAAACTCAAACTTAAACTTACCATACTTGTCATAGGATTTGAACAATATAATTTATCAAAGTCACGCTGATCTTTGGAACAAAGAACACATGCAGGCATAAAATTGGAGTTTCGATTTCATTGAGACTCTTCGTATGACAGTGTAGTGTTACAGTGCTACATATGCCACAAAAGCTCCAAACATGCCTATATAATTTTGACCCCATTAAACCCCACTTTTATATAGTAAAACTGGGGTTTACAGGGGTATACATTAGTTTTCTTATTTCTGCTCAAAAACATAGATTGTGGGTACTCGTTAGAACCGCCTCGGCGAGGCGGTTCTAACGAGTACCCACAATCTATGTTTTGAGCAGAAATATGAAAATTATCAGAATTTTTCATCTGAAAATTTTCATTTTTTGGTGGTAAAAATTTCAGTATATTTGAATAGGCATGTTTTCGTAATGTAAACGAAACTCGAAAATTTTACATTATTTTAAAATCCTATGACAAGCAACCAGAACTCGAATATTTTCTACAATTTTCTTCTATAATAAGTATCGCCCTTTTTAATACATGATGATTAGACTGGCTTCAGTCCTTAAAACAGTTATATATTTTTTTAATTTTAATCCGGCGTATTGGTGCAAGTCTAATTCATAGTTTTGTAGCTATTCTTATTCTGATATTCATGTAGTTATTCTAATTCTGATGGCTCTAATTTAAGAAACTTATTGAAACATATGGCGATAAGGAGATTTATATATATATATATAAGAGAAAAAAAAATCACTGAAAATGAAAATATTGATTTTCCCCCAAACATGTCAATATTACAGACTGTAGCCAGTCTATATGTTGGTGTGGTGTCTAAAACAATGCTGGATGAGTGGCAAACAGTGTAGACCCTGATCGGACTCCTGATCTGCGGCGTCTGATCCAGGTATTTTCGGTTTGCTCCGGTCTATCTGTCCCAATACCCACACCATTTCTGATACATATACATGCATTTATTAGTGACATATTACATACTTGGTATCAGATACATGTATCTTTGTTTGTCGGATCGCTTCCTCACTGAGTTCACTTACCATATTTATCTTAAATACACGAGCGTTTTAACTCTTTACTTTCTTGATCTAAAATTTGAAATGAAGTCCGTTTGACTATCTTGTGGTGTGACTAACGGGAGCAGTTACATGGCAAACAGAGTAGATCCTGAACATACACTGTGTTCCGCAGCATATGGTCTGGGTTTGCACATGACACATGTTACTAGTGCAATATAAAGAGATTGCTTATAGTTTCCGCGGACACCTGACATTACCTGAAGGTTCTTAAGTTTTTTGGGTTTTTGTTTTTTCAGTTTGTTACCCTATTTACCCTAAACGTCTGGACACCCGAACTCCGCACCATAATTGTCCTAAATTTAAACAATAGCTTCTAAATTTAATGACTATTTCAGAGCAACACACACACGCACGCACGCAAAAGAATGAAAATAGCTGAAGCGGCGAAGTTTTCTAATCCAGACTAATTAGTTTCGGCAAATTGGGCCTCACCAGTGACCCGCAATTATTTTGGCAAAACCGCACTTATCGCAGCATGCCGTATGTATTCTAATATTCGGACACTTTAATCCCTTATCATCTTTACATATTTGAACAATTCCATACACCAACGGATTAAGGGTATAGTGTCAAAACTCTAATTTTGCACCGAGAGCCCATTACGCTAAACCAACAAGACCCGATAAAAGATCTTAACAAATGGTTTCGACGCATTGGTAGCCTATTAATGATAGAAAGTTTGTGGAATTCGGTTCAGGAATAAGAAAGTTATAGCACTTTGTATCACCTGGTCCATTACTTTTTTGACCGAGTATATAATGTCGTTGTGCAGTCAAAACCTCGTAACTCCATTTTTTGCCAAAATGACTTTTTGGCAACGCGGGAATACCTGCCATTCAGCGCGCCTTCGCTCAAATTCTCGTACCTCTAGGCCAATTAGAACCCCCTTAGACCTTGAGTTACGAACATTTAGACAATATTTTTGTATAGTTTGTATAGTCGCTCTAATGAGATACGATGTCTTGATGCATTCTAAGCATTTAAATGTCACAAGTCGAGAGAAAAATGTCTCAAAATGTATCAAAATGTTGTAACTCAAGTGATTTAGTCGAGAGACAATATGAATTGTCATCTGTAAAATTAGAATAGCTATAGCAGTGAATTTGTATGTCACTAGATACAATACTGTCCGAGTTTCGTCAATAATGGTCAAGTCTAGCAAAAACTATATTTTTTTTCTTTCTCCTGAAAATATAAGAAATCTGGGCCCAGTTGTTCAAAGCGTCGTTAGCTTAACGAACTCGTTAAGGGTTTCGTTAACTATTTTAGCGGATTCAATATACAGTATTCTGATATTTTTTGCTGAAAAAATGTGAGTAGCTTTTGCAAAAGCTACTCACATTTTTTCAGCAAAAAATTTCAGCATATTTGCGTATCACTTGATGTAAACTTTAACGAATCATTAACTAACGACATCGTTAGCTTTGAACAACTGGGCCCTGAAATACGACTATTTGACTGCTCAACGACGATAATCCGTATTTACCCTAAATATTCGGACACCATAACGTACTACCATACTTCTGAAATCTGACCAAGTCCATTTGGCTATCTGTTACTGTGTCAAGATAAAATTGCAGGGTGAGGGGCAAGCAGTGTAGACGCAGGTCAGACGACGCGTTCCGATGTGTGGGTCTAACTTTTTGCTCGGTCCTGCATGTCCGGCGGAGAGAGGGGTGTTGGTAGTGGAGTGAATTTAACGCTCGCCTGCTGATCTGTCGTGGGTCGAGGATCCGCCTGGAGCAGATCTTTTTTCGCATAACTGAACGATAGTTATCTTGGACAAAACTTTTTGATGTTATCATGTGCTTCTAGTCTTGAACTGGCTTAAATACTGTCGACATATACCAACATAGCATACACGAATACTGAGAGATTTAGGTCCAATTCAGCCTTTTTGTTATACAGGCACGTTCCCTGAGCAGATAGCACTTCTTGAGATGTTTCCTAAATTTAGAACATTCCCGAATTACGCATGCGTACAATGAGCAAACTCTCCAAGGGACATAATATCATAGCTTGGAATTCCCTTTAGTTGTCTACCCTGAAATCAAATTCGGGGATTTTCCCGTTTAAATATAGATCAATAGTCTGGCTGTTCATATGACTGTCGTATACGTCCGATGTAAGGATGAGCGTGAGCAAACACAGAAATACCCCGAAAGTACCAGGAAAATATATATCTGACTACGACTGATTTCAGCTGATTTTGACTTGTATCTATTGCACCCAGGGAAATCCGATATCGGGATATCGGTGGTTGCGAGATTTCGGAGGTAAACAAATGACGTCATCCAGCGAAAGGGTATGTACTTATCCATTTTTTTTATAGCTTATATCTTATTCATTTGATAAAAAAGCTGAGTTGCTCGTTCTAGAGACATAATAATGAATATGTTAAAGCAAATATTTCCTTTCTCAGCTACTTTGTGGAGGTGAAAACGGCATTTGAACCAAGATGATCTATTTTTCAACTCATTTTTTTGCCTTTTCGACGGCTACCAGCCCGATCATGGTAAATGACATGTTGGTTTATTATTGCCCAAGGATGGACTTATCTTTTCTTCGACTGTCTTCATAGTTGTTTCAGTTTATCAACAAAAAATAACGCTTCCGGATGAAATTTAAAGCAAGTACTAGCGAAATTTTGGATAATGGAACATTCGGAGGTACACTGACACATGATGCTGTGGATCTCGGAGGGACTGTTGCTGGGTTTCGGAGGCACTGAAAATTGACGGAGTGAGTTCTGTCTAAAAAGCAATATAAATTAAAACCTGCTCGCACAATATGGTGCTAAGCCTGTGTAAAAACACTAGTGTCTCTTTTTGTAGCAATTTTAATAGGGTTTGATTGGTTTGAAGGAGAGTTTAATGTAATAATATTACTAGAACCAGTGCCATTACGTTTAAGAACTTATATGCAATAAAACAGCTTTTCGCTGCAAAAATGATGTTCTGTATGTGAAACGTGATATTTTCCTACCTATAAGTTTTGATTGAAATGTTGATTTTGGAAACTCGTAAGAACCGCAACGCCGATGCAGTGCCAACGAGTGCCATCAGATCAGAAATAATAAACGTAATGTTACCACTGTAAATCTATGATATATTAATTATTCATAGCAATATCCCAGCCGGCCTCGGTTGCTCAGTTGGATGCGCCGTCCGACTGGAGACCAGGAGGTCGCGGGTTCAACCCCCGCCGAGGTCGGCAACATTCTGTCGTGGAGATTGATCATGAAATATTTTCTACGGTCATTCTCTCTCTTCCGCTGATTCAAGAAGGGCAGTTGTCAGTTTCTGGTGAAAGAATGTGCACAATACTGGTTAACCGCTTAGAGGACTTTCAGCCTGCCCAGTAAACGTGTGGTTAGGTAAACTGACCGCGCTCGACATGACCCCATTGGGTTGACTGGGCTGTAAAACCTCAACACAAACACACAAACATAGCAATATCCCAACTCGGCACAATATTCACCAATATCAGTACAAAAACTCTATAATAAAGTAAACAACAGGTGCTTATTTGTCCATCGGGCTGACATTTGTATGTCTAATTAGAAGAATCTATCTATTTTCTTATACTGAGTCGTTCATATTTGACCATTACCTGTGTTAGGTGGGTCGCTTAATTTAGAATTTAGCAACAACAACAACAACAATAATATTAATAATAATTATAATAATAATAATAATAATAATAATAATAATAATAATAATCACACGATGAGCCTGGTAAATAGTTCCTTTAAAATCTGTGGAATCCAGTTAAACATTCAAAACAAAAAGAAAACACCAATATGTCAGTCATCTTGAAATTTTATAATGCCCTTAACTCCCATCATTTTAACGGAATTTCATCAAATGTGCATCGAAATCCAAATGTTACAATGTATAGTTTAGAACTATACTGTTCTTTGCTTGTATTCTCCTTGCGCGTACAACCGAAAGTCCATATTTGAGAATCTTCATTGTATTTTTTTTATTTATGTAACGATCCTGATTTTAAATGCTTGTCGGCAAACTGTCTTATAAGAACTCCCCATGTGGTGTTACTTAACATTGTTGTCTACAAATCTTTATGGACAGTCCGCTTATCTAGGTTTTTAAGCAGCAGCCAGAAAAATTACACATTCCCCTGTAATCCCATTTTCCTAATATAAGTGAGATTTGCAAGGGGTCTTCACCGCATAAATGTTAGCGTGATATGATAATTATATGAGTTGTATCGAGGAGACCTTTGTCATTTTCATTTGCTATCAATAGAAAACATTGCAGATTTTGTAACGTGTTCTTCCATACGCGTTGTGTGTGCGCGCGCGCGCGTGCGTGCGTGCGTATGTGTGTGTGGTGGTTGGGGATGGGGGTGGACAAATTTATTTCAAAATCAAGCAGATGATTGGAGGTGGGGGGGGGGGGGTGGAGTTGGCGAACGTAGCCCCCATTGTGGACAAATTATTTAAAAAAATCAAGCAGATTTTATTCGAAAACACAGGTTACACCCCTAATTTTCGCCTCTTAATCGACATTTTCTGAGCATTTGCACGCCTCCATACGGTCACACCATCCCCATTTCAAAACCCACGGGCCTGGGTTTTTTTAAGCCTAAATTAAATGTAAGTGACAAATCCATGGAGTGTCTGACAAGCCGAACGATGAAACGAGATCTGTACCCCTTTCGGGCCAATTATTTTAAAAGTCATGCAGGTTTGGCCATAAAATCACTTTACATTCGATAATTTTGCATCCCCCATCGGCATTTTGTTGGCATATGTGTCCCCTTTAAGAATAGCCAAGAATTCACACACCCGCCCCTTCCATTTCAAAAGTCTGTGTATAGGTCTGGAAACTCACCAAAGGCACAAAACGTTGTGATGAACAAATATGAAAACACGCAGAATGAAATTTTCATGTCTTAAAAATACAAACTTTTCAGAAAGAAAACTGTTTACTTTCGTATTTTTTTTTTTTTTTTTTTTTTTTTTTTTTTTTTTTTTTTTCATCGAGGCGGTTCTAAAGATAACCCGCAACCTATGTTTTAGAGCAGAAACCACGTGGTTCTTAAGAGTACATCAATACATATTTTAGAGCTGAAACAAGAAAAAGAAAAAGAAAAAAAAAAAAAAAAAAAAAAAAAAAAAAAAACATTTATAGTCCTGCAATCCCCACTTTTTCTATGTGAAGTCGTGTTTGTACCGGGGTTTTCATCACGAAGGCTGGTTATCTTGATGTTTTATCCTGATAAGTCTATGGCACATTATTTCATTTATTTTTTGCCAGTCAGCATAAACGCTTTGTTCGCTTGCTACATGCCACTCCTGACGATCCAGGTAATCGTTTTCAACATATTAAACCAGGAAAGATCACGTTTCAGAAAAGATAAAAGATGTAGCCGTTTTAAGAAGAACGCGAAATTTCCTTTCCTCCGATATCCCGTTAACCAATATAAATCTGTCCTCCGACATACCTGCGTCATACCTCCGACATCCTGTTACCAATAAATATGACAACAACCCTAAAGAAATCTAAAAAAATCTGCCACTTTAGTAATTATTTCACATCTGCTTTTTCTTGTATAATTTATAGAAAGGTTCTAGATTATACAGACATACATACTCAATGAAAAAGCTTTATAGGATAAAAGCTATAAACAATTGAAAATGAAATTTGGGTGAAAAACAATGAAATGTCCTTTTCAAATGTGATTTTGAATAAATAGGAGGATACTTTATATTGAAATGCCATTTTCATATATTAAACTATTCAACTGATAAAATATAGGTTACGTTGATTATACTCCAGAAGCACGTTTTTGATCATTAAAAAAGGATAAGTACATACACTGTCGCTGGATGACATCATTTGTTTACCTCCGAAATCTCGCAACCTCCGATATCCCGATATCGGGTTTCCCTGGGTGTATTGTAATACATGAGGCTCGCAATGAGAAAAGCAGTTTTCGGGGTTTACTGTTTTTACCCTAAGTATTCGGACACCTAATCTCCTTAGCATACTTGTTACAAAATTTGAACATGTCCCTTTTACTTCGTGTTACTGTGTCTAAACCTGAATATTCGAACGCTCTAGCTCTCGGTGTTGCTCCTATGTGACTTTGTTGCCCGGCTACGTTAAAATTGCTTTAGCTCTCTTTAGTATGATTGGGCTTAAGTTTTGTACAATGGGGTCAAATTCACGCATTCATACTGGATTTTGAAAAGTCTTTTGATCATTCTACTTAGGATAAGTAGGTCTGGGTCTACACTGTTTGCTCAGGTCTGTTTGACCAAATACTTACGGTAAATACCTTCCCAGTCAGCATTCTACGTAAATCTATATCGGGCCGTCATCGGCCCGTCAGCTACCCTGACGGGCCGATGATGGCCCGATATAGATTTACGTAGAATGCTAGCTGGGTTACATTAAGGTCTACACTGGTTGCTCAGGCTTGTCTGCCTGTAATACCGTGTTTATCCTAAATATTAGAACATCTTAGCCCTAAACCATAATTGTCCAAAACATTTTAATAACTTGATATACTACCTTTTAATGTGTCTAAAAGCTGTAGGATGAGTGTCAAACAGTGTAGACCCTGATTAGACGCCGCATCCTGTGTAGTCTGATCTGGGTCTACACTGTTTGCATAAGCCTGTCTGAATGTATTATCGTATTTACTCTAAATATTAGGACATATTTATCCCCACACTTTAAAAAAAAAAAATGATGGGACTATTGTTAACGCCTCCATCCGTCCGTCCGGGCACTCAAATGGGAATATATTGTTTATTTGTTGTTTTTTTTTTTTTTTTTTTTTTTTTTTTGTTTTTTTTTTTTTTTTTTTTTTGTTGTTGTTTTTATTTTTATTTGTTTGTTTTTTGTTTGATTGTTTTTTTTATTTTATTTTTTTTTATTTATTTATTTATTTATTTATTTATTTTATTTTATTTTTATTTTTTTTTTTTTTTTATTTTTTTTTTTGTTTTTGTATTTTTTTTTACACTATTCCCTTTATTCCGTAGACTACTACTGGGTACTTTTAACGCACTGCTGGGTACTTTTAACGAAGAAAATACCCAATAAATGCTTGAACATGGGACCGTCCGTCTGCCTACCTGTCTGTCCGTCCGTCCGTCCATCTGTCCATCACGCTATCTCCTCCTAAACCACTGGGCAGAATCCTACCAAACTTACTACATCACTTCCCCTTATGATAAGGGTGTGCGAGAGTAACATTTTTTTCTGTGCGTTTGTCCGTGCGTCCGTCGTCCGTTCATTTGTCTGGCCTAGTATTTCCTCCTAAACCACTGAGCAGAATTCAACAAAACTTGCTATATCACATCCCCTCATAGTAAAGTTGTTCTAGAGCAACATTATTTTCCGTGCGTGTGTCCGTCCGTACGTCCGTCCGTCGTCCGTCCATCTGTCCGTCACGCTATATCCTCCTAAACCACTGGACGGAATTTAACCAAACTTGCTACATCACTTCCCCTCATGGTAAGGGTGTGCGAGAGCAACACTATTTTCCGTGCGTCCGTCGTCCGTCCATCTGTCCGTCACGCTATCTTCTCCTAAACCACTAAGCGGAATTCAACCAAACTTGCTACATCACTTCCCCTTATGGTAAGGTTGTGCAATAGTAACATTATTTTTTCCGTGCGTCCGTCGTCCTTCCATCTGTCCGTCACTCTATCTCCTCCTAAACCACTGGGCGGAATTCAACCAAACTTGCTACATCACTTCCCCTTATGGTAAGGTTGTGCAAGAGTAACATTATTTTTCCGTGCGTCCGTCGTCCTTCCATCTGTCCGTCACTCTATCTCCTCCTTAACCACTGGGCGGAATTCAATCAAGCTTGCTACATCACTTCCCCTCATGGTTAGGATGTGCGAGAGCAACATCATTTTTCCGTCCGTCCATCCGGGGTCCGTCCAGCTGTCCGTCACGCTATCTTCTCCTAAACCACTAAGCGGAATTTATCTAAAATTGCTACATGAACTTTCCTCATGGTAAGGGTGTGGGAGAGCAAATCCGTCCGTCGATCATGCTGTTAGCAACATTAGCAAAGCGCGTGGGGATTTGCGATGGCGCGCCATCGACTGCGTATTCTAGTTTCTATTTACATACTTGTCCTAAAATTTTATTGCTGACGTGTAGATGAGTGGCAAACATTACAGATCCTGATCACACATCACGTTCTGCTACGTCTGATCTGGGTAAACACTGTTTGTTCAGGCATGTCAGCATTTAACCCATTGTAGTTGGGAGACCCGTAAAAGGGTAACTGGCAAACAGTGCAGACCCAGAACAGACGCCGCAGAACATCAGGGTCTCCACTGTTTGCAAATAGTTTAACGATTTTTCTCTAGGAATATATAAATCTCATAGCCAGACGTACCTAAAACTGAAATTGGACTCTTCCAATATATAGTGTGGGAGAGTCTATTCAGGATACAATGGGTTGATATCGTATTTATCTTAAATATCTGATACCTTAGCAGTTTACCAATGATGTCCGAAAAGGGAAACAACTCTATTTTACTATCCGTTGATGTGTTTAAAAATATTGGATGATTGCCAAACAATGCACACCCTGAACAGGCGATATATTCTGCGGCGTCACTCTTTGCGCAAACTGGTCGAAATTTAACAACTCCATTTGATTACGTGTCTAACTGTTGAATAATTGGCAAACAATGAAGACTTAGTACAGATGTCGCATTAAGCGTCGTCTGATCTGGGACTACACTGCTTGTTCACGCTTATTTGCAAGTAATACAATATAAACCCTAATTATTTTGGAAAACATGTTGCATATATTTAATGTTGTGGTTGGAGCTTTGGGGGTTGACAGCATCTCATAAGTGAACCAGGTCTTACACATATTTCATGCTACCGTGGGGATTCTGTGGATTCGTACACATGAGAATAGTGATATATTCACTCTAAAATTTGTTCAAGTGGCCTTTCAAAGCGGGTAATGCATACAGGGTGGGTCCTGATTGGACTGCTCCTCTCGGAGCGGTCTGGTCTGGGCCTGCTTTGGATGTTCGGTTCTGTTTTCGAAGACTTGAGATCTTTGCGGTTAGTTTCAGTCGTCTCCGATTGTCGCTTTATTCTAGTCTTCTTTGAAGCTTTCTTCAAAGTGTTTTGTGTTTATGCTGTTTTATGTTGCAATTGGACCTATAGGCCTACCTCGGTTAGGGGTCCCGGTCCTTAATAAAATCTTCAAATCTTGAAAGATTTCGAAACCACAGTTGTAGAGTTATCTCCCCATTTTACTCTAAAATGCTAGCATTTTTCGGAGGCGCGCGAAAAAGTACCGGCAACTCATAGCAGAGATGTTAAGCCTTAATTTGAGATCAAAAAAGTCTCTTCGAACGATGAGGGGAGCTTTTTCAAAAACTTATCTAGTCGTCTTCTGTCCGGGTACCAGACTAAGGATGAATGCAGAAGGTATCCGCAAGCAAGCTACTTTCAATTTGACGTTTGGCGCGACAGAAGTGACAGCAACGAAAAAAAGTGACGCAGACAACAATTAAATAAACAACAATGAATAAAGAAACGCCATTAACTTTTGAGTCTTTAACGTGTAGTTTGAAAGAGGCCCAGAACGGTAAAAACGTTCTCACTTTTTTTTTTAATTTCATGTTATGTTTGGAATAGATTACTATGCTTTCGACATCTTTCAGAAAGTCTTTTGCTTGACGCTTTACACAGAAGAACAGTCTTCGCGAAAACTGCAGGACTGTCTGACAAAACCACCAAATTTTCATTCTGTCCTGAAGAAAATTTCAGTTTGTCTGACAAATGTCCTGTGATTTCTAGCAAAAGAGATAGTAATTTGATAACAGACAATTTAAGCCTCCTGCCCTGCAGAATTTTATTCTGTTCTGCCAAACATTTCAGTCTGTCTGACAGCTGTCCTGCATCTGTTGGAAAGATTTCGCGAAGACTGGAAGAAGTAGATTTGCAAATTTTTGTCATGATTTAATGCAAAACCATTTGTCGTAACTACCTATGTATAAAAAAATTATTCTAGTCATTGGTTTTTAAAAAATCAAATATTTTCTCTTTTTTTCCCATAGTAAAAATGAAGCCAAATCATGCAGAAATTAGGGTAGGTAACTTGGAGCCAAATTTTCAACGTTCCACATTCAATTTTTCTGAAATTTTCACAATATTGTTGTAAAACATCAGTAATTCAAATTCAGCAAAGAAAAGTAAAAAATATTTTCTTAGACAAAAATTAAAAAAAATCACTTTACTATAGAAATTGCATAGGTCAGACCAACTTTTGGCCGTAACTTTAATTTTTGTGTAAATATTTGAGAATAAAACACAGAAACATAAAGGACAAATGGTTTCTGATAAGATATGGTTAACCAGAACAAAATATTTTCATTTGAATTAAAACGCCAAGCAAAAAACGTCTTTCCAAGAGGTGTCGAAAGGACAGTAGATTGCCAGTAATTGCAGCCGGCCTCAGTGGCTCAGTTGGATGCGCCTCCGACTGGGTTCGACCCCTGCCGAGGTCGGCAACATTCTTTCGTGGAGATTGATCATGAAATATTTTCTCTCCCTTCCGCTGATTCAAGAAGGGCAGTTGTCAGTTTCTGGCGAAAAAATGTGCACAATACAGGTTAACCGGTAAAAGGACTAAGCCTGCCCAGTAAAGGTGTGGTTAGGTAAACTGACCCCATTGGGTTGACTGGGCCGTAAAACCTTAACACAAACAAAACCAGCCACTGCAACTGACAGTCAGACCCTAGAGGAGTTTGTAGCTGCCATCCGGATTCCACTGGCAGCTATCACTATCGTCTCTCCTTAAACAGCCATCCCCTTGTGTTTTTAACTGTATATAGATGTTCTTTTAATTGCTTTTAACCGGAAGGAGATGGCTGTCCCATCCTCCTCACCAGGTCAACAGTAGTCTACAAAGACTCCTGACCTTTTCATGGAAGATGAGCGCAGGTCTGCACGCTGCCTTCACAAATGTCAAGGTCCATCGAATTACCTCAAGCTACCCCAATTCACCACCCCAAAACACCCCAAACCACTTTTATATATACATAAAATGTATTTATTGACTTTGCTGCACTTGATTTAATATACATCCAATTTAAGACATTTAAATCTCATTCTTAGGGGATAAGGGTTGAGATTTTAATTGGAAATTGGTCTTTGAGGGAGTAGGGACTGGGTGTTTACAATAATCATAAAGGTTCCTTTCTTGGTTCTAACAAGCCCTAAATTCAGTGGGGAAGGCAATCTGTCTAATAATTCTTGGCATGATATGAAAGTGTGTCTGCAATGCTGGATGCAAAAAGACGCTCTGCAGATTTTTTGAGATAAACCCTGTCTTTTGCATCAGTGACATCATGGTTGATGAGGCCTGGACCATGCTCCCAGAGGTAGTGTTTCTGCAGTTTTCTCAGGACCTTGTTCAGTCTTTTAACCTGTTTGTTGTATTGACAATCTAAGAGCTGAAACATGGTACCAACTATGATACGTCTGATGCCCTGTCGTTGAAACTCTCTTAGGGGTCATCCTAGAACTTTTAGAGAGGGAGAAGTTTTGCAACTTCAGGATTTCAGGGAGAAGTTTTGGTCCAAACTTGGATTTCCCTATATTTCAAAACATGTTCACTTCTCCCTCAGCTCAAGATAGGGTGGTCAGCCAGCTTAGGGAGACTTTTTCTCCCAAATCACCTTCTAGGATGACCCCTGTCTCTATGTCTACCAATGCGTACATCAACTGATGGTTGTTGAGATACATCATGTCTGGCCTCGGTGGCTCAGTTGGGTGCACATCCGACTTGAGACCAGGAGGTTGTGGGTTCAACCCCCGCTGAGGTCGGCAACATTAAAGAAGGGCAGTTGTCAGCTCCAGAGGTTGTTAGTTTCTGGCGAAAGAATGTGCACAATACTGGTTAACTGCTCAGAGGACTAAGCCTGCCAAGTAAAAGTGTTGTTAGGTAAACAGACCGCGCTTGACATGGCCCCATTGGGTTGACTGGGCCGTAAAACCTCAACACAAACAAAGATACATCATGTCATTTTCGCCGATCTGGACAAAACAAACATCAATCTTTTGACAGATTTCTTTCTCTTAGCAGCTACAGCAGGTGCCTGACCCCAAGACCGCTGTTTCCATGGACTTCGCTAGGGAAAGGAAGTTCTCTGTTCAAATGACGTCGATTCCATCTCAAGCAGAGTCTCATGGGCTCATCAACATGATGAACAGAAATTCTGTTACATTTTCAAGTCTGTCACTTATAATTATGCACTGAAAACAGGCAAGGATTGCAACTGTCATTTAAATTCTGAAAAGCATCTTTCGATAGTTAAATCTTAAAGCGCCAAGCGAAATTTGTAGCAGACGACATTTTATTACTTTTATTTTTAACTTAAAAAACAACAACAAAAACAATTCATCATCATCTTCATAATTGGATTTTTGATTAACGTGCAGGTACAGGGGCAACATTCACACCAGTGGGCCCCCTTCTAGATAGCTGGCTTGCTGCACGCATGGCAGATCTCACACCAGATCTCCAGGTATGTCTATCATGAGGGTTGATGGCCGAGAGCTTCCACTCTCTACAATCCCTGTTGTTTCCATGTCATCTTGGGCCTCCCAGGCCCACGCTTTCCATCAACCTGTATGTCAAAGGCTTAATGTGAAGCAGGCGATTTACAATGTACATGAAATAACAAAACTTGTTTTCTTTGAAAAATTATAAAAAAAAAAAAATCAAAATGTAGTCTGCTGCAGTTGTGATTTGCGCTTTAAGAGTAAAAATTAGATCCAACTAACAATATATAAAAATACAAAAAGGCACATAGTGAGAAATCCCTGTCAAAAATAAAAAAAAAGCAAGAGGCTGGTGAATGGCTGCTATAAGGTAATTATGATATGTATTTCAACACAGCTAGAGTACGAGAGAAAATGCCCTTGATTCTAATATGGGAGCAAGTCCCAGTAAAATCTCCATGAGCCGCAATTAAGAATTGCACATGCCAAAGTTTTGAATGGTTATCTCCCTTTATCCGCCATATGTTGGAGACACCTGACAAGTTTCTGTACACAATCTGAACCATTTTATTGTCGCTATTCCTCGATCAGGAAAAGTCTAAGGGACTGGAAACTTCACTATGATTATTTTTGAGGTATATAAGAATCATATATTACTGTGGTTTGATCAGAATGTGCCAAGAAACAAGGAAGATATTGATGCTCAAAGTACATGTACATTAAAATTCTGTCGAAAATATGCCTGGGTGTCTCCAGCAAGAAAGATAACTCTTGATCTGTGATGTCATCAGCAACAATTCAAATGTGTGGTGCCAGCTGGAAATCAAGGATAACATATTATCCTTGGGCTAACGTGACAGGACGAACACAATATATTATTAGACAGTAAAATACCAGAAAATGCTATGCAGATAAAGTCATAAATTTAGAAACAAACTACAACAATATTATAAATGAGCAAACAGACCTATATATGCACTAAAATAAATCAATATATGTATTTTGTATGCATATATGTATACAATATATGTATAAATAAACCTATATTGTATATATTAATGGTGGTTTGGGGTGATTTTGGGTAGTTTGGGGTGGTTTGGGGTAATTTGATGGAACCCAAATGTCATATGCTAGAACATTTACAAGTATACCAGTGCTCCAGCTAGGATTTGAGGGCAGAAGGTTGCCGGGTAGGGCACTTTTTGCGCGGTCATACAAGAATGAGGACACCATGTGTCATGTGATGTGCTTAGTGTCAAGACATGTTAGAAAATGTAATCCCATTCCACAATAAATACCTCAGAAATAGAGTACTCATAAAACTGACATTTAAACTTTGATAACTCTTTTAATTTTGGTCCAATTATCATCAACATGTAGAATTTTATGTCCTGAGTTGAAATAAGACAGAGGGCAGCTTAAAAAGGGTGAAGGGTGGCAGGAGAGGGCAAGAGGGGCGGCCCACCCTTCCATATAGGGCTAGCTGGAGCACTGAGTACAGATACTTCCCGGACACCATTAGGGATTGGAATGCACTCCCTGCATCTGTAATATCCTCTGCTGAAAGTTCTGAGGACTGTCGCTAGATTGACATCACTTGTAAGATCTAGAGACTAGTCTTCGCAATCGTTGGCCATGGTGAATGAATGTCTATTCATGTGTCATCAGCAGATCAGTAAGATATTCTGATTCTGACTGGCCTCCTACGCAAGGCCATGTGTAGTACACAGGCTAGACATTTCTTCATTCTATAATGCGAGTCAGCTAGTTTCACTCTACAGCTGTGATAGCACAATTTGTAGCGAGGTTTGTCTCGTGGCAAGCTACACACCTCTGCTGTGTTATGTCCAGCTTGGGACATAAGGATGTAGTTATCAATACATGTATCAGATCCTGTGCCAATGGGTGGCAATGCCTGCCTCGGACTGTCAGAGAACCCAGTAAGCTTTCATTATAAATCTGTAGCGAGCCGTTATCGGCTTCTTTGTCCAGAGCACAACCATTTGAAATTTTCTAATGATACTTGGGAGGATTATAGAATAGGGCGAGGCAGATTGTTGTGTACAAGAATGACGACTCTCAAACTTTTTACTTTCCAGTTATTTCCCTTTTATATTGACTTTTTATGTTTTCAATCTATAACCCAATATTGTAGCCGTTTAGAAGATTCTTATGCTACTTGGTAGAATAGACAAGACAGAGTGTCACATAAAAGAATGACAGCCAGCCTCGATGGCAAAGTTGGATGCACGTCAGACTGGTGATCAGAGGGTTGCAGACTGGATACCCGCTGGGTCGGCAACATTCTTTCATGGAGATTTATCATGAAATATTTTCTACGGTCATTCTTTCCTGAAAACATAATGGTCGGTGGAGTTTGCTGAAATGGGATATATTAAAGTTTCCCCTAGCCATCTTAGCATGGCACCGCACCATGCCCAAATTTCCCAGTGCCATGCCCTTTTCACTTGCCCTTGTCCCAACAATAATGTCTGGTTGACCCTGCATGTTCTCAATGAACCACTTGGGATAAACCAAGCAGTTACCTGTTGATCTACTCAAGAGATTATACGTGTATTCACGGAAGTGTTTTTACAGTGGAAGATGACACCTGTCACTAATTACACAAATCAGTGACCATAATGGTTTGTTACAATAATCTGTCATTTTTGATTTGCAAAACTAAGCAGTAGTAGGCGGGTCCAGTTTGCATAAAGCAAGATGTTTTTTTTTTTTTATTGACTACGTAGATAAGAAGTGTCATTCAGATTCACAAAACCTGCCAACTGGTTCATGGGTAAATTAATCGGCAACAGAATCAGTCTGTATAATGAAGGGGGGTGGGGGTGGGGGGTAATGTTTTTAACTGTTAAAATATTTATACAATTATAAAATGTGGCATATGACAGCCTGTAAAATTTCAGTTTGTCTTTCCTTTTTAAACTGGATCAAAATTGAAATGATTTTTTATCGTATCTTTGAATTGATGTTGGCAGTCAGTTGGCATCTTCTAATGAATACCCACAACATGTGTTTGTATTGAGAGATAAGAAAAATTTAAGTAGATTTTGGATGAAGAAAAAAACACCTTATCTGAACCTATGAATTGTTTTATTATTTTTTTTTTTTATATAGTTTCTCAGTCCTACCTGTGGAAAGTATTTCAATTTCAGGACTGAATTTTTAGATTTCAGGATTGATTATTAGCAACTTTTCTCATCCCTGGGGCTCTTATTAGAAGTACCTTTTCATGGCAGAAATAAGAAAAAAAATATTCATATCCTTTTATCAGGAGCAATGTTGCTGGAATCATAGCTACAGATCTATAAGAGGGGGTATCCACATAATATTTTTCTTATTTCTTGACGAAAACATATGTTGTAGGTACTCATTAGAAGTGCCTCGCCAAGGCACTTCTAATGAGTACCAACAACATATGTTTTCATTGAGAAATAAGGAAGACATCAGCATTTTTCAGATGAAAAAAAGCGCCTTATCTGTTGCTATGTCCTGGAATGTTAGTGGGGCAACGGCTTCTTGCATTTTCTGTGCTTCAGCATTTTGTCAGGTGAGTCCATTACATGTATCCATGACAATATTAACAGTTATCCCATTTGAGACTGATTTGTTTGTTTGTGTTGAGGTTTTACGGCTTAGTCAACCCAATGGGGTCATGTCAAGTGCAGTCATTTTACATAATCACACTTGTACTTGGCTGTCTTAGTCTTCTAAGCGGTTAACCAGTATTGTGCACTTTCTTTTGCCAGAAACTGACAACTGCCCTTCTTGAATCAGCGGAAGGGAGAGAATGACCGTAGAAATATTTCATGATCAGTCTCCACGAAAGAATGTTGCTGACCCGGCGGGGGTCGAACCCACAATGTCCTGATCACCAGTCGGACACAAATCCATCTGATCCACCGAGGCAGGCCATTTTAGACTAAATGAACTCCCAACACCTTATATTGGAAGATTCTAATTTCGATTTTAGGCATGTCAGGATATGTGATTTAGGTATTCCTATAGAAAAGTGGTTGAACTATTTATTTACAAACATTGGAGCTCTGATCAGGGTCTGCACTGTTTGCCAGTTACCCTTTTACGGGTTTTACGTTTAATTGAAGGATTTGTTAAGGAGGAATATTTGGTGATAGTTCTGGGATAATTTTTCTTATTTCTCGATAAAAGCATATACAATTTGGGTACTCCTTAGAAGCATCTCGTAGTAAGTACCTACAACATATGTTTTTATGGAGAACTGGAGAAAATTATCACCAAATACTCCTTAAGTCCTCTGATTTAATTCTTCAGCCAGATCTTGTCTTGAGAAGGACCTAACAGAAAAGAGGCAAACCAGAAACGAGATGGAGAAAACTTTAGATTCAGGTGAGTAGGAAGTTCAGTGAGAGGCCCACATATTTTGATTTTTTTTTAAAAAAAAAGCCTGGTTTGTCTGGGCCGTATCTCCTAAAGCATATGGAATATATTCATGAAACTTCACTGATGGATTAATCATATAAAAAGATATGTACTGATCATTGAAGAGAACTCTGGCTGCTTTGGTTTTGAAATTATCCCCCTCTAGCCTAAAACCATGTAGTGTTACGAATGCTTAAAATTCCTGTCTGGCTTATAACTCCTAAACCATATGGAATACATTCATAAACTTCACAGATAGCTTAATCATATCCAGGCAATGTGTCGGGAACAACGAAGATAACTCTGGCTAATTCATTTTTTGAATTCACTCCCCTTGCCAAAAATCTATGTGGTGTAATGCTCATAACTCCTAAACCTGATCTGGATCAGCACTGTTTGTGGTTAAGAATGTGAATTTGTATCAACAGCCTGGATCAAGCAGTGTTGTCTCTGGGTCAGAATATCTGGGGGCCATCTTTGGCCCCCTTCTTCATTGCCAGGGGGCCATTTTGAATTTTTGAGGGCCATAACTAAACACAAGCTGAACGTCAACAAAAAAATAAAACATCATCTTTATTTTTCTCTAATTTTTCATTACGATTGCCATCAGTTTCAGTTTGTTTTTGCCCCCTTGACTTGTCGTTCGGAAGTTTATTTTCTTGTTTTGACACGTGAAACTCAAACTGCAGATGAAGAGACAGATCCTGTGGCCTCGGAATTGCTCATGTTCTTGCTCAGAATGATCCTATCATTGTAAAATCTGTCATGTGAAGCTGCCTCTTTGTCATTTTGGAGAATGAATGGTTCACCTACCTGTTCACCAAAAAGGTGTATCAAATCCAGAAGATAAACTTCAAGAACCAGACCAGCTGAATGGTTCACCTAACTATTCACCAAAAACGTGTATCAAATCTAGGAGATAAACTTCGTTGAGTACGTGTTGCTTCCCGTAACCCTTGTCCTGCTGAACCTGGATATACCCTGTCTTTGCAGATCCAGTATTGCACTGTTTGCCATTTAGTATGTGAATCTATATCAACAAACTTGATCAAGTAGTCTGATTGGCTGAAAATTAGAAATGGGTGTGGCTTCTTAATTTATTCAGCAGGACAAGGGTTAAATTAAGTTGACCTGAATGGCTAGAGAAATAAAACAAATGGACGGAATCTAACCGCATCAGCAATTTTGCTATTTTTTTAGAGTGCGCCTGTATCGGCACAGCCCTTCCAAGTTCAGAGGGTCCGAGCATCTGAAAATATGTGAATAGCACAATGGCGCACCCTAAATACAACACTGATCAAGATATATATTTTGCTGAAAATTAGAAGTGGGCATGGCATCATAATTTATTCAGCATGGCAAGGGTTAAGTATTCAGATACCTTAATTCCTTGCTAAAGACACAAAATGACCCACAAAGGTTGGTGTGTTGTTCCAGTGATTTATTTACAATTTTAAACCTATGCGTCCCAGGACTCGCTTGGGCTATATAAAGTGAGTCCAACTAGAAAATCATTGCGTCCATTACAGAATTTTCCACTATAACTTTGTGAGTCCTGGGACTCGCTGAGATTTAAAATGTGAGTCCCAAAGCAAAAATGTGAGTACAGGACTCGGGATGCGCAGGTAAAAAAATATCATTGTAAACCCCAACACAATCAATTAATTCCTTGCCATACTTTTCCTATATTATTAATTTTAATAAGTACATTACCTGTTGATGTGTCTAAAATCCACTGAATGACTGGCAAACCATGTAGATATCCTGTAACATCTGATCTAGGTCTACACTATCTGCCCATACCTGTCTGTCCAAATATTCAGGGCAAATATGGTGTTTTGCTGGTCTTGTGTACTAACCCTTGTCAAGCTGAATAAATTAAGATGCCGCACCCACTTCTAATTTCCAGCCAATCAGATCTACTTGATCCGGGTTTTTGATAGAAATTCGCATACATGTATTTAATGACAAACAGTGTAGATCCAGATCAGTTGGCTTCTTCAGAAGCCAACTGATCTGGATGTACACTGTTTGCTAAGACAGAGCATGCCATGTTCAGCAAGAGAAGGGAAATACGTGAATTTGTATTGAAAACCTGGATCAAGTAATCTGACTGGCTGAAAATTAGAAGTGGGTGCGGCATCTTAATTTATTTAGCATGGCTAGGGTTGAAACTAACATATCATCATTCAAAATATTGAATCTGGGGGATAAAAGAATAAAAGTTTGTATATTATAAAGAGTTATTTTATATTAGTATTTTAGAATTATTATATTAGTATATTAGAATAAAGAGTTAGTATATTATGTTTTCAAAGTAATTTATTTTGTCCTGAATATAATTGTTGCAGTTAGTGCCAAACTGACCCAGACCAAAGATATCCATGAAAAAATGCAAGGTATGTATAAATGATTTCACAGGTATAAATACAGTTGAACCTCAATGGCTCGACATCTTTGAGACCATCGAAATTTGTTCCAAGACATGGATAGTTCGAGCCACTGAGGGTTAATCATAGCGCAAGGTCAGGAGGCAAATGTGGATAATTTAGGATGTTCTTTTCTATTTTCTATACAATTATGATATATTGTGTGCACACTTTAGAATCACCTTAATAAGGTGATTCTGACGAGTACACACAACATACATTTGCATGATAAAATAGGAAAAAAATTCCTAAAATATCCTAAATACAGTGAACCCTCTTTACAACGACAGCATTTAATCCCAAAGACGTTGCCATAAATACCGTATTCGACCTAATTACCGCACTGTGCGCTTAGGTTTTTCAAAATTACTGGGAACACTCAGATGATAAAATCTGTAATAAAATATGTACCTACCTATTAAGGATACACTATAAAAAGATCAGAAAAGGACTTATTTGATGATGATTATGCGATTTTTTTTTCTGATTTTATAAAGGCATATGTTGTGGGTACTCATTTGAATTGCATCGACAAGTTGATGCAATTCAAATGAGAACCCACAACATATGCCTTTATAAAAAGTAAATAAAAAGTACACTGGCTGTAATAAGACTACGGAATTTCATGAGTGTGCGCTTATAGGGGTATGTACGGTAATTAGATTGAATACGGTATGACTTTACTGTTGTACAGAATACTTAATGAGCAGATTAAGATGTAAGAAAGGTCTTGGTTTGTTCTTATTTCCTCAGAGAAATTTTTTGGATTGGTCATATATGCATCTCTAAGGACTCTTGCCTTTTACTTTTGAGAGTCCAGAACAAGGTTTTGGGGGTAAAAACAGCCAAAATGCGAGTCAGGGAAAACCCTGTATACATAATCTTCCCAGAAAACTTGCAATTGTTTGCAGTCTTATCCAGTGTTCATTGACAGTTACAGTATTTACCGTAATTTTTGGGACACATAAGCCTGAGCAAACTGTGTAGACTAAATCAGATACTGCAGAAGTTGGCATCTGATCAGGGTCTACACTGTTTGCCACTGATCTAGCTCAGAGCAACAATACTGATCATTTTTATACGCCCATTCGAAAAACGGGAAGTATTATGTTAGGGTCTGGCGTCTGTCAGTCCATCCGTAAACTTTTTCGTTTATGGCTAAGTCCTCCTACAGTTTACATCCAATCAAGCTGAAACTTGGTATATAGTTAGACCATGATGTGGAGCGCATGTTGTTTTGGGGTTACAGTCCACCAAATATTAGCAGAGTTATGCCCCTTTGAAAATTTCTGTAAACTTTTCATTTCCAGTTAACTCCTACGCTTTATATCCGATAAGCTGAAACTTCATTTATAGTTAGACCATGATGTGGAGTAACCCATATTATTTCGAGGTTACAATCCACAAGATATTAGCAGAGTTATGCCCCTTTGAAAATTTCTGTAAACTTTTCATTTCCGGTTAACTCCTCCTACATTTTACATCTGAAACTTGATTTATAGTTAGACCATGATGTGGAGCAGTTTTGGAGTTACAGTCCACCAAATATTAGCAGAATTATGCCCCTTTGAAAATTTCTGGAAACTTTTCATTTCCAGTTAACTCTTACGCTTTACATTCGATCAAGCTGAAACTTCATTTATAGTTAGACCATGATGTGGAGCAGCGCATATTATTTTGAGGTTACAGTCCACCAAATATTAGCAGGGCTATACCCCTTTGAAAATTTCTGTAAATTTGTTTCCGGCTAACTCCTAGTACAGTTTACATCTGATCAAGCTGAAACTTAGTAAATTATTACACAATGATATGGAGCACCGCATATTATTTCGAGGTTACAGTACACCAAATATTGGCAGAGCTATGCCCCTTTGAAAATTTCGGTAAACTTTTCGCAGCATATTGTTTAGAGATGGTGTGCAAATGTTATTTTATAATAGGTATATTTTTTGTAAATAACTTAAGTTATGGCAATATGGGCAAGTTACTTATTTTGTTTTTTATCCTCTTTATTAGATTTGCACCGAAATGTTGCTATTATTAAATCTTTATAAATAAGTTTATTAAATGATATAGAATTAAGAAGCTTGATTAATATCAAAACTTATAAACATAATTCTTTTTGGACTTTATTTTTAAACACTCTTCTGAGTTGCCTCCCTTGAAATACAAAATAAAATCCGAATGAAACAGGTTTAAGCTTTACAAAAATTTTTCTTGCAGCATTTTTTTTTTTTTTTAAAATGCCTCCTTGCGGAGCTCTTGTCCTTCATTGATCCAGATGTCCTTGTAGCCACATAGTAACAGATGGCACGTTTCATGAAAGTTTCAGCTTCGTCCGTCATAGGGCTTCTAAGGAGATTTTTTTATTATTTTTTTTTTTCAAATTTAATGTTTTGGTTGTCATGGCAACAAATCAAATTCAGCTGTTTAGACAAAATTGACTCTTAACATAGAGGACTTCTCAAGGAACATTTCTGTAACACTTTTTCCAAAATATCTGCAGTGAGACAGCAATAAAAGACAATTTCCACTTTTCCATTATAAGTCAATGGAAACTATAAGTTACTATAGCAACCAGAGTTCTCATCTGATTAAAACAAAAACACAATTATTAGTTCCCACTGCCTATAGATGCTACATGTGAAATATGGGGAGAATTGGCTTCACAGCTTCAGAGGAGAAGGGATGAAAGTATTAAATTATCATAATATGAATCAGTTATTAACCCTTGTCCTGCTGAATAAATTAAGATGCCACTCCCACTTCTTAATTTTCAGCCGATCAGATTACTCGATCTTAATTGTTGCTATAAATTCACATATTTAATGGCAAACAGTGCAGATCCAGATCAGTTGCCATCTTCAGAAGCCAACTGATCAGGATCTACACTGTTTGCTAAGACAGGGCATGTCGTGTTTAGCAAGAGAAGGGTTAATTAAGATGGGAGACTGAAAGGAATTTTGTATGTATGTTAAGGACTCGTATGTAATCCTTTTTACTTTGTTTTCCATTGGACCAGGGCAGGATTCAGAGTTTGATGTCAAATAGCATCCGTATTATAATATGGATTAATGTTTTATGATACCTTCCTCCTGTTTATATTGAAATAAGGCTAATTTTCGCTGATCTGTAGATATGAACTCAAGATTTGGATAATCCCCGCGTCCTTTGGATGAGATTGCTCTTAAACAGCAGAAACTCTCAAATGCACCTAATTGGAAGTTTTATAGGGTTGTTTTGGACAAATTTTTACAGTTTTGGTTTCTACAAACATTTTCATGCATGTACATTTCAGAGACAATGAAAATTGCACAGCATAAAGTAGCTCAGACACAGAGCCTCTCAGAAAGGTATAAATACATTTAAGGCTGGCACAATTAATTGGTTAATCGATTAATTGATCGATGAATTCCACAAAAATGATTATCGTTACAGGTTTGCTAATCAATCATTTGATTTCTGTGGTGTTACTTTACAGTATTTCTCCATAGCATTCAGACACCTCGACTCCTTACCATAGTTTATCTAAAATTTGAACAATTTACTACCCAATGTTGTGTCTAAAATTAGCTAAATGAGTGGCAAATAGTGTAGACCCTGATGAGACCTAGCATTTTGTGGCATCTCATCTGGGTCTACACTGTTTGCTCAGGCCTGTCTGGCATATGGTAAGAGTCATGCTCAGACAGACAGGTTAAATTATGACCTAATCTTTAATGAATACTAATCGATTATCGATCACAACGGTAGGACTGATAATCAGTTATCTTTTTAGCTCTGATAAGCCAGCCCTAAATACATTACAGGTTATTAGTTAGGCCGTACAGTTGGTCATATTTTGGCATATCCTTTTTTATACCTGGGTCCAGTTGTTTGAAGTATTGTTAGCTTAACCTGTGAAGCCAACATCAACATTTTATATTTTACATAATAATTCTAAATACAGTACACTAATATTTTTTTTTTTTTAAAGAAAAACCATCAAAAACTACGTAATGTATTTACCCTAAGTATTCTGACACCTCGACTTCTTACCATACTTGTTCTAAAATTTGAACAAGTGCAATTTACTACCTGATGTTGTGTCACAAAAATTGGTGGATAAGTGGTAAATAGTGTAGGCCCTGATGAGATGCTGCGTTCTGGGTCTACACTGTTTGTTCATGCCTGTCTGTCTGAATACATACGCTAAATACGGTACAATTTTAAAGACCTATATATCCTGAATATCTAAATGGATTTAGTTTATAGATTGTAGTTGAATTGCTATTAGAGACTGGCCCAATCTTTTTTCAATACAAACCCCACCACCTTGGGTCAGGGTCGTAGATTTAGGTCTTTCATGTTACACCTATGTTTTTATTTAAAGATTTGTGTCTTCTGATTCACAAAATAGGTAGGTGTTAGAGACTGGTCCATCACTTAGTGATTGAGGTGAAGGAGAAACTGGCTTAGAATATTCATGTTAAAATTTTATGTTTACCGTTCTGAAATTCTGTGTCTCCTGAATGCCTTTAGTTGATACTTGGATTGACATTACAGTCAGACCTCAGTAACTAACACCAATGGCCTGTTTACCATGGCTGCTTCAAACTTGTTTTTGAGTCTCTACAAAATTCTTCCAATAGCTCAAGAAAACAAATATTCAAGGAAATTTTCTTATTATATCATGAAATTTGTTGTGTGTACTCATTAGAATTGCTTCATCCAGGACACTAATGTACTCTGATGTGTACACTTAACATACTATTATTGTCTAAAGATTGAAAAACATTTCCTAAATTACCGTATTCGACCTAATTACCACACTGTGCGCTTACATTGTTTTAAAAAATACTGGGAAAACTTGTGGTAAAATATGTACCTACCTATACCAAAGTTACACTTTAAAAAAGAAAGAAAAGAAAATGATCAGTGAAGAACTTACCAATTGATGCTTATGCGATGTTTTTGTGTGTGGATCTTTTCTGGTTTTCTTTATAGAAGCATATGCTGTGGGAACTCATTTGAATTGCATTGACAAGTTGATGCATTTCAAATGAGTACCCACAACATATGTTGTTTTTTTTTGTTTGTTTTTTTTTTTATAAGAAGTAGATACATGTACATGGCCTGTAATCTGAAGACTACGAAATTGACTGTGTGCTTATAGGGGTATGTGCGGCTAATGGATCGAATACGGTATCCCCAGTTGCTTCCTGACCTGGCATCAGGATTAACCCTCAGTGACTTGAACTACCCATATCTCGAACAAATTTCCATGGTCCCGAAGGTGTTTGAGTTTTTGATGTTCAACTTTACATACTGGTCTAAAGTTTTGCTCAGTGTGAATCCAACCCCACTTTGTGAGCATGATGTCAAGGTCAAAGACTTAGAATTTTTATGTTAATTTTTAAAAGATGTGTATCTCCAGAGTGGCTGGATGAATGTGGTTGAAGTTTAGACTGGAGTAAGATACTGATTCAAAGATTTGTTCAGAGCAAGACCCTCTCTCCCTCAACATGCCCAACACCCTTTTCCTTCCAGCAGTCACTCTGGGGCACAGACTTCAAATTTTTTGTATGATGGACAAGCTGCTTTCTGTCATTTTCCTGTCTTGCACTAGGTATTATTATAAATGCAGTTCTGTAGTTAAAAAAATTTTTAAGCTACTGATGCTTTGAACAATTGGCCCGCATCTTTTAATCTTATTAATTTACTTTCTATAAAGTTTCTGTTTGATTACTTATTTAAATTGTTTCATATTTTGATATTGCCAGATATTTATTGTCCTTCTGTTTTTAGCTCATCTGAGCTGTGCTCAAGATGAGCTATAGTGATCACTTTTTGTCCGCAGTCATAATAATCATTATAGCATATGTGCTTTATGTTTCTATATTACTTATAAAGCAACAGCATATAATAGCATAACTAGGGTAATTTAAGATATAGGTTGTTTCAAGACAAAGTAGATTTTGCAGCCATGTTTTTAGTCAATGAGTCTTTCATAATACTCTTAATTTATAGCTCATTATGTGACCTTTGGCTCACATTTCTAAAAATAGAATTTCAAATAATCGATAGTGAAAAAAAGAATATCGATAGCTGCCGATAGTGGGCTCATCCGAATTAGTTTTCGAGACAGGATCTTGAAAAAGTATTGAAGACAGTCAAGTGAAAGTTCAAATTTTAATAGAGAGCAGTGAGGGAAAGGAAGTACATAGTTTAAGAATTGCAGCCATTACCTAAATTATTGAAATGTCTCCACTGTTTAGCTCACTTGAGCTATTGCTATACTTGTTATTCAGTATCTGTTGATAATCCTTCCATCCTGCTAGATGACTGCTCTGAGACTGCTAGGGATCTGGGCAGTGGATTAATTGGTAAAGCATCCACTTTGCATCCAGGATGTTGATGACTGGGGAATTATATTTCAGCAAGACAAAACTCTTAAAGAGAGAGAGTTGGAATTCAGGGCCCAGTTGTTCAAAGCGTCGTTAGCTTAACGAACTCGTTAAGGGTCATTTCGTTAACAGTTTTAGCGGATTCAATATACAGTATTCTGATATTTTTTGCTGAAAAAATGTGAGTAGCTTTTGCACTGCAAAAGCTGCTCACATTTTTTCAGCAAAAAATTTCAGAATATTTGCGTATCACTCGACGTAAATTTTAACGAATCGTTAACTAACAACATCGTTAGCTTTGAACAACTGGGCCCAGCTCATGACTGTCAATTGCACAGAACCTTACCCTATCACTCCGTCATCTTGATATGACGGGATGGTTGGGTGAGGCAAAGGTGTCATATATCTTACATCATCAGGGCGTCCAACTGTTAGTGGCTTACAGTTGGGCAATGCCTGTTATCCTTGCAGCAGATCAGGTAGAGGGGGAATGTTTTTATTGTCCCCTGCTTTTTTGAAGAAAAGCGAGGGGACATGGTATTCGGCTTTCCGTGCTTCGTGGTTTCGAGTTTGTAGTAGGTACCTTGTGAGCGCAACTCCTGCTACAATTTTGGACCAGTCCTTTTGAAACTTTACAGGTGTTTTAATCATGGTCTGAAAATTTGCATGTGCTTTTTACAGAATCAAATTAATTTTTTTTTCACTTTTTTTAACTTAGAGTTTGTTTTTTTTTTTTTTTGCATGGTTCAGAGTTTTGTAGTGGGAACCTTGTGAGGGCAACTCCCTCCTACAGTTTTATACCGATCCTTCTGAAACTTCACAGGTATCTTAATCATAGTCTGAAGATATGCATGTGCTTTTTACAGAATCTTGAAATATTTTTTTCAAATTTTTCACATTTTTAACTGAGACATTTTTTCATGCTTCAGTACTATGAAAATGTATATGTAGTAGGTACCTTGTGAGCGCAACTCCTCCTACAGTTTTGGACCGATCCTTTTGAAACTTTACAGGTGTTTTAATCATGGTATGCATATGTGCTTTTCAGTGAATCTTGAATTAATTTTTTCTCAAATTTTTCACATTTTTAACAGACTTTTTTTTCATGCTTCAATACTATGAAAATGTATCCTTAAGTTATTTTTTTGTTCACTTTTTTCACATTTTTAACTTAGACTTTTTTGCATGGTTCCGAGTTTGTAGTGTGAACCTTGTGAGTGCAGCTCCTCCTACAGTTTTATATTGAGGCGTCTGAAACTTCACAGGTATCTTAATCATGGTTTGAAGATATGCATGTGCTTTTTACAGAACCTTGAATTAATTTTTCTCAAATTTTTCACATTTTTGTTGCACCTGCTTTAGCATGGGCTATTTAGGTGTGCAAGTTTCCGTTCGTACATCCGTCCATTCGTCTTTCCATCGATATTTACCCTGGGTGTCTTGTGAGCACAACTCCTCCTACAGTTTTGTACCGATCATTTTGAAACTTTGCATATGTTTTCTACATGGTATGAAGATGTGCATGTGGTTTGGATATAATTGTTAGAACATTTTTTGTCACTTTTTCTACATTGTGAACTTTGGGGTTGACATGTCTTTTAACCCTAAGTCAATCAGTCAGTCTTGATATGACTTAACACTGGCCCAGCTGAACCCAGATATGCCCTGCCTTTGCAAACAATGTATTTACAGATCAGTTGGCTTCTTAAGAAGCCACCTGATCTGGATCTTCACTGTTTGTCATTAAGAATGCAAATTTATATCAGTAACCTTGGATCAAGTAATCTGATTGGTTGAAAATTAGAAGTGAGCATGGCATCTTGATTTATTCATCATGGCAGTGGTTAGTGTAAATATGATAAACACATGAATATTCTTTCTTTTTGATTTAGTCTTGAGGAAACCAGTGAAAGTAAACGTGCAGCTTTGACTCAGCTTAGTGAGCAGATCCTAGCAGATGAAGAAGGAAGAGAAGAAGATGCGTAAGCATTAAAACTTTGCATGCTGGGTAAAATTTCAGCAGACGACATTTTGAAGTATTTTTTTTTTTTTTTTTTTTTCCTAGAAAGTAGGATTTGACACTTCATGCAAATTGTCTCCTAAGGAGATAATTTGTCTCCTAAGGAGACAATTTGTATGAAGTGTCAGGTCCTATTTTTGCAGGAAAAATAAGAAAAATATCATCAGTTTGTCATCTGCCGAATCTGCCTAGAGGGTGGTAAGCATTGATCAAATGAGCAGTGACATAAGAAACTTTATCCTGTGCGGTATGCAAATAACAGTGTGTACTTTGTTGAGGCCATGACTCGAATTCAGCATCGAAGGCACAGATTAGGTTATTTCGACGCCTGTTATAGAACCGCAGTCTATTTTAGTATCTTCCAGTGAGAAACAAAAGCCTAGAAAGTCTGTGCAAAATGTGTGGTGCAGTAAGTATTTCCTATGCATACATGTAATGTGCAGGCTGCCTTTACTATTAATGTCTCTTACCAAAATACAGAGCTTCTGGCAAGATATTGTGGCAATATTGCGGCAATATTGCAGCAATATTGTCGCAGTACATTCTGGCATATTGCCTCAATATTGTGGCAATACTGGATTTCATATGCAAATTAGTTTCCCTCAATATTGCCAGAATGATCCTTTCTGGCAATATTGCTGCAATACTGTCAAAACCATCCAGATATGAATTGGGACCTAAATTTCTGGCAATATTGCCACAAGAAAAGTATTAGTTACCGCAGTGTAGCAGTTAACTGCATGTGGTTTTCAGTTTTCTGTTAATTCCAACATATGCAAGAAACTAGAAGCTTGACATACTTGATTGAGTCAGGGAATGTGCTAGTAAAATCAATGAATTTGAAAATTGCATGCATGAAATTTACTTAACAAACTTATCTTTCACAGAAAAAGTTTCTTAAGGAAGACCCTGGTTTTAAGGTAAAAAATACTATCTTACATAGAGCATAAAATGTCAAATGTCCTTATGTCTCCTTTCTTAATTGGAACTATCCCTCTTTCTGCTGTTGTGAAAATGTAAATTTTGTATTTCCTACTTTCTGACTGCCTGGTAATGTAATTAAGTCTTATAGCTAGACCCATTTCCAGAATGCATGCAGAACAAAAGAACTTATCAGTTTCAGAAATATAGCTACCATTAGAAAAAATACAGTGTTGTATAAAAAAGCAAACTATCTGAAAAAACTCACTTGTATCAAAATCACTTGGTTGATGTGTTCCTGCCCATGATTGAAACAGATTTTAATTTAATTTAAACACATTTTCTTTGTTTGTATCTGATTATTTCCTCCAAAATTACTAAAGGAAGTGACACAAGAAGTGCCCACTGAGCATGCTCCAGTTTTTTATGCCCCGCCACCAAAAAAGTGGCAGGGTATTATGTTATACCCTCTGAAATTTTGAGTGTCCGTCCGTCCGTCAGCGCTCCCACCATTTGTTTGCCCGCAACTCCTCCTAGTTTTAGGCCAATCCTTTTCAAACTTTACAGGCACTTTAAGGATGGTCTGAAGATATGCATATTGTTTTTTCAGAATCCTGAAATTATTTTTTATCACATTTTTTTCATTTTTAACTTAGACTTTTTTCGAGTCCTAATACTACAGAAATGTATAGGGAGTATATACCTTGTACGCGCAACTCCTCCTACAGTTTTAGGCTAATCCTTTTGAAACTTTACAGGCACTTTTAGTATGGTCTGAAGATATGCATATTGTTTTTTTCAGAATCCTGAAATTATTTTTTATTACATTTTTTGCATTTTTAACTTCGACTTTTTTCAAGCCCTAATACTACAGAAATGTATAGGAAGTATGTACCTTGTATGCGCAACTCCTCCTACAGTTTCCGGTCGATCCTTTTGAAACTTTATACACGCTTTTAGGATGGTCTGAAGATATGCATATTGTTTTTTTCAGAATCCTGAAATTATTTTTTATCAGTTTCTATTGCATTTTTAACTTAGACTTTTTTGTGTGTGTTTTTTTTGTGTGTTTTTTTTTGGAATTCTGAAATAACTGTTTATTGCTTCTCTTCATGTTTAACTTAGATTGTTTTCAGCCCTTATACTACAGAAATGCATAGGGAATATGTCCCTGTGTGGCGGGGCATGGTGCATGGCTTGCAGTTTTATTTGCAATAACATGTTGCCAGAATGGTCATATTCTGGCAATATCATTGCCAGAAATAAGGTTGTGGCAATAAAATATTGCCCGAATCTGGCTTGTTATTGCCACTATTATAGCAATATTGCAGCTTCAAGAATATGGCCTTTCTGGCAACAAGTTTATATTGTGGCAATACTGCCACAACATTTTCATTTTGGTAAGGGTGGCCTTTCTGGCAACAGGTTTATATTGTTTCAATACTGCTGCAATATTGCTGCAATATTTTCAGTTTGGTAAGGGTAATATGCAGCTTCCTTTGCTCTGCATATGTGTATTGGACAGGCTGCTTTTGCTATGCATTTATGTAATGTGCAGGCTGCTTTTGCTATGTGTTACGTGCAGGCTGCCTTCACTATGCATACGTGTAACAAGCAAGTTGCCTTAGATAGATATGCACATGTGTAATGTGCAGGCTGCCTTTGCTATACAGCTGTGTAATAGGCAGGCTGTCTTAACTTTGGACAACTTATCTCCTTTTAATATAGCTTTAGGTCTTTCCAAAATTTTAAAGGCTGTTGACACTTTCCACCTGAGTTGTGGCAAACAGGTCTATTTACTAAAAATGGGATGCCGCACCTGTTTGAATTTACCTGGCTTGCATAGACTGTTCAAAGTACCTTATTCAAATTAAAAATGTATATACATGTATGTACATGTCTAAAGATGCAAACATTGCAACATGTAGAATCCTGCTAAATCATTTGTTATTCATTAGTTGGATAGAAAGTATTCTTGAAACTATTGTTGAATATTTTTTTTACTTGCCTCACAGATGTTTGATTTTTGTGTGTTGAGGTTCCAACATCAGTATTTCAGCAGTTTTGGGATAATGATAAGATCACAATACAATAAAGAGCTGCAGAAGGAAACCCCTGACAACTGTGAGAAGGATTCTCTACATAGTAGGATTCAAACTACTGAGTCCAGTATCAGCAGGCAGATCACTAAATATTCTGAGCTACTGATGCTCCTCAATCTGTTCTGAGCTACTAACACTGCTCAATCTAAACCAATATGACTTTTAAACTTTACAAAGTTTTTGAGGCGAGATTTATACAGGTAAGAATTAATCTAGCTTGCATGTAAATATTGTATCAGTGATATCCTACATATTAGTATGAGTGGTCAGCCTTAACAAAAATGGCTTTCAAGATGATACAATGTTCATTCAACCATAGCAAGAGTGGAATACTCTGGTCACTCATCACAGTCTTTAAAATTGGGGAAAGACCTATACCCTAGATGTTAATATGAATACATCCAGTTGACCACCAGGTGATGTGTCTAAAAATGCAAACAGAATTGCAAATGACTACTACTTTCATTAGAAGTAGTTTAAACTGGTTCTACACTGTATGCTCAGTCTTATCTTTCCAAATAGTTTAATTGATAAATATGATAAACCACTTGAATCAAAGCACTGGTGGATCGATTGTGAGTGTAGGCTTGAAATATGTTCCTGAACAGGGAATATTTCATCTTACCCTTAACTTATAATTTAAGCAAACAGTGCAGACCCTGATCAGACACCACATTCTGCAGCATCTGATCTGGGTCGGCACTGTTTGCCAATGTCCCAGTCCAGGTTTTACAGATAACCCTCTATTAACAGCCCTCTGACAACAAAGCAACAAGAAAAGTGCGGCCATAAATATCTGTACCTGGATTTTCTCTAATGCCCTGTTTGATTACATTGGTCAGTGATAATCACGTGGACAACTACCTGAGGGAAATTTTGGCTTTTTAGCTCACCTGAGCCGAAGGCTCAAGGTGAGCTATTGTGATCACCCACCGTCCGTCGTCAACCGTGTGTCCGTCCTTTCACAATCTTTAAACAACATCTCCTCCTAAACCACTGATTGGAATTTGACCAAACTTCACAGAAATGATCCTTGGTTGGTCCTCTTTCAAGTTGTTCAGATGGTTCCGGTCCATTGCATATCTAGGTAACTGGAGCTAAAAATAGATTAACTAAAAACTAAAAAAATCTTCTTGTCCGAAACCACTGGACCGATTTCCATATAATTTTGCAGGTCGGTCCTTTGGTGATCCTCTACCAAGATTGTTCAAGCCATTTGGATTTGTCGAAAAACATGGCCACCAGGGGACGGGGCTTATTTTCCCTATATATCTATATAGAAACCTTTGAAAATCTTCTTGTCAGAAACCACTGGACCGATTCCCGTATAATTTTGCAGAAGTGTTTCTTTTGTGATCCTCTACCAAGATTGTTCAAGCCATTTGGATTCGTCAAAAAACATGGCAGCCAAAGGGCGGGGCTTATTTTCACTAAATATCTATATAGAAAACTTTAAAAATCTTCTTGTCCGAACCACTGGACCGATTTCCATATAATTTTGCAGAAATGTTCCTTTGGTCATCTACCAAGATTGTTCAAGCCATTTGGATTCATCAAAAAACATGGCCGCCAGGGGGCGGGGCTTATTTTCCCTGTATATCTATATAGAAAATTTAAAAATTCTTTTTGTCAGAAACCAGTTGACTGATTTCCATATAATTTTGCAGAAATGTTCCTTTGGTGATCCTCTAGCAAGATTGTTCGAGCCATTTGGATTCATCAAAAAACATGGCCACCTGGAGATGGGGCTTATTTTCACTATATGTCTATATAGAAAACTTTAAAAATCTTCTTGTCAGAAACCGCTAGACCAATTTCGATATAATTTTGCAGAAATGGTCCTTTGGTGATCCTCTACCAAGATTATACAAGCCATTTGGGATTCGTGAAAAAACATGGCCGCCAGGGGGCAGGGCTTATTTTCCCTATATATCTATATAGAAAACTTTAAAAATCTTCTTGTCAGAAACCAAGTGACAGATTTCAGTATAACTTGGCTGAAATGTTTCCTTGGAGACCCTTTACCAAGTTTGTTCAAGCCGTCATGAGTTGTCAAAAAACATGGCTGCTAGGGGGCGGGGCTTATTTTCCCTGTATATCTATATAGAAAACTTGAAAAAATCTTCTTGTCAGAAACCACTGGACCGATTTCCATATAATTTTGCAGGTCGGTCCTTTGGTGATCCTCTACCAAGATTGTTCAAGCCATTTGGATTTGTCGAAAAACATGGCCACCAGGGGACGGGGCTTATTTTCCCTATATATCTATATAGAAACCTTTGAAAATCTTCTTGTCAGAAACCACTGGACCGATTCCCGTATAATTTTGCAGAAGTGTTTCTTTTGTGATCCTCTACCAAGATTGTTCAAGCCATTTGGATTCGTCAAAAAACATGGCAGCCAAAGGGCGGGGCTTATTTTCACTAAATATCTATATAGAAAACTTTAAAAATCTTCTTGTCCGAACCACTGGACCGATTTCCATATAATTTTGCAGAAATGTTCCTTTGGTCATCTACCAAGATTGTTCAAGCCATTTGGATTCATCAAAAAACATGGCCGCCAGGGGGCGGGGCTTATTTTCCCTGTATATCTATATAGAAAATTTAAAAATTCTTTTTGTCAGAAACCAGTTGACTGATTTCCATATAATTTTGCAGAAATGTTCCTTTGGTGATCCTCTAGCAAGATTGTTCGAGCCATTTGGATTCATCAAAAAACATGGCCACCTGGAGATGGGGCTTATTTTCACTATATGTCTATATAGAAAACTTTAAAAATCTTCTTGTCAGAAACCGCTAGACCAATTTCGATATAATTTTGCAGAAATGGTCCTTTGGTGATCCTCTACCAAGATTATACAAGCCATTTGGGATTCGTGAAAAAACATGGCCGCCAGGGGGCAGGGCTTATTTTCCCTATATATCTATATAGAAAACTTTAAAAATCTTCTTGTCAGAAACCAAGTGACAGATTTCAGTATAACTTGGCTGAAATGTTTCCTTGGAGACCCTTTACCAAGTTTGTTCAAGCCGTCATGAGTTGTCAAAAAACATGGCTGCTAGGGGGCGGGGCTTATTTTCCCTGTATATCTATATAGAAAACTTGAAAAAATCTTCTTGTCAGAAACCACTGGACTGATTTCAATATAACTTGGCAGACATGTTTCCTTTGTGACCCTTCACCAAGATTGTTCAAGCCGTCAGGATTTGTTAAAAAATAAGGCTGGTACGGGTGGGGCTTATTTTCCCGATATATCTATTTAGAAAATGTAATGATCTTTTTGTCAGTAACCACTGGACCGATTTAAATATAACATTGCAGGAATGTTTCTTATGTATAACCCTCTATCAAGGTTGTTCAAGCCGTCATGAGTCATCAAAAAACATGGCCCCCAGGGGTTGGGACTTATTTTCCCTATATATCTATATAGAAAACTTTAAAAATTTTCTTGTCAGAAACCACTGGACCGATTTCAATATAGCTTGGCAAAAATGTTTCCTTGGTGACCTTCTACCAAGATTGTTCAAGTAATCGTGATTTGTCAAAAAACATGGTCGCTGCGGGTGGGGCTTATTTTCCCTATATATACAGAAAACTTTAATCTTCTCGTCAGAAACCACTGGACCAATTTCAATATAACCTGGCAGGAATATTTCTTTGATGACCCTCTACCAAGGTTGTTCAAGCTGTCATGATTCGTCAAAAAGTATGGCTGCTAGGGTGGGTGGTGGGGGGGTGCTTATTTTCCCCATATATCTATATAAAAAACTTTAAAAATCTTCTTGTAAGAAACCATTGGACCGAGTTCAATGTAACTTGGCAGGAATGTTGCTTTGGTGACCTTCTACCAAGATTGTTCAAGCCTTCATGATACGTCAAAAAACATGGCCCCCAGTGGGAAGTGGGGGGGGGGGGGGTGCTTATTTTCCATATATATCTGTATAGAAAACTTTGAAATTCTTTTTATCAAATACCCCCTGACCGATTTCAATGTTGCTTTGGTGACCCTCTACCAAGAATGTTCAAGCAATCCTGATTTGTCAAAAAAACATGGCTGCTAGGGGGTGGGGTTTATTTTCCCTAAATAGATAGAAAACTTTGAAAATCTTCTTGTCAGAAACCAATGAACCGATTTCAATTTAACTTGGCAAGAATTTTCCTTTGGTGACACTCTACCAAGTTTTTTCAAGCTGTCATGATTCCTCAAAAAAAAAAAAAAAAAAATGGCTGTTAGGGGGTAGGGCTTTATAGCTATATAAAACACTTTAAAAATCTTTTTGTCAGAAACCACTGGACCAATTTCAATATAATTTGGCAGAAATGTTCCTTTGGTGACCCTCTTTCAAGATTTAGTTGTCATGATGCGTAAAAAAGAAAAAAACATAGCTGCTGTGGGGATGGGGGGTGCAGGTCTATAAAATTTAGAGCAGTGAACTTGGCTGAAACTTCAACAGTAAGTATGCAAATCTGTTTGCTCAAGTGAGCGATATAGGACCAACATGGTCCTCTTGTTTTTACTATGGCTAGATTGTAAACAATCAACCCAAAAGTCACAACTAAACCATGTGCAAAGTTTAATAGCCTAAAAATCCTCTTTAATGCATTAATGCTTAGTTAACATGCTGGGTAAAAATTTCAACATGATATTTTGAAATATTTTTCTCATTTTTCCCACATTGTGAAATCCCATTTTCTTGGGAATATCACCAGTTTGCTGTCTGCTGAAATGACTATTAAATTTATTTCACCAATGTTTGCCTTTATCCTACATTGCAATAATTGTATGAGTGAAAACATTGGCCATTGTGAATTTTTTTAGGAAACTTAGATAATAATGAAATATTTCACACATTTCTTACACCTTTTGTTCATTGTTTGTTACAGGCAGCAAGTTGAGGAGGAACTTAGCAACATTTCTCGTTTAATGCGTGAGGCAAAAGACTTGTATGTAAGTTTGTTTGTCCAATTATTTTAATCTGTGGGTGACGATTACTAACCGACATCTTATATTTAACTTCATATCCATTTATTAGACAGAATTATTTTAATGGCAATCATGTAATGCCATCATTGTCGTGGGTACATTGACGCTTTATGGTACATGAATATCACATAGCCATGTTATTTTTTATAGAACTTTGTAAAGCAAAGGAGACCTCGAGAAGTTTTAAAAGAGTTTTAAAACAAACCAATGGCATAGGGCACTGATGATTGTACTGTTGGCAACAAAGGAATACCAAATTGCAATCCCAAGTTCTCAGCTCAAAATATGTTGTTGTGGACAGGGCTTTAGAAACTGAAAATTGCCAATTGGTCCAGTCATTTTTGGCCCCATTCACATTTATACCACTTGATTCTCAGATGTGAGATTTCATGATAATATTTTCAATTTCACAACACCAGGCATTCAGTCAATGAAGAGCGCAAAAGGGAAACATCCAGTGTATCTGTTACTTAATTTTTTACATGTGGATCAAACGGCATTAGGACAAGATCAAAGAACCCAATTTAGACTAATCCGATTTCTCACCCATTTACGTAATAGACTAATCCAAAAACTGTTCTGCTCAGGGTGATTTCCTAAACATGGTTTTTATATTGACACAAGGTTGGTTTATTAGTATGACATTCCTTTTTGGTGAAAATTTTAAAGTTGATTATTAGAAAACATAAATTAGTTATGGACCAAATTCTCCATGTCCTTCTGAAGTCAAATTCAGTCCAGCTCACAAAAAATTGGTTTCAGAGGGAAAGACCTGCAATGTCTAGAACCCTAGTTGTGGATTCTTTGTTTGTGTTGAGGTTTTATGGCCCAGTCAACCATAAGGTCTTGTCAAGCATGGTTAGTTTACCTAACCACATGTTTTTTTCCTGGACAGGCTTAGTCCTGTAAGCAGTTAACCCTTGTCCTGCTGAATAAATTAAGATGCCACACCCACTTCTAATTTTCAGCCAATCAGGTTACTTGATCCAGATTGTTGTTATAAATTTGCATACTTGATGACAAACAGTGCAGATCCAGATCAGTTGGCTTCTTCAGAAGCCAACTGATCTGGATCTACACTGTTTGCAAAACAGGATATAACCGGGTTCAGCAGGACAAGGGTTAAGCAGTACTTGTGCAGATTCTTTTCCAAGAAACTGGTTGTGGATAAGCATTCACTTTAACTTTAAAGTGCTGGCCCCCGTAGCCAAGTGGATAGGAGAGTTGACTCTTAATCCATTAGGTTTCTCACCGCTACGGTTCGAGCCTCGCTCGGGTCACATGTGGAAAAGCCAAGTTCTGCTTACAGATGGTCAGGTTGTTTTTCCCCTGGGTTCTCCATTTTTTGATGAACAAGAGGCTTGATAGAAGTGAAATATTCTTGAAAGGGCCATAAAACCCAAATCAAAACAAAAAAAAAAAAAAAATGACTTTAAAGTATTTGCTCTCAGTATCAAAGGGAAACCACTCTAGCAGACTGGGATTTGATATCTGTGTATGAATACCTTCTCAAAGTGGGTCTTCTATTAAGAGGAATGAAGAAGACTGAGAAGGGAGGAGATCCTATCAAGTGAGTTTCCTCCCTTGGAGTACATTTAGTTTTTATCGTGTTTCTATTTTCAGAGTGACGATGTATTAGGTGAGAGTTATGATCAGTCTGTCAAGTCGGTGGAAGAACTTGAAAATAAAGGTATTTACATGTAGTACGTGAGGCACTGTCTGTAAGAATCAGCCAGCAATGAGCACAGGATTTGCCAGACTTTCATGAAAATTGGTACACTAATTAACATCACATGCCAAATATCTGGTTGATAGATCAGTGTTCTATGGACTTATAGATATAATGGATACAGCTATTGCCAAAATTATTCCTTCATATTTACAGTTATGAAAAAGCCAAATTCCATATGATTATATTGCTTTAAAGAAAATAAAATGACAAAGTTTCTTCTTTGTTGTTTGTAGTGAATATGCAAGCTCTTTTTTTGTATTTTTTTTTTTTTTTTTGTTTTGTTTGTGTTTGTTCCTGCCAATGACCTATGGTAAACATTTGAAAACCCATACACAATCATTTTCTTTCTTTTAACATTTTTATACCCGGCTACACGAACGGGGTATTATGGTATCACGTTGGCTGTCCGTTTGTCCGTCCATCTGTCCATCCATGCATTTGTCTGTCTGTTGTACGTTCATTGGATAATATCCCAACTTTTCATGCTCTGTCTTTCTATATGCCGCTACCTACACATATTATACATGAGGGAAAACTACATTTTATTGCCTATAAATCGGTGAATTTATTTTCAATGGGAAGTGTGTATATACAAAGTTTTGAGCATTTAAACAAGGTAGGTGTTAAGGCTACCATGGACTCTGAGCTTGAGAATCAGAGAGCTGTAATGAAATTCCTGCTTCTAGAAGGTGAAAAACCTTGCCACATTTTTCAAAGGTTGCAGAAAAGATTTTCTAAAGCCTGCATATCCTGTTCAACCTTTTATAGCTGGGTTTCACAGTTTAGGGAGGGCAGGACAAGTGAGGGACAAGCCTAGGCCAAGGATGCCCGCTGACTAAGTGACTCCTGCAATGGGGCAAAGATTGAGGTTTTTGTCAACAAAGATCACAGAATGACATTGCAGGATTGCAATGACACAACAAATTTTGCTCGAAAAAAAAATAGGTATGAGCAAAGTAATGCTAGATGGGTGCCAAAACAGCTGACAGAAGACCAAAAGGCATCCAGAGTGACCATAGCTAAAGAGCGTCACTATGAAAAGAAGTTTTGAACTGTATTGTCATTATATGGAACCTGAAACAAAAGCTTAGTCAAAACAATGGAAACAAGCCCCGAGCTGGCCTCGGTGGCTCAGTTGGATGCGCCATCCGACTGGAGACCAGGAGGTCGCGGGTTAAACCCTGCCGAGGTCAGCAACATTCTTTCGTGGAGATTGATCATGAAATATTTTCTACGGTCATTCTCTCCCTTCCGCTGATTCAAGAAGGGCAGTTGTCAGTTTCTGACGAAAGAATGTGCACAATACTGGTTAACCGCTTAGAGGACTAAGCCTGCCCAGTAAACGTGTGGTTAGGTAAACTGACCGCACCCGACATGACCCCATTAGGTTGACTGGGCCGTAAAACCTCAACACAAACAAAACAAGTTCCCCACCTTATATTAGAAGTTTTTTTGACTGAACTTTTAGATTTCAGGATTGATTATTGGCGACCTTTCTTTCCCCTGTAAATGGCTTTTCAAAAATGCAAAATTGTTTGGACATCCAGGAAATTTATAGATGAATAATTTTTTATTGATATATAACACCAACATCTTAACCCTTCTCTTGCTGGACACAACATGCCCTGTCTTAGCAAACTATGTAGATCCAGATCAGTTGGCTTCTGAAGAAGCCAAATGATCTGGATCTGCACTGTTTGTCATTAAATATGTGAATTTCTATCAAAATCCCAGATCAAGTAATCTGATTGGCTGAAAATTAGAAGTCGGCATGGCATCTTAATTTATTCAGCATGGCAAGTGTTAAATGCACTTGCTTTAAATTAACGTAGTGCATAGTCTCAACAGTTGCCTTTATAAAAAAGCAATTACAGTTCTTCCCCAAGTGATATGATTCAACACTTCCACAACAAGAAATTAATGCCATATGTTAAACATCAAAGCCACATTCAAAGGTGTAATGGGATTCCCTACAGAATAGAATTGTTCATTTCTTTCACTACTATTTGGCTGAAAAAAGAAAGGGAACACCATAGCTTTAAGTGTTCTTATGCCAATTTAACTTTTAGCCCTTAACATGATAGCAAATTTTTTTTCTAAAATTGACAATTCACATGAAATGCCAAATCTCTGAAAAATACAACAAAAAATAAATAATAAAATACATGCCGTCTGCTGCAGTCGTAATTAGCACTTTAAGTGTTAACAGTTAAGTTTTGTTTATTGGATTAGTAGGGACAACTTTTAATCATATTACCAATATTTCATCTCTAAGTTGGCCTATGGATGAGAGTGGAGTTGCATAGCTCGTGTTAAGGTTCTTCTTTCAATTCAAAAGATTGATATTTTATTTATTTCATCACAAAAATATGTTGTAGGTATTCATTAGAAGCGCCTTGGCGAGGTGCTTCTGATAAGTGTATTTTCATGGAGAAAAGAGAAAAATATTTACCCGATACCCACTCTTATCTCTATGGGGTTGTCTCATTTTTTACTATTTATGAACAGATGAAGATTATAGAAGAGAAATCGGTGATATGGAGAAGATTTTGCAAGCGCTACTGGAGCTGGAACAAGAATCAGATGAGAAGGAGCAGTTAAAGAATGCTGAACAGATATGGTAAGGCATTCTGTATGATGGGCAAATCATGAAAAGGGCCCTTGTGCAATTTGCAGACAACGTGGGTCCAGATTAACAAGCGCATCTGTGCAATTTAATCTGGGTATTTTCTGTTTGTCGACACATACAACAGTATCCACTGATTCTGCAAGCGGACAATGAAGGCCCAGATCAGCCTGTGCATATTATGGGAAAGAGAACAGGCATGCACCTGTGTATTCTTTTGTTTATTTGCCCAATTTTCTTTCTGCCGTCTTTTTGTCCCCTGACGTTAATCGAAGGGGACTATAGTAATGGGTTCGTTCATCCGTCCATAGACACAATCTTGTGTCCACAACTCCTCCTATAATTTTCAAGGGACTTTGATGAAACTTTTCAATTATTGTTCCCATGACCTGAAGATGATCATACTTTTTGAGGTCATGCTTGACCGATTTTTACCAGAGTTATAGCCCTTTGGCAATTTTTCAACAGTAAGTCTTGACTTAGCCTAGCTACTATGCCAATATATAAGTGTTTGTCACTTTTTGTTATTTTTTTTTTTTATTTCATTTATATTCTACTTTGTCATTCAATGTTTAGCCAGTCTATGGGTGACTTTTTCTTCTGTGGTTGTTTTTGAAATCCAGACCTATCTGTAGATTAGCCACAGAGCTCAATAAGCCAATATTAAAATATATATATATATATTTCTAAGCCTTTAGCAAGGCTAGTCTTGTCTTAGCCTAGCTACTAGGCCAATATATAAGTATGTTTGTCACATTTTGTTATTTTTTTTTATTTCATAGATATTCTACCTTGTCATTCAATGTTTAGCTAGTCTATGGGTGAATTTTTCTTCTGTGGTTGTCTCTGAAATATATTACCTGCGGCCTTTTATTTTGACTATTTTTCTTCAAATATTTCTTTGAAACTGTTGCAGCTAGGATCTTGAAATTTTGTACAAATTTTTGGTATGACCTGTTGTATTATAGGAAGTAGAACTGGCTTCTCCTGCATATTCTTGCATGGTTTTTTTTTGTTGTCATTTTTCTTCTGTCAAAATTTCCATCAAAGATTTGTCAGTTATAGAGCAGCCTGGGTCTTCAAACTTTATAAATACCTTCAGAATAAAGAATGTTTTGTGGGAAAGAAAATCATGCTGCTGAGTTCCTGGCATACATAGTAAGTGAGGTTTTATAGAAATACCTCTGGGCCCACTTGTTCAAAGCTGACAACATCGTTAGTTAACGATTCGTTAAAATTTACATTGAGTGATATGCAAATATGCTGAAATTTTTTGCTGAAAAAATGTGAGTAGCTTTTAAGCACTCACATTTTTTCAGCAAAAAATATCAGAATATTGTGTATTGAATCCACTAAAACAGCTAACAAAGTGACCCTTAACATGCTCGTTAAGCTAACGACACTTTGAACAACTGGGCCCAGGCGTACAAATTATGCCAAGAGGCAAATAGTTTTTGTCTTTTTCATGTATGTGTCTGTTTAAATTTTTTTTCCATGCAACATTTCTCTGGAACTACTGTGGATAGCAGGGATTTTCCTGGAATTCTTGGTGGATGGGTGTTTGGCAATGCCCTGGTAGGGGGCCAAGTGGGGGACAAAGCCCCCCTGTTGAAATTGATTTTAGTACTAGACAGCCTCTCCTTGACTGTTTTCTCATGATAATAATTAAATACGCTTTTCCTTTATCAGGAATGAAAAAAAAATTGAAATGACAATATACACAAAAAATTGAAGAAAAGGAAGCTCAATAAAGATAACTAGATCACTAATGAAATTCAATTTCCTTTTTGTGGTGTTCTGAAAGGAACCTGATTCTTAAATAAAACTATAAAAAAAACTGAGTGGCTGGAAAATTGAGGTTTACAATTTGTTTATGGTTACCGTGTTGATTTTCATTCCCATTTGAAACCTGACAATATTCAGCACTTCAAATAATCTGGATGTTTTGTATCCATATTTGACGGTTACCAGAGTTGTGTTTTACTGCAAATATTTAGACATAGCTTTAACTCATTGCATCAGTTATATTTGCTGCCAAACTGCCTTTAATTTGGCATTTGTCATTATTTGAAAATAGTTTTGTCAGCGGGCTTGAGGAAATCACCGAGTGTCTGATTCGTACCAAAAACACTGTCTACACTGTTTGCAAAGGCAGGGTGTGTAATGGTACCACATCTACATTGTCAGAGCAAAACCTGCTTTCCAGAAAATTCCTGGTTATTATAGTTATTTAAATATGTACAATGTATCATTTTATGAAATTTTCCAAATGGCTGCATTGTTTATGTAGCTTTCTCACCTAGATGTACAGGGCCCAGTTGTTCAAAACTAACGATGTTGTTAGTTAACGTATGCTGAAAACTTTGATCATTAAACATGGCATATACGCTAATATTTTTGCTGAAAAAATTTGAGTAACTTTTGCATTTGCAAAAGCTACTCACTTTTTTTTCAGCAAAAATACCTGCGAATTAGATATTGTACAATGTACTTACTAGAACAGTTAACATTTTGACCACTAACGAGCTCGTTAGACTAACGATTCTTTGAACAACTGGGCCGTGGTTTTCAGTGTGGTTTGATTATTATTTTTCCAGGACTGTCTTTGAGATGGCATTGAAAGATGCAGAGAACTACTTGCGACAGCTGAATAATACTTTGGAAGAAGGCCCCTCTTCCTTTGAGGCTCATGTGATTGAAGTGCAGAAATGATTGTTCTGTTAATCATCTGTTTACTGACAGACACAGATACAACAATTTGACTTGTTGTTTTTTTCAGAGACAGTAAGGCTTGACATTTCATGTGAATAGTCTACCAAGAGGAAGATTCACATGAAATGCCAGGTCTTATTTTCCCTGAAAATGAATAAAAATTATGAATGTCCTCTGCTACAATTTTACTTTTGCAGTTTAACTGTTAATGATGGAGCAGACAGGTTAACTTTTGTCCTGCTGAACCCGGATATACCCTGCCATTGCAAACAGTGTAAATCCAGATCTCGATCTGCACTGTTTGTTCTTTAGTATGTGAATTTGTATCAACAACCTGGATTAAGTAATCTGATTGGCTGTAAATTAAAAATGGGCGTGACATCTTGATTTATACAGCATGACAAGGGTTAAACTGTAACTTGACCATCAGTATTCAATACATGTATTTATATGATGATAATTTTGGGATAATTTTCTCCGGTTCTCCATTAAACAAACATACATACATTGTGGGTGCTCCAAGGCACTTCTAATGAGTACCCACTGGATGTGTTTTCATTAAGAAATGAAAAATCGTCTCGGAGTCTCCTGAATGTTAAAAGCTTAATTTGTCTTAAATTTTGGGACATTTTAAGTCCTCGCCATACATGTCCAGAAATTTGAATGTCCATTTGCCTACCTGTTCTTGTGTCCAAGAATGGCTTGAAGCATCTGTTCTGAGCCTATGCTGTTTGCTTAGACTTGTCTGTTCCAGTACTTATGGTTGTTATAGTATTAACATTGCAAACATTCAAGTCATATCAGTTTTGATGTACAAATGGTTGTCATTTTTATACCCCGCCACACAATAGTGGCAGGGTATTATGGTTTCATGTTGGGTGTCCATGAGTCCGTCCGTCCGTCCGTCCATCCGTTTTCGTTTCCGGATGATAACTTGAGTAAACATCAATGGATTTTCACCAAACTTGGTATGTGCATTGATATTGTGGAGATCTGGTTTGGGATTGCTAATGGGCAAATTTCGTCAATTTTTGACAGAGTTATCTGCCCGAGACACACCCATATTTTCGTTTCCGGATGTGTCTGTCCGTCCATCTGTTCGTCGGCCGTCCATCTGTTTTTTTGTTTCCAGATGATAACTTGAGTAAACATCAATGGATTTTCACAAAACTTGGTATGTGCATTGATATTGTGGAGATCTGGTTTGGGATTGCTAATGGGCAAATTTTCGTCAAATTTTTATGGAGTTATCTGCCTGAGACACACCCATATTTTCATTTCCGGACGATAACTTGAGTAAATAACAAGGGATTTTAACCAAACTTGCTATATGCATTGACATTATTGAGATCTAGTATGGAATTGCTAATGGGCAACTTTCGTCAAATTTTTACGGAGTTATCTGCCTGAGACATGCCCATATTTTCATTTCTGGACGATAACTTTAGTATATAACAAGGGATTTTAACCAAACGCTATATGCATTGACCTTAAGGAGATCTGTTTTGGAATTGCTAATGGGCAAATTTCATCAAATTTTTCCGGAGTTATCTGCCTGAGACACGCCCATATTTTCGTTTCCGGACAATAACTTGAGTAAAAAACAAGGCCTTTTAACCAAACTTGCTATATGCATTGATATTATCAAGATCTGGTTTAGGATTGTTATCTGTCCATTGATATTGTCAAGATCTGGTTTAGGATTGTTATCTGTCCCTCCGTCATTTTCTTTCCAGGCATTTTCGCAAAGATAACTTTAATACATAAACAAATGATTGCTATGGCAGGGTATTATGCTTGCAGTGCGTTTATTTTATATATCTTTGCTCATATTTTTTTTTTAGGTTTTAATATCCCGCCACACAATAGTGGCGGGGTGTTATGGTTTCATGTTGGTAGTCCGTCCGTCCATCCGTTTTTCGTTTCCGGATGATAACTTGAGTAAACATCAATGGATTTTCACCAAACTTGGTATGTGCATTGATATTGTGGAGATCTGGTTTGGGATTGCTAATGGGCAAATTTCGTCAATTTTTTGACAGAGTTATCTGCCCGAGACACACCCATATTTTCGTTTTCGGATGATAACTTGAGTAAACATCAATGGATTTTCACCAAACTTGGTATGTGCATTGATATTGTGGAGCTCTAGTTTGGGATTGCTAATGGGCAAATTTCGTCAATTTTTGACAGTTATCTGCCCGAGACACGCCCATATTTTCGTTTCAGACTATAACTTGAGTAAATAACAAGGGATTTTTACCAAAATTGCTATATGCAATGATAGTAAGGAGATCTGGTTTGGGATTGCTAATGGGCAAATTTGGTCAAATTTTTACGGAGTTATCTGCCCGAGACACGCCCATATATTTGTTTCTGGGTGATAACTTGAGTAAATAACAAGGGATTTTCATCAAACTTGCTATATGCATTGACATTAAGGAGATCTGGTTTGGGATTGCTAATGGGCAAATTTGGTAAAATGTTTACGGAGTTATCTGCCCGAGACACGCCCATATTTTCTGGATGATAACTTTAGTAAATAACAAGGGATTTTAACCAAACTTGCTATATGTCTTCCTTCTAGACAACATAATAACTGTTTTTGACAATTAAAAATTTATTTTTTGTAATTGTTAAACATTTTAATTTTCATTAAGCAAAGTCTGTTTTGTTGTTGTTGTTGTTGTTGTTGTTGTTTTTTGTTGGCAGATTTTGCTGTAAGTTTATAATTACCATCCACAATGTAGCCATGGCACTGCGGATTTCTGAAGTAAAGTTATTCCAGTTCTTTTTATTTGTTTGTTTTCATTGGACAATCATAGTCCTGCTGAACCAGGATATGCCGTACCTTTGCAAACAGTTTTGATCCAGATCAGCTGGCTTCTGAAGAAGCCAGCTGATCTGGCTCTCCACTATATGTCATTAAGTATGTGAATTTGTTTCAGCAACCTGGATCAAGTAATCTGATTGGCTGAAAATGAGAAGTGGCTGTGAAATCTTAATATATACAGCATGGCAAGGGTTAACATGATATATCCAAACAAATATCTTAGTTCTAGTATCTCATTATGCTTCCAATGAACAGGGTTCTGCGGTGGGAATTATTGGAGCAGGGCTATACAGAAATCAGTTTGTCCCATTGCAGCAGGTACTGTTTCTAGCAATGTTACTTTTAACTTATTTACCTTTAAGAATTATTTTCAAGCATTGAACATACGTTTGCTCTATCAAGAGAAATTTGTAAGACAGTTCTACACTATATATAGCCCTAGGTGCTGGCCTCAGTGGCTCATTAGAATGATCATCCTACTGGAGATCAGGAAGTTGAGGGTTCGACCCCCACCGGGTTAGCAACATTCTTTCGTGGAGATTATGAAATATCTTCTTCGGTCATTCTTTCCCTCCCACTGATTCGAGAAGGGCAATTGTCAGTTTCTGTCAAAAGAAAGTAAAGTGAAAGCGTGCACAAGCACTGGTTAACTGCTTAGAAGACTGAGCCTGCCCATGAAAATGTGGCAGTTAGGTAAATTGACCATGCTCCACATGGCCCGTGCTGGTTGACTGGGCAGTAAAATCTCAACACAAACATATAGGCCTAGGTACAACATTCTGCCAATTAAAACTCTTACACCAGACATTATGAAAACAAGCCTATTCAAATATACTGAAAATTTTACCACAAAAAAAATGAAAATTTTCAGATAAAAATTCTGATATTTTTCATATTTCTGCTCAAAACATAGATTGTGGATACTCATTTGAACTGCCTCAGCGAGGCGGTTCTAACGAGTACCCACAATCTATGTTTTTGAACAGAAATAAGAAAAATAATGTATACCCCTGTAAACCCCAGTTTTATTATATAAAAGTGGGGTGTAAGAGGGTCAGCTTTATATAGGCGTTTTCGTGATGGGCATCCATGTGACCTAGCAGTGGGTGCTCCTGGCTTCAGATCATGAAGTCCCAGATTTGAATCTCATATGTTTATGATTACATGCTTCATTGAACATAGCCTTTCAGTATCTTACCATCATCATCTTGAAATCTCTTGAAAGAGACCTAAAACACTTAATTGTTGTCATCTCGTATGCCCCTGGATATATTTTGAAAAGATTTGTTAGGAGTATTGACTGGGCCAAGTAATTGTGCTGCATTGAAAAGGCAACTTGCTTATTTCTATAGGCCCATTTGAAAAACGGGACCTATTATGTTATGGCCCTTGGCATCTGTCTGTCTGTAAACTTTTCGTTTCCAGATATCTCCTCCTACAGTTTAAATCTGATCAAGCCTAGGACCCAATATACACTGGACTAGTAACTACAGTACAGGTTTTGTATTTATTGGAAATATGTTGTCGTGGCTGAGTTTTCATATTAGGTCCGAGATCAAGCTAAAACTTGATATATAATTATACCCCCGACATACGAAGTATGTGGGGGTATATAGTTTTCGCTTTTCCGTTCGTTCGTTCGTACGTATGTTCGTTCGTCTTTCCGTCACAGGGTCAAATGTTTTGCGTTAAAGTTTATAAGACCTCATATTTTGAAGATCCTTTCATTCATATTTGGCATGATGGTAGATATAGGTCTAAAGTTTTTATCAGCACCATCCCCACCCCGGGGGTGACCTTGGGGTCAAGGTCACGGACTTAAAATTTTCATAAAAAAGTCACAGGGTCAAAGTTTTTGTGTTAAAGTTTATAAGACCTCATATTTTGAAGACCCTTTGATGGATTTCGTTCATATATGACATGATGGTAGATATAGGTCTAAAGTTTTTATCGGCACCATCCCCACCCCGGGGGAGACCTTGGGGTCAAGGTCACAGAATTTTCGTGAAAAAAGTCAAAGTTTTTTGTGTTTAAGTTTATATAGCTATATCATCAAGACCCTTGAGGAATTTCATTTATATTTGACATGTTGGTAGATATTGGCCTAGCTTCTTACTCGGCATGATCCCCACCCTGGATGTGACCGAGGTCAAGGTCACGAACTTAGAATTTTCATATAAAAGTAAAAATTTTTGCGTTTAAGTTTATATAGCCATATCATCAAGACCTTTTATTAAATTTCATTATCCCCTAACTGAAAGGTTGAGCTGATATAGCTATCAGCAAGGAATCTGTCTGTCTGTCAGTCCGTTGAAGTATTATTCGTTTATACTTTATTTTTGTCTTTGGGTCAAAGTTTTTGCTTTAAAGTTTATAAGACTTCATATTTTGAAGACCCTTTGATGGATTTCATTCATATTTGGCATGATGGTAGATATAGGTCTTAAGGTTTTATCAGCACCATCCCCACCCCGGGGGTGACCTTGGGGTCACGGTCACGGACTTAGAATTTTCATAAAAAAGTCAAAGTTTTTTTGTGTTTTTTATATAGCCATATCATCAAGACCCTTGAGGAATTTCATTTATATTTGACATGTTGGTAGATATTGGCCTAGTGTCTTACTCCGCATGATCCCCACACGGGTGTGACCGAGGTCAAGGTCACGAACTTAGAATTTTCATATAAAAGTAAAAATTTTTGCGTTTAAGTTTAGATAGCCATATCATCAAGACCTTTTATTAAATTTCATTATCCCCTAACTGAACGGTTGAGCAGATATAGCTATCAGCAAGAAATCTGCTCATCTGTCCATCCATCCTTTGTAGCATTATTTGTTCATACTTTATTTTTGTCTTTGGGTCAAAGTTTTTGTGTTAAAGTTTATAAGACCTCATATTTTGAAGACCCTTTGATGGATTTCATTCATATTTGGCATGATGGTAGATATAGGTCTAAAGTTTTTATCAGCACCATCCCCACCCCGGGTTGACTTTGGGGTCAAGGTCACAGACTTAGAATTTTTATAAAAAAAAGTCAAAGTTTTTTGTGTCTAAGTTTATATAGCTATACCATCAAGACCCTTTGAGGAATTTCATCTATATTTGATATGTTGGTAGATATAGGTCTAGAGTTTTACTCAGCATCATCCCCATCCCGGGATATGACCTTGAGGTCAAGGTCACAGACTTAGAAATTTCATATAAAAGTAAAAATATTTGCATCTAAGTTTATATAGCTATACCATCAAGACCTTTTGTTGAATTTTGTTATCCTCTTACTGAGAGGTTTAGGGGATATAGCTATCAGCATGGAATTCATCCATTTATCCATCCATCCATCTGTCTGTCCATAAATGCATTATTATGCACCCCATAACTCCTAACTACCCTTTGAGCTATTTTCAGGAAACTGTCAGGTTGTAGAGGGCATTTGGTAGGGTGTCAGGTACAAGAAAGACAACTCTGACTTGGTCCATGAGTTATCTCCCCTTGTCTCCAGAATTGTAAAAATTTTGTGCAAACCATAACTTTAAAACATGTTAAGATATTTTCATGATACTTCACCAGTATGTATAGGACATTGAGTAGGCATATCACATTCAAAAATGACTTTCTGACTCCATTCTGCAGTTTTCTCCCTTGGTTATTTAAATCTTGTGCGGGCAATAACTCAAAAAATTCTTTAAGATATTTTTGTGATACTTTACCGATATGTAGAGGGCATTGAGTAGGCAGGTGACCTTAAAATTTTCATTAAAATTTATATAGCTATATTATGAAGACCCTTTTGTTGGTTTCATTAATGATGGTATATATAGGTCTAAAGTTTTTCTCGGCACCATCCCCAAGCTGGGGCATGGCTTTTAAGTCAAGGTCACAGACTTTTCATACAAATGTCATTTTTGCTTGTATTATAAAGACTGATTGATTTCACAAGTATATGGTGATAGTTATAGGGCTAAAGTTTTATTTAGCTCAATCCCTGCACCTGTGCCTGATCTTTGAGGTCAAGGGCTTCATATTATGTGTGATTGAAGTTTTTCAATGTTATCACATAAAGCATATAACTGCCATCTCCAGAGTCAAAGCTACATACTTTGTGCTCTTTAAAAACTGGCGGTAGCGCTGGTCGGGGGTATACGTGCCCCACTGGGCACTTTGTCTAGTTAGACCATGATGTGGAGCAGCGCATATTTCTTCGAGGTTATAGTCCACCAAATATTAACAGAGGTATGCCCCTTTGAAATTTTTTGTAAACATTTCAATTCCAGCTAACTCCTCCTACAGTTTACATCCAATCAAGCTGAAACATGATATACTTAGATCATGATGTGGAGCAGCCCATATTATCTTGAGGTTATGGTACACCAAATATCAACAGATTTATGCCCCTTTGAATATTTTGTGCACATTTCATTTCCAGCTAGCTCCTCCTACAGTTTACATCCAATCAAGCTTAAACTGAATATACAGTTAGATCATGATGTAGGATAGCCCATCTTGTCTCGATGTTACAGTCCACCAAATATTAAAATAGTTATGCCCCTTCGAAAATGTAAACAATTCGTTTTCGGCTAAATCCTATAGATTACATTCAAAGAAGCTGAAACTTGATTAATAGTTAGACCATGATGTGGAGCAGCGCATGTTGTTTTGAGGTTGTAGTCCACAAAATGTTAATAGTTATGCAGCTTTGAAAAATTCTGTAAACTTTTTTGTTTCCTGCTACATTTTGCATCCAATCAAGCTGAAACTGGATTTATAGTCAGACCATGATGTGAAGCAGCGCATATTGTTTCAAGGTCACAGTCCACCAAATATTAACAGAGTTATGCCCCTTTGAAAATCTCTGTAAACATTTCGTTTCCTCCTAACTCCTATCGATTACATTATATTAAGCTGAAACTGTAAATAGTTACAGCGTGATGTGGAGCAGTGCACCTTATTTCGAGGTAACAGTCCACCAGATAGTAACAGAGTTACGTCCCTTTGAAAATTTCTGTAAATGTTTTGTTTCTGGCTAACTTCTGCAGTTTACATTCGATCAAGCAGACACTTCCAGTTTTTATGCCTCAGATACTAGTTGTAATACGAGCAACGGGAGTTGGATTTCAGGTTTTCATTTAACCCCTAGAGCGCCAGTCACAACAGCAGCGGGGGTGGTCGGGTGGTGCGAAAGTTGTGTATCTTACGTCACTGGGGCGCCCAACTGATATTAGCTTACTGTTGGGCAAAGCCTGCTACCTTGTAGCAGGTAAGGGTAGATGGGGTATGTTTTTATTGCTTCTGTTTCTTCACTTTCATTCCTGTTCCTCTCTTTCATCTCGTCTACTATCTTTTTTTCTCCCTTTCTCTGGGAGAGGACCCACAAGGATTGACGTGTCGTTAAACCCCAACACAATCAATCACAACAGCAGCAGGCAAACTTCTAAAACATACTTGCTCAAAAAAGTATTGGCCCAGGAAACCGTGCTTGGTCATAACTTTACCATTTCTCAACCGAATTTCCTAAAGCATGTATCAACTGATTCAGGAATTAAAGCCTGAAATGAGTTCATCCCACCAATTTTCCATCAGCTGAAACTAGATTCAGAGGCTACAGATTCACATTTCTTTTCCTGAACTGGGCAATTTGTGTCAGAGACTAAAAAACCCTTGCTCCATACTGATTCACTGTATCTGAGCTTTTGTTCTCTCTGACACTTATACGCACATACGCGTATTCACATGCAAACAGACGCACGCACACATGAGTTTGAAAACAGTTACAGACTATGCATGGGAACACCTGGAGTTGTTCATTTCAACCGTGCTTTCTAATACAGCAGTTTTCCATATCAATCGGGTTCAGTAGTAATCAGTACCATGTCGATTGTCGTCCTGTTTCTCTGGCAGCTAGCCGACATCACGTCTAGTATGTGACAACTCCATGGAAGTAACGATAATCGGATTCTTATTCCCATTTTATCATCCAGTTTGACTGAACAAACCAATTGCATAATACACTAGTCAACGAGTAATGAAGGACGCAATACTGTCTGACACCGAAGCTGTTCATTTGTTTCTGTTACGCAAGCAACCAGACACGTGTGTGCATACACTCACGCACATGCATTGGTGAACACATGCCTTCATCTACTTGCTTGCATGGCTGGGTTTCCATAATGCATGGGTGAAGGCCACCAGCAACGGAATAAGGGTATCATTAGAAAACACGCTTATTCAAATATATAGAAAATTTCTCCTCCAAAAACTGAAAAAATTCAGATAAAAAACAAGTGATATTTTTTTTTTCACATTTCTACTCAAAACATAGATTGTGGGTACTCGTTCGAACCGCCTCCGAGGCCTAACGAGTACCCACAATTTATGTTTCTGAGCGGAAATAAAAATAATTTATACCCCTGTAAACCCCAGTTTTACTATATAAAAGTGGGGTTTAAGGGGAGCAAAATTATATGGGCATGTTTTCGTGATGGGTGTCAAAACTAATTTTGCACGTTTTCGAGAGAGACCCCGTACGTTAAAGAAGTCTCTGTATTTTTTTTTTTTTTTTTTTTTTTCAGCTGGACCTGATACATGATCTTAACAACTGGTTTCGATGCCTTGACTGCCGATAAATATGATAGAACGTTTTGTGAAATTCGGTTCAGGGATAAGGAAGTTATAGCATTTTGTATCACCTGGTCCATCACTTTTTTGACCGAGTATATAATCCGTATTTATCTTAACCCTTAAAGCGCCAAGAAAAACTGCACCTGAAAATGTCATCTGTTTATGTCGTCTGCTGAATATTCTTGCAAACTTTTCAAACCTATTTTTGCATACAGGCAAACAGTGTGGACCCAGATCAGACTGCTCCTGTCTGATCTGGGTTCACACTGTTTGCAAAACATGACTTTTAAAATCACAAGCAGATGACAAAGCAGACGACAATAGTTGTGATTGGCGCTTTAAGGGTTAAATATTCGGACACCATAACGTACTACCATACTTCTAAAATCTAACCAAGTCCATTCGGCTATCTTTTGATGTGTCAAGATAAAATTGCAGGATGAGGGGCAAGCAGTGTAGACGCAGGTCAGACGACGCTTTCCGATGTGCGAATCTAACTTTTCGCTCGGCCCTGCATGTCCAGCACTAATTTCATGGAGAGAGGGGTGTTGGTATATAGTGTTGTAAATTTAATGCTCGCCTGCTGGTCGCCTGACGATCGTGGATCGAGGATCCGCCTGGGGCAGAATTTTTTCGCATGATTGAACAATGTTCACTTGGACAGAACTTTATGATGCTATCACGTGGTTCTTGTCTTGAAATGGCTGAAATACTGTCGCCAGATACCAACATATCAAACACGAATACGGAGTGATTCAGGTCCAATTCAGCCTTTTTATTAATACAGGCACGTTTCCTGAGCAGATAGTAATTATTGAGATGTTTTCTAAATTTAGAACATTCTCGGATTGCGCATGCTTACAAAGAGCAAACTGTCCAAGGGACGTAATATAACAGTTTGGAATTCCCATGTGTTATCTAACCTGAAAATGAATTTGGGGTATTTTCCCGTCTAAATATAGATCAATAGTCAGACTATTCATATGATTGTCGTTTACATCCGTGGTAGGGACGAGGGTGAGCAAAGACGGAACTACCCACACAACACTGGGAAAATACGTATCTTACGACGACTGATTTCATGTTGATTTGACTTTCATCGGTAGTAATACGTGAATCTCTCCATGAGAAAAGGTATTTAAATAGCATACCGTTTTTACCTTAAGTATCCCTACACCCAGCTTCTTTACCATACTTTTCCTAAAACATAACACAAGGAAGTCCATTTAACTGCATGTTGAAGCGTCTAAAATATTCCTGGATAGATGAATAAATGGCAAACAGTGTAGACCCTGATCAGACGTCACGTTCCGTGGCGTCTGATCTGGGTCTACAGTTTGCTTAGGCGCGTCTGTCCGAATAATTGGGTAAATACGGTATGCAGATAGTAAAGGCAAGATCAGTGAGCAAAACCACAGAATCAGATAAGAGCCATTATTATATATCGATATTTTCTACATCTCTCCTTCTTTTAGTGCCTCAAAAGGCTGTGCTTCTGGGCTGATTGTGGCATTTCCTGGGCCAAGTTGTTCAAAGCATCGTTAGCTTAACGAGCTCGTTAGTGGTCAAAATGTTAACTGTTCTAGTAAGTACAATATTTAATTCACAGTTATTTTTGCTGAAAAATAAATGTGAGTAGCTTTTGCAATACAAAAGCTACTCACATTTTTTCAGCAAAAATATAATAAGTACATGTATATGTCATATTTAATGATCAAAGTTTTAACGGTACGTTAACTAAAGACATCGTTAGTTTTGGACAACTGGGCCCTGGATATCTTCACTTTTTTTTGTATCATTTCTTCCTCTCGCAGATTCAGAATCAGAATATTTTACTGGTGATACATTAATAGACATTCATTCACCAGTCGCCAAGCAAACATCAACGTCAGGAAAGTATATATGCTATATGTATTCCAGCTTAACCCATTGTCAGACTGTAGTCGGGAGACCCGTAAAAGGTTAATTGGCAAACAGTGCGGACCCAGATCAGACGCCGCAGAACGCGGCGAGTGTACACTCCACGCAACAAATGATTAAGACAAGATCGTAAAACATTTGAAAATTACAACTTTGCTTTCCTGAAGACCAACCACCTTCTAAAAAGGATCTTCCCTAAAAGGAAAGAGTTTGCTCTCATTACATGGGGTGAAAAGTCTTTCCTTTTAACCCTTAAAATGCCAAGAAAACCCGCATCTGAAAATGTCGTCTGCTGAATATTCTTGCAAACTTTCCAAACCTATTTTTGCATACAGACAAACAGTGTGGACCCTGATCAGACTGCTCCTAGAGGAGCAGTCTGATCTGGGTCCACACTGTTTGCAAAATTGACTCTTAAAATCACAAGCAGACGATAATTGTTGTGATTGGCAGTTTAAGGGTTAAAGTAATCCCCTTTCAGAAGGTACGCAAAACAATTTTGAAAGCTTGTCCATTGGTCTTAAGTTTATATAAGCCGTGTCATGAGAATAAAGAACCAGAAAATATAAACTACACTATAGTGACGTACGGGGAGACGTTTTACGTCCGCTCGACATGGCACTAACACCAGCTGTAGTGAAGATTATTTTAAATAGAGTCTAAAAGAATGACTCTTGAGAGCCATGAACACACTCATAGAACTGAAAACAGCTAAAGCGTCTGACAGAGCCGGCTTTTTGTGGTGACTTGGTCTGTGGGTTTCTGAATGCTTGTTTTTCGAAGCGGTTCGGAAGGGCTGTCGCTCATTGCAGGGAGATATGTTGCAGCGAGGGCTGTCTGCGGCGATAAAAGCTATACATTATCATATTCTACAACAAGCAATGAATCTGTAAGCGGGCAGCGAAGGTCTTAGCTAGACTGTGTGGATGCGCAGTTTAATCTGGGACTTCGCTCACCGCATATGCGCCAAAGCCATATTTTCAAACTAGGCAGCTCAATTCAAATAAAATGTTCCTTCATAGAAAGCTGGGTAACAATACGTATCTGAGGGACATAGTTCCTGGTTCCATAGGAATGAACCTGTACAATTGCACGACCCGCAGTAAAGTCATCCGAAAGGAGGACTCACAAGGAGTGCCCTATACTCACCATGTAATTTTCAAAGAGGGACTTGTAAAGCCATGTCAACGTCATGACACAAAAGTGCTAGACCCTTGAATAAATTTTCAAAAATCCCAGAATAAGCTGAATGATCACAAAGGATTGGCAAATTTGAACTGCGCTAAAGTGGAACACGAGGATACATTTTACGGTCGCCACATGGCTCTAATACTACTTACTCCATAAGTATGTTAAGGACTTAATGTGTACAAATATAAAGGGGTAAATATGGTAACAAAACAACGTTTAATAGAAGTGCGCGACCCGCTTTATGTGGCGTGCCGTATTACAATAAAACCTCAATCTTATGATATCACATAATCAAACTTGCGAATAAAATTGAAGTTTGTGCTATCATTAAATTATGACCCAGAACCGACGCTGCGTTTGGACAGTCAGATCTCAGCAAACTGTAGGCCCAGATCAGACGCCGCAGAACGCGGCGTCTGATCTGGGCATACACTGTTTGCCACTTATCCAGCAGTATTTTAGGCACTTCAACAGGTAGTAAAATGGACTATATCATTGATTGATTGATTGTGTTGGGGTTTAACGACACGTCAACCCTTGAGGGTTATTTTGTGTCGTCTCCCAGAGAAAGGGAGAAAAGAGATAGAAGAGAGAGTAGTGGAGATGAAAGAGAGGGACAGGGAAGAAAGAGGAACAGGAAATAAAGTGAAGAAACAGAAGAAATAAAAACATTCCCCCTCTACCCTTACCCACTACAAGGATAGCAGGCCTTGCCCAATTGTAAGCCAATATCAGTTGGACGCCCCGGTGATGTAAGATACACAGCACCTTCGCACCACCCGACCACCCCAGTGGACTATATCAAGTTTTAGGACAAGCTAGTATAGTAAGGAGATCAGGTGTCCAAATAATTAGGGTAAAAATGGTATGCACCGAAAACAGATTTTCTCATGGTAAGGCGCGTGTATTACTACCGATGAAAGTCAAATTATTCGGAAACCAATCGTCATAAGCTGCTTATATTCCTAGTATTGTCGGGGCAGTTCCGTGTCTGCTCACCCTCGTCCCTACATTGGACGTCTACGACAATCATATAAATAGACGGACTATTGATTCTATATTTAGACGGGAAAATCCCCTAATTCAATTTCAGGGTAGATAACTGAAGGGGATTCCAAGTCCTTATATTATGTCCCTTGGAGAGCTTGCTCATTGTAAGCATGCACAAGCCAGGAATGATCTAAATTTAGAAAACATCTTTGTAATCGCTATCTGCTCAGGAAACGTGCCTATATTAACAAAAAAGGTTCAAATGGACCTGAATCACTTCATACACGTTTTTGGTATGTTAATGTTTAAATGTCCTGTCGAGAACACTTCGGTCGTTTTAGGACAATGAGAACGTGATAGTTGAACATCGCTCAAGCATGAGAAGAATTCTCATTACCATACTTACTCTAAAAACAGACTTGAGCAAACAGTGAAAACCCAGATCAGACAGATCAGGTGTACACTGCAACTCACCCAGCAGCTTTTGACACAAATATAGGTTGTCAAATGATCTCGTTAAAACTGTAGAGGTCAAGTATAGTTGGTTGTCCGAATATTAAGGATGAATACATTTGTTTGCCAATTCCTGGACCATATAAAATCTGGTTGGGTGTGTGTTGCTAAAGGGAATATATCGTTTTTACCCCAAGTAGTCGGACATACAGGCCTGAGTAAACAGTGTAGACACAGATCGGACGCCGCAGAGCACTGTTTGACACTCGTCAAACAGTTTTAGACTATCCATAGGTATCTGACGATCTGGATTCAGTGATTTCTGCAGCACCCCGGACAGACAAACTCATCCTCCTCGGGGACTTCAATGCCAGAGTGGGCACAGACCACCTAACCTGGGAAGGAGTGATTGGATCTGAAGGTGTAGGGAAGTGCTACAGCAATGGACTCCTTCTTTTAAGGAAGTGTGCAGAGCATGAATTACTGATCACCAACACAGTCTTCCGTCTACCAACTCGCAGAAAGACATCATGGATGCACCCTCGCTCCAAACACTGGCATCTCATCGACTACGTCATAGTGCGAAGGAAGGACAGACAGGATGTCAGAGTGACAAAGACTATGTGTGGTGCAGACTGTTGGACAGATCTCAGGCTTGTTGTCAGCAAACTCAACCTGCGCATTCAGCCTGAACGAGGACCACAAGGCAAGAAGGTGCCAAAGAAATTGGATGTCTCCAAGCTGAAACAAGACAGCAAGAGGCAAGCATCCGTCAACGATCGTCAGAAGATGTAGATGAGAGTTGGACAGTCTTCAGAGACACCGTTCACTTTTCAGCAATGGATTTCCTAGGACCAGTATCTCGCAAACACCAAGATTGGTTTGATGAGAATGACAGAGAAATCCAGGGACTCCTTGAAGAGAAACACCAAAAACACAAGGCTTACCTCAGAAATACCAGCTCAGTATCTAGTAAGACTGTCTATTCAAACATATGCAAGACAGTACAGACTAGGCTCAGAGACATGCAAGACTCCTGGATGAGCAAAAAGGCTGATGAAATCCAGTCCTTTGCAGACAGAAAGGATTTGAAGAAGTTCTTTGATGCACTCAAGACAATATCTGTCCCCAGAGCTCAGGAACCACCCCACGCCTTAGTGCAGACGGAACTAGTCTTCTGACTGACAAAGAAGCTATCTTGAAAAGATGGGCTGAACACTTTGATGGTGCCCTTAATCGGCCATCATCTATCAACTATGAAGTTATCAACCGACTACCGCAGGTTGAATGTAATCCGCTGCTTGATGAGCTCCCAACCGTCTCTGAAACAGTGAAAGCAATAAAACTCCTGTCATCTGGCAAGGCTGCAGGATCAGATGAAATACCTGCAGAGATCAGCAGGAGGTCCTCCAGTTACAGAGACACTGACAGAGTTATTTCACATTATGTAGAGAAAAGAAGCCATGCCATGCCTCAAGAAATCAAAGATGCAACAATTATCCACCTATTCAAAAGGAAAGGGAATCCTCAAGTCTGTGACAATCATCGAGGCATCTCTTTATTGTCAATTGCTGGGAAGATCCTTGCTAGGGTCCTACTGAATCGATTGAATGAACACCTTGAAAAGTCAGGGCTTCTTCCAGAAAGCCAGTGTGGATTCAGGAAAGACAGAGGCACAATATACATGATCTTTACAGCACGACAGCTTCAAGAAAAATGCGAGGCACAGAATGTGGACTTCTACATGACCTTTGTCGACCTTACCAAAGCATTTGACACAGTCAGTCGTGAGGGACTTTGGAAAATTATGGCAAAGTTTGGCTGTCCTGACAAATTCATACCAATGGTGCGGCAGTTCCATGATGGTATGCTTGCAGGGGTCCAAAATGATGGCGAGTTTTCTGATCCATTCCCTGTGACAAATGTAGTTAAACAAGGCTGTGTACTAGCTTCAACACTGTTCAGCATGATGTTTTCTGCCATGCTTACAGATATTTTCCAGGATAGTGACAATGGTTTACCTATTTGGTATCGCTTTGATGGAAAACTTTTCAACCTAAGAAGGTTGCAAGCTAAATCAAAGGTGCAGATAGAGGTGCTAGATGAGTTCCACTTTGCTGATGACATGGCAAAGGGTGCTCCAACAGAAGAGAAAATGCAGAAAGGTGTGGATCAAGTATCTGATTCATGTGACAGCTATGATCTCACAATCAGCATAAAAAAGACTGAGGTAGTATATCAGCCAGCACCTGGAAAGCCTTACAAGGAGCCTATCATCAAAGTGAAAGGTCAACGACTGCAAGTGGTAGACAAGTTCACCTACCTTGGAAGCACATTGTCTAGAGTTGTGCACATTGATGATGAAGTCAATGCCAGGATTGCCAAAGCTAGTGCAGCATTTGGCCGGCTACGTGGAAGTATTTGGGACCGAAGTGGAATCAGACGACACAAAACTGAAAGTATACAGATCGGTGGTGCTGCCAACACTATTATACGCATGTGAAACTTGGACAGTTTACCAACGGCATGCCAAAAGACTGAACCACTTCCATACAAGCTGTCTTAGAAAACTTCTAAAGATCAAGTGGCAAGACAGGATTCCAGACACAGCAGTCCTGAAAAGGGCAGGGATGCAGAGTGTACATACTCTTCTGAAATTGGCACAATTAAGATGGACAGGCCATGTTACCAGAATGCCTGATGAACGTTTGCCAAAGAAAATCCTCTATGGAGAACTACAAGTTTGAAAACGCTCCCATGGTGGTCAGAAGACGCGATACAAGGACACCCTCAAAGCCTCCCTTAAAGATTTCAACATACCAACAGAGTCGTGGGAACAGATTGCACAGGACCGAGCAAAGTGGCGAAGCCTCATAAGAAGGGGAGTTGGTGAATACGAAGCAAAAAAAAATCAGCGAAGCCGAGCAGAAACGTGCACAGCGGAAAGCCAGAGCTAAGGCATCACCAACAGAGGTCTGTCTGCAACAGGCAGTTTAAAGCTAAGATTGGTCTCATCAGCCATCTTAGAACACACAAATAATAACACATCACCGAGTTGATTTGGATTGGTCATTGTCAGTAATGACAGACGAACGATATATATATATATCCACAGGTAGTAAAATGGGGTTACGCAAATCTTAGGACAAGTACGGTAAATAGTTAAGGAGTCCGAATATTTAGGGTAAATGTGGTATAAATTGCAGACTGGCAAACAGTGCAGACCCAGATCAGACGACGCAAAACGTGGCTTATGAACAGAATCTACACTGTTTGCCAATTACATATTCAGAAGTCAGACAGGCAGTACAATGGAATTGTTCAATCAACGGACAGTAAAATGGAGTTGTTCTACTTTTCGGACAAGTTTGGTAAACAGTTAGGTATCAAATGTTTAGGGTAAATACGGTATTAAATGGAGATATGCCTGGAAAAAACAGTGTATACCCGGACCAGATGTGGCAGAACGTGGTGTCTGATCAGGATCTATACTGTTTGCCACTCATCCCGATTTTTACAGATACGTCAGCAACCAAATAGAGTTGTTCAAATTTTAGGACAAGTATGGTAATCAAGAAGTATGCCCTAATATTTAGAGTAAATATGATAATACATTCACAGGCCTAAGCAAACAGTGTAGACCCAGATCAGACGACACAGGGTGCGGCGTCTAATCAGGGTTTACACTTTTTGACACTCCTACAGATTTTAGGCACTTAAAGGTAATATTAAAAGGTAATAAATCAAGTTATTATAATTTTTCGGACAATTTTGTTAAAAGGCTAAGGTGTTCTAATATTTAAGGTAAAACACGGTATTACAGGCAGAGAGACTTGAGCATACAGTGTAGACCTAGACGTACGGTATTTTCCGTAAGTATTTGGTAAGACAGACGTGAGCAAACAGTGTAGACCTAGATGTACAGTATTTACCGTGTATTTGGTCAGACAGGCCTGAGCAAACAGTGTAGACCTAGATGTACGGTGTTTACCGTAAGTATTTGGTCAGACAGACCTCAGCAAAAATGTAGAACTAGACGTACGGTATTTTACGTATTCGGTCAGACAGACCTGAGCAAATAGTGTAGACTTAAACGTAGGGTATTTACCGTAAGTATTTGGTCAGGCAGACCTGAGCAAACAGTGTAGACCTAGTTGCACGGTATTTCCCGTAAGTATTTGATCAGACAGACCTGAGCAAACGGTGTAGACCTAGATGTAAGGTATTTACCGTAAGTATTTGGTCAGACAGACCTGAGCAAATAGTGTAGACATAGATGCATGGTATTTACCGTAAGCATTTGGTCAGACAGACCCGAGCAAATAGTGTACATCCAGACCTACTTACCTTAAGTAGAAAGATCAAAAGCCTTTTCAAAATCCAATATGAATGCGTCAATTTGACCTCCACTGTACAAAAAGTTAGCACAGTCATTTGTGACTGCTACCAGCTGATTTTCACAAGGGTTTAAGCGTTCGAATATTTAGGTTAAATATGACCGGTGAATTCAGTAAAGGGTCAAATCTGAAAAGGAAATCGAACTGTTACTAAGCGTCCATGTATTACAATAGATAAAAGTCAAAATCAGTCGTCTTTCGAAGCACAGTTTCCTGGTATTGTCGGGGTAGTTCCGTGTTTGCTCATGCACGTCCTTACATTGGACGTATACGATAGTTATGTGAACAGTCAGACTATTGATCTATATTTAGACTGCAAAATCCCCTGATTAAATTTCAGGGTAGACAACTAAAGGGAATTCCAATCTGTTATATTATGTCCCTTGGAGTGTTTGCTCATTGTAGGCATGCGCACTCCGGGAATGTTCTAAACTTAGAAAACATCTCAATAAGTGCTATCTGCTCAGGAAACGTGTCTGTATAACAAAAAGGCTGAAGTGGACCTGAATCACTCCATATTCGTCTGTGCTATGTTGGTACCTGTCGGCAGTATTTCAGCCATTTCAAGACAAGAAATACATGACAGCATCATAAAGTTCTGTCCAAATGACAGCATCATAAAGTTCTGTTCAGTCATGCGAAACAATTCTGCCCCAGGCAGATCCTCAACCCACAACCGCTAGGCGATCAGCAGGCGAGCATTAAATTTACCCCACTGCCAACACCGCTCTCTCCTGGAAAATTACTGTGCCGGACATGCAGGCCCGAGCAAAAGTAAGACCCACACATCAGAACCCGTTGTTTGACCTGGGTATACACTGCTTGCCCATCATCCTGCAATTTTATCTTTACACATCAATAGATAGTCATATACTTGGTCAGATTTCAGAAGTGTGGTAGTAAGTTTTGGTGTCCGAACATTTAGGGTAAATACAGATTATATACTCGGTCAAAAAAGTAATCGACCAGGTGATACAAAGTGCTATAACTTCCTTATTAACTTCCTTATTCCTGAACCGAATTCCACAAACTTTCTATCAAATTAACTGGCTACCAATGCGTCGAAACCATTTATTAAGATCATTTTCAGGTCCCGCTGGAAAAAGATACAGAGACTGTTTTAGCGTAATGGGGTCTCTCTCGAAAACGTGCAAAATTAGAGTTTTGACACTATACCCTTAATCCGTTGTCTACTGAACAGACTCTCCCACACTATATATCGGAAGAGTCCAATTTCAATTATAGGTACGTCCGGCTATAAGATTTACATATTCCTAGAGAAAATGGTTAAACTATATGCAAACAGCGGAGACCCTGATCAGACACCGCGTTCTGCGGCGTCTGATCTGGGTCTGCACCGTTTGCCAATCACCCTTTTAGGGGTCTCCAGACAACAATGGGTAAATTCGTTGGTGTAATCCGTTTGTGTATCCTTCACTCATGCATTATGGAAATCCAGAAATGCAAGCAAGCAGACATGGACATGTATTCATTCACGCATGTGCATGCGTGTATGCACACACGTGTTTGTTCGCGCGCGTAACAGAAACAAATGAATATCTACAGCTAGAGGTCTTCGTTGTCGAATAGTATTGCGTCCTCTACTACTCGTTGACTAGTGTATATTATGCAAGAGGTTTTTTCAGTCAAACTGGATGATAAACTGTGAATAAGAATCCAATTATCGTTACTTCCATGGAGCTGTCACATTCCAGACGTGATGTCGGCTAGCTGCCATAGAAACAGGACGACAATCGACATTGTACTGATTACTACTGAGCCGGCCTTGGTGGCTCAGTTGGAAGCACCGTCCGACTGGAGACCAGGAGGTCGCGGGTTCAACCCCCGCCGAGGTCGGCAACATTCTTTCGTGGAGATTGATCATGAAATATTTTCTACGGTCATTCTCTCCCTTCCGCTGATTCAAGAAGGGCAGTTGTCAGTTTCTGGCGAAAGAAGCACAATACTGGTTAACCGCTTAGAGGACTAAGCCTGCCCAGTAAACGTGTGGTTAGGTAAACTGACCGTGCTCGACATGACCCCATTGGGTTGACTGGGCCGTAAAACCTCAACACAAACAAACAAACTGATTATTACTGAACCTGATTGATATGGAAAACTGCTGCATTAGAAAGCGCAGTTGAAATGAACGTCTCCAAGTGTTTCCAGGATAAGTTTGTTACTGTTTTCATATACGCGTGTGTGCGTGCGTCTGTTTGCATTTGCATATGCGTATCTGCGTATGAGAGAGTCAGAGAGACAGAGATTGCTCAGATGCAGTGAATCAACATGGAGCAAGGGTTTTTGAGTCACAGCAACAAAATGGCCAGTTCAAAAAAAAAAAAAAAAAAAAAAAAAAAAAAAATTGCATGTTTTGTTTAGTGACCCCTATGTGCAGCCTCTGAATCCAGTTTCAGCTGTATCTGGTAAATGGGCGGGATGGATTCATTTCAGGCTTTAATAGCTAAAGCATTTGATATATGGTTTAGGAAATTCGGTTGAGAAATGGTAAAATTGTGATCCAACATGGTTCCTGATCCATTATTTTTTTTTACCGAGTATATTTTAGAATTTTGCCTGCTGTTGTTGTGACTGGCACTCTAGGGGTTAGATGAAAACCTGAAATTCAGCTTCCGCTGCTCATATGTACAACTAGTACTTGAGGCATGAAAACTGAAGTTGCAGTTGACCCCGCATTTATCCTAAATATTCGGACAGAAAAGTCTAAGCAAACAGTGTAGACCCAGATCAGACATCGCTGATCAGGATCTACTTTATTTGCCACTCATCCAGCAATGTTTTAGACACAAGAACAGATGGTAAAATGGGCTTATTCAAATTTTAGAATAAGTATGGTAAGGAAATTAAAATGTCCGAAGACTTCTGGTAAATACGATAACAGGTACTCACTTACACTATCATACTTGTTCTCTAAACTCATCAAGAAGGAATTTTTAACTATGTCTCAAAACCAAAATAATAATAATAATAATAATAATAATAATAATAATAATAATAATAAAATAAATAAAAAATAAATAAATAAAACGAAATGAATAAACTAAAAATGATAACTAAATAAAATAGTTGACCCGTTTAAAACCTGTGTTCAAGTATACAATACGCCATCCGCTTGAACGTGCGTGTGTGAATGATGCTTGCGCGTGTATGTGTGTGAGTGTGCGTGTGTGTTTTAGGAAAACAGAATACATGAATACAGTCGACTCTCGTTATCTCGAATTCCAAGGGACTCTCTAAAATACTTCGAGATATCCGTACTTCGACATATCAGATTAGCAGAATTGAGGAAAAAATAAATCGAACAACCACATTTAACATATGAATATGTAATTGGACTCTTGAAATTAGAGATACGATATTGAAAAATATTGTGGAAATGAGGAGAAATTGCTCCTTAGGAGCAATTTCTCCTCTTTTCCACAATATTTTGTTACCAGTTATTAGATTTTCATGTTTAGGCAGGGACCAGATTTTCACTTCGAGATAAGCGGTTATTCGAGATAAGCGAGGTCGAAATAACAAGAGTCACCTGTATATATCTTGATACTCCTCTTATCTAGATATATGTAAGCAAGCCATTGTCGCCATATAATATGGGAAATGAGGAATACATGTATTTTGCATATTTCACACTTTGCGTATTACCACATTTTACAGTATATTATAGGATTAATATGCGTTTTACTGCATTTACCCTAATAATAGGACACCTCAAGTCCTTATCATACTTGTCCTAAAATTTGTTTAAGTCTATTTTACTGCCTGCTGATGTTTCCAAAGCTCTGATAAATGACACACAGTATATATCTATATAAGACACCGTTCTTTGGCGTCTGATCTGGGTCCACTCTGTCTGTCCCAGTACTTAGGATTAAATGCGGTATGCATAAATTTAGGTCAGATGTTTTCAAAGACTGTTAATTTTGTCTGCTTCACACACACACACACACACACACACACACACACACACACACACACACACACACACAGAATGGCATGACTACGAGAAGCGTGTCCAGCAAATATCTAAGCGTGTTTTCATGGAGAGATAATGCGTAGAGAGAGAGAGAGAGAGAGAGAGAGAGAGAGAGAGAGAGAGAGAGAGAGAGAGAGAGAGAGATGGATAATGCCAGGTGTCCGCGGAAAGTAAGTACTTCCTTCCTGCTACACTAGTAACATGTGTCATGTTTCCATGCCGTAATTACACAAAATGTTCGGGCACACAGACGTGAGTAATCTGTGCAGACCTTGATCAAACGTCAAAGTTTAGGACAACAGTTTTAGTGTCTGAATATTAAGGGCAAATACGCGGTAGGTGAAATGGATAAATGAGCCGAATCCAAAAAGGAAAGCTATCTGTTGTTTAGCGTCTATTATGTCCAAGTCATAACTAAATCTTGTAACAGGAACTTTGTTAAAAAATAACCATAAGTTTTGGGTCAGACAGACCGTGTAGACCCAGGTCAGACGACGCAGACCGCAGCCTCTGATCAGGGTCTACACTGTTTACCACTCATATAGTCATATTTTAGACACTTCAAAAGGTAGTAAACTGCTCAAAATTTAGGACAAGTAAGGAGATCAAGTGGTGCGAATATTTACTGTCCTTTCGACATCTCTTGGAAAGACGTTTTTTGCTTGGCGTTTTATTTTAAATGAAAATATTTTGTTCTGATTGACCATATCTTATCAGAAACCATTTGTCCTTTATGTTTCTGTATTTTATTCTCAAATATTTACATAAAAATTAAAGTTACGGCCAAAAGTTGGTCTGACCTATGCAATTTCTATAGTAAAGTGATTTTTTTTTTAATTTTTGTCTAAGAAAATATTTTTTACTTTTCTTTGCTGAATTTGAATTATTGATGTTTTACAACAATATTGTGAAAATTTCAGAAAAATTGAACAAATGGAATTTGTTGAAAATTTGGCTTCAAGTTACCTACCCTATAGATTTCTGCATGATTTGGCTTCATTTTTACTATGGGGGAAAGTGAAAATATTTGATTTTTTAAAAACCAATGACTAGAATAAAAAATTTTATACATAGGTAGTTACGACAAATGGTTTTGCATTAAATCATGACAAAAATTTGCAAATTTACTTCTTCTGTTTAAAGCGTCAAGCAAAAAACGACTTTCTGAAAGATGTCAAAAGCATAGTAGGGTAAAAACAGTATGCCACGAAAACATCTTTTCTCATGGCGAGGCTCATGTATTACAACAGATAAAAGTCAAAATAACTTGAAATCAGCCGTCATTAGATGCATATTTTCCTGCTACTTGAGGGGTAGGTCCGTCTTTGCTTACCTTCGTCCTTACATTGGACGTATACGACAATCATACAAATAGTTGGACTATTGATTCTATATTTAGATGGGAAAATCCCAAAATTCAATTTCAGTGTAGATAACTAAAGGGAATTCCAAGCTATTATATTATGTCCCTTGGAGAGTTTGCTCTTTGTGAGCATGCGCAATCCGGAAATATTCTTAATTTTGAAAGCATGTCAATGATTGCTATCTGCTCAGGAAACGTGCATATGTTAACAATGCGTGCTTATTGCTCTGAAATAGCAGTTAGATTTAGAATCTATTATTCAAATTTTAGGACAATTATGGTAAGGAGTTCGGGTCCAAATGTTTAGTGTATATACGGTAACAAATTAAAAACTTTTAAGAACCTTCAGACCGCGGAAAATATAATCACTCCTTTTATGTTGCACTAGTAACATGCGCCATGTGCAGACCCAGATCATACGCCGCGGAACACGGTGTCTGTTCAGAATCTACTCTGTTTCCCATTTAACTGCTCCCTTTAGACATATCACACTATAATCAAACAGACTTAATTTCAAAATTTAGATCAAGAAAGTAAGGAGTTAAAATGCCTGAGTATTTAAGATAATTATATAAGTGAATTCGGTGAAGAATCGAAAACGAAAAACAAAAGATATCTATTACTAAGCGTGTCATATGTCACTAATGAATACAGTGAACCCTCGTTACAACGACAGCATTTGTTCCCAAAGACGTTGCCATTAAAATGAATTTTCTGTTGTACTTAATGAGCAGGTTGATATGTAAGAAATGTCTTGTTTTGTTTTTACTTTCTCATAGAACATATGTTTTGGATATTTGTTAGAATCGCCTCACTGAGGCGATTCTAACAAATATCCAAAACATATGTTTCTTTAAACTATTAAATACAATATTCTTGCATAATTTGAGACAAATTCTCTTAAGAGAATTTTTCGTGACAGTCAAATTGTCATTATAACGAATTTTGTCGTTGTATCGAGTATCGGTATAAAGAGGGTTGTCTATACATGTATCAGAAATGATGTGCCGGAACAAAACTAGCCATTGGGACAGATAGGGCTGAGCAAATCGGGTAGACCTAGATCAGACACCGCAGAACGTGGCGTCCGATCAGGGTCTACACTGTTTGCCACTCCTCCAGCATTGTTTTAGACACATCAACATGTAGTAAAAGCGGCCATACTTGTCAAAGGCTTTCAACATGCAGAAAATATTTGAGTTCTGGTTCCTTGTGTTAGGATTTTAATCCTTGTCCTGCTGAACCCGGATATTCCCTGTCTTTGCAAACAGTGTAGATCCAGATCAGTTGGCTTCTGAAGAAGCCAACTGATCTGGATCTGTACTGTTTGTCAGTAAGCATATGAATTTGTATTAACAACTTGGATCAAATACTCTGATTGGCTGAAAATTAGAAGTGTGCATAGCATCTTAATTTATTCAGCAGGACAAGGGTTAAAATGACGTAAAACTTTTAAGCCGGTGCTAAAGATCTATAGTGAGGCGTAGGTATGTCACTGCCATACGAAGAGTCTCAATGAAATCGAAACTCCGATTTTATTTCTTTATGTCTTCTTTGTTTCCAAGATCAACTTGACTTTGATAAATTATATTGTTCAAATCCTATGACAAGTTTGGTAAGAAGTGAGTTTAAGTTTGAGTTTTACACTGAACCCAGTCTACACTATAAAGGTCATGTCGAGCCGGTCAGTTAACCTACTTACACAGTTCTTGGACAGACATAGCCCTCTAAGCCGTTAAACAGTACTTGTAGACATACTTTCACCAGTAACTGATAATGTCCCTTCTTAAATCAGCGGAAGGGGAGAGAATGACCGTAGCAATGATTTTATGGTCGATTTCCGAGCTGGGATTTGAACTTGAGACCCCCAGGATCCGCAGTCAGACACGCTGGCGACTGCGCTATGGAGGCCAGCTGATAAGGAGTGAAGGCGAATCAATACTTAGGGAAGAGGGTAGTTAGTAATACGCTGACTATTGCGCCCATAAAACGTCCTGAGGTTGGTTCAAGTTTTGGCGCTTCGCTACTAGCAGCCTTGTGTCACCACGTTTTTATTGCTTTACAAGACTCTTCCGAAAAAGGGTGTACTGTAAAGGGGAACAAATTCTTTCCTTTTAGAGTAGACCCATTTTCAGGACGGAGGAACAGCAGTTTTTAAAAGTGATGCCTCCACAGCTCCATCCACCTCAATCTCCCTTCCCCCACCCTGAAAGTGTACAAATTCTCATGACATATATGCTTAAGTAAGCCGCCGCCCTGAGAAGAAACCATACAAAGAATTCAAGCGGGCCCCCGTAGCCTAGTGGATAAGAGAGCTGACTCTTAATCCATATGGTTTCTCGTCGCTGTGGTTCGAGCCTTGCTCGGGTCACATGTGGGAAAGCAAAGTTCTGCTTACGGATGGTCAGGTGGCTTTTCCCGGGTTCTCCGGTTTTCGCGCACCTTTGATGAACGATCGGCTCAATATAAGTGAAATGTTCTTGAAAGGGTCATAAAACCCAAATAACAAAAAATCAAAGAATAAATGATGAAACAACTGGCCTATACGCGGGCGTGAAAGGAACAGACAGGTGTAGAGAGATGTACAACGAGCCTTGGTAGCATGTGCGGACAACGCAAGCCAAGCTCAGCCTTAGCATTCGTGCGATCTAATCAGGCCTCCGCGGTCCGCTTACAGAAGCTTTTTCACTGTAGAATATATCAATGTATAACTAAAACCAGATATCAGATTTTGTGGCTTTGCAAGCTGATCTGGATCGTTCCTGTTGGCATACCGTATTTACCCTAAGTTTTCGGACAGGTAGACCTGAGCAAACAGCGTAGACGCGGGAAGCAGCGTCCGATCAGGGTTTACACTGTTAGCCACTCATCTAGTCGCATTTATAACTTCAACAATAATGGACTTGTTCTTGAAAGTTTTAGGACATGTATAGTAAGGTGATCAGGTGTCCGAATACTTAGGGTAAAAACGGTAGGTTCCGAAAACAGCTTTTCTCATAGCGAGGCCCATGTATTACAATAGACAAACGTCAAAATAAATTGAAATCGGTCGTCGTTAGATGCATATTTTCCTGGTATTGCCATGGTAGATCCTTCTTTGCTCACCCTTGTCCTTATATTGGACGCATACGACAATCATATAAATAGTCGAACTACTGATATATATTTCGGCTGGAAAATACCCAAATTCAATTTCAGGGTAGGTAACTGAAGGGAATTTCAATCGATTCTATCATGTCCCTTGGAGAATTTGCTCTTTAGAAGCATGCGCAATCCGGGAATTTTCTAAATTTAGAAAACATCTCAATAATTGCTATCTGCTCAGGAAACGTGCCAGAAGACTCAAATGGACCTAAATCACTCCGTGCATGTTTTTGGAATGTTGGTGTTTCAATTTCCTGTCGACAGGCGTTCAGCCATTCCTGACAATGAAAACGTGATAGCATGACAAAGTTAAGCACAAGTGAACATCACTCAATCATAAGAAGAGAGAGACTAAGTTTCCAGCTGAATGTAGCCAGGCAGACTATATATATGTAAATACATGTATATGAGACACTCCATGAGAAAATGTGTCTTCAGGGCATATACGGACAGCGAAGGCCTACATCACCCTGTGCATCGCGCAGTCTGGTTACAGCACTCATTGTCCGGTTATAGCATCCTGGATACTGTAGAATATATTCATGTTTATTGTATAACATAAACAGATATCAGATTATACGGCTTCATAACTCATCTTCTTTACCGTCACCCCGAAGAACCTTTTCTTATGGCGCTTATCCTTATGTGCAAACAGTGTAGACCCAGGCCAGACGCCACCTAACGCGGTGTTTGGTCTGGATCTACACTGTTTGCACCTCATATAGCAGATTTTAGACACTGCAACTGGTAGTCAAATGGGCAAGTATAAAGGAGTTAAGGTGTTCGAATATTTAGAGTAAATACAGTAGTCTGTAGATTCCTGGAGAGAGAGAGAGAGAGAGAGAGAGAGAGAGAGAGAGAGAGAGAGAGAGAGTCTTCGCTGTCCGCATGAAAAAAGCTTTAGTCCTTAGCTGTCCGGCCATTGAGCGCGCAACGCACTCCGATCAGACTGGGCGGATGTCCAAGCTGATCTGAGTCTTCGCTGGGGCACATGCCATTTTGTTGGTTTTGTCATGCGCTGGCTTATATTTGAATGCCGACGGTTAACTTTAGTAAAATTCTTATTACAAACTTTGCATGTATCTTTGGTCAAAATTTCTCTTGGTATGTTCACGGCGGGTAGCCAATACGAGACCTAGGTGATAAAATCACCTGTTACGAGGCCTGTGTGATGTGGTAAAGGCGCCTATGTTGGAATTTTTAAAGAAGTTGCCGATGGACGGTCCACTCTCGGTGGGAATGTCTGCTGTGAAAGCGTAAGTATATAGAACTTGTTAGTTCACGGAACACAAGAGATAACAGCCTTATTACGTGTGACCCAAATGTGGTTTTTAAGGCATTCTTAGTCTTTCACGGACAGAAACAGTTACGACATGGAAATACTTTACTCACAGACATGTATATTTGAATTGCATTTTTTCATCATTTCTACTTTTTATTTGGGAAATCGGTTATTAAAGTCACTATTATTCTATTTTCGCCTAAATATATTGATAAAAGACTGGCTTTATGGTGTACAGATCGAATATTACAATCGTTTTGCCCTGCTTGAGAATTTGTAGAACGGATCCTGTGTGTTCTTGCATAAAAGACGTTTTTTTTTTTTTTTTTTTTTTTCTGGCACGGGCTTTGTTGTGATCTATTGGCACCGGATCCTGTGCGATTCTGTCCTGAATATGTTCTCTATTTCTATTGATTTTTTTTCCACAGTCTGAAAACCAGAATATTTTTTTCAGACAAAGCTAGAACATTTTTTTGATCAATGAATGAGTGAGTGAGTGTTTTACGTCTCACTAACAGCTACATGTAGGTCATACGAAAATGGAGATCTTGGTTTAATGTCTCCGGTTTGGGTCAGCGGATGTTCCATTTGACTCTAAGAAGACTGAATTTTTGATTGGTTCAGTATTTAGAGCTAAAGTAAGTGTTCAAGGGAAATCAATGTTTCAGGAATGACTTGAGTAAAATCTATCACGTATCACGTATTATACATGTCTCTGTTTGACCGCTAGTATATCAAACTTTACACTGTTTCCTTACTAGCATGGTTTCTTGTATGATAGAGAATCACCATTTTACGGCTGTTCTGATCATCCTGTCAGTTTAGACTAGAAGCAAGCAGTAAGTGAAGTCTATAATTGTTGCAGCGCCGAAGTTGTGAATTACTTTTCATTTACAGTGTTTTGAGACCCTCAACTGGATAGATTCCTTTCTTTCTTGTAGAAAACAGCGACTTGTTGTTAATGGTAAAACTCTGGAGTGGGCCCCAGTTTTGTCTGGTGTTCCACAAGGGACCGTCTTGGTTCATTGTTGTTCTCATTGTACATAAATGACATTGCAGCTCATACTGGCTCAGAAATAAGGCTCTTCGCATATGACTTTGTTTGCTACCGGGGAATTAGAGATGCAGAGGACTCATTGAAACTTCAGAAGGATATACAGTGGAACCGCAATAGCTCGAACACCGATGGATCATTTATCATGGCTAATTCGAACCCGTTTTTCAGTCCCTACGAAATTCTTCCGATAGTTCAAGTTAAGAAATATTTAGGGAAATATTTTCGATCTTCTACACAATTATGGTATGCTTTGTGTACGCATTAGAATGACATCATCGAGGCGATTCTAATGAGTACACACAGCATACCATTAATGGGAAGATCGAAAATATATCCCTAAATTATAGCAATTTGCTCCCTGGCCTGGTGGTATGATTAACCCTCAGTGGCTCGAACTATCCATATCTTCAACAAAAGTACATAGTCCTAAGGATATTTGAGCCACTGAGATTCGACTGTAAATACATTAGGATGTTGGGCAGGAAAAATCGGGTATTAGATGTTAGGCAAGAAAATTGGGGTATGAAATACAAGCAACATGTGTACTAAAGCAAGCAGAACACTCGGGGCGAAATCTTTATGAGTGATCTCAGCGTATAAAAGACTTCAAGTCTTCGCCCAATCTTGGAATATGGTAGTTGTGTCTGGGACTACCAGGGAGTGATCCTCCAGAAGAAATTGCCAAAGTTCAGAACAGAGCTGCTGATTTGTAACAAGCAGTTACTGCTTTGAACAGGGAGTATGACTGAAATACTCGAAAAAATAAAATGGAAGTCTCTCAAGACAAAGAGTAGAGACAGTAGGCTTATACAATTATACAATTGTACAATGGTGCCGCCAGCATTCCAACAGATGACCTTATTTCCAAATCAGGCGCTGCAGAAATCATTACTCATTGGCATTGTGCCAAGTATGACATTATCCCAGGAGGCACATAACGTTGAAACAACGTCGATTCAACGTCAAAACGCTGAATCAACGTTGAATCGACTTTGTTTCAACGTTGTGTGCCCGCTTGGTATTTTACTGGATTGAAAATAAATGATTAGATTGATATCGTGGTTGGCCCAACGTTGGGTCGACATTGGACAGCCAATAGATAACCATCAGCCAACGACACAACTCAGTGCCAACGTTCGGCGAACGTTGTTATGCTATCTGGGTATCCTGTTAACATAGTACAGATTCACATAGGGGTTGGTGCCATATTCGCTCAGGAGTCGTTCTTCCTACTGTCTCGTTGTTTTGACTATTGTTTTAATTTTGTCACAGACTGTGTTGTCAAAAAATTAACAGAATAACACAAACAATAAGTTTACACTCTAGCGTACCCCACACATTGCGTTACATTACTGAAGAAGACAATTTGATTGCATTTTTTTTTTTTTTTTTTTTTGCAAGATCGATTGCCAACCACCTTGATCTCTTTCAATAATTCGTCTTCGCTAGCAATGACTTCGCATTGCATTGCATCATTATATATTTTAACAAACAAATACTTTGGTTTCTTTAGAATTCCATGCACTTCTAAACTAAGAACTAACCTTTTCCGTTTTCTTCTGCCTCGTGTTAGAAAACGATTGCTATTGGCCAATAACATCAAATTTCAATATAGGCGCCTTTACCACATCGCGCAGGCCCCATAACAGGTGATTTGATCATCTAGGCCCCGTAATGGCTACCCACCGAGATGTTTGGTGTCACAAGTTTCCTTTGGTCATTTTAGAGGTAGGGTAGGGAGGGGCTCCAAGACTTTTTTGTTTTATTTTAGGGTAATATTTTTCACCTAAAATCGCCCCTTCCCCGACAAACTTGGGTGTGTGCATGGTAGCAGAAAAATCACAGCGAACCGCCTTCGGAATTATCCGTAGGCTCGCTAGAGTTACCTACCTTGAAGAAATAATACACGAGATATCCGCCATTTTGCAGACATTCATAACAGTTTGTGAATGTTATGGGTTTCAATCTAGGATCTTTCTCATAGAAGGAACGGCCATCTCATTGGCCCTTACAGTGATGCATGCCTCTCTCAAGTGCTAGTAAGCGGGTTCTTCACGACCAGCAGAAGAACGAGGAGGAAAATAATCACAAAAAACGAAGGCTTAGTGACTCCATTTTACACAAAAGAATCAAAGACTGCGAAAACACAGCAGATATGACAGATTCACAGAAGAGGGCAAATTTCTCAGCATTATCAAGCCCGGGAACAAATGGAATTAGCAGACATGCTTCGCCATTGGCTAGCAACAAACCAGGAACAACAAAAAAACTGGTCATAAAAAACTTTAAAGGTAAACAAACCATTGAATGACTGATTGGTTCCCGTTCCATTCGGAACCTGTCTGGGAAACTACTCCAAAATAATCTGCTCAGAGTCTCCGTGTTTTGAGTCAAGTAATGCACCAGCCATTTGTAACATTACTTTCATGCACATCTAATGGAGCATGGTAGCAGAGTGCCTCTGGTACTACATGTATTATCATGTCCGAGTTTTGATCCTTGGTTGCCAGTCATAAGATCAAAGAAAAATTTATGTAAGGAAGTGTTTCTGGGTAGTGATTCACGATAGTGGCGGCATATTATGGCCACACAATAGTGGCAGGGTATTGTGGTATACCCTCTGGTGTCTGCCTGTCTGCACTCCTGGGTAACGCCTCGTGTTTTCATTGGATCGCATTGAAATTTGGTAGACAGTTAGACCATGAGGTGGTATAGCGCATTGTTTCAAGTTTTCAGTACACAAAATTTTGATAGTTATAATATTTAACTATTTTTCAATGAATTTTATACTTTTTAACAAATTTTCAGATGGCTTTGTTTCAGGACTATTAAACTCCTACAGTTTTCATCTGATCAAGTTGAAACATGGTGGACAGTTAGACTATGAGGTGTTTGAGGTTACAGTTCAATAAATTTTGAAAGAGTTATAGCTCTTTTAAAGATTGTTCAAGCATGATTTCATTTCCAGCTCACGCCTAATGTTTTCATCTGATCAAATTCTTGTTTGTATGTTTTGGATAGAAAGAGGATGTAGAGAATTGCAGCTAGGTTACCATGGTTACCATACACCAAATTTTCATAGTCATTCAAGGATGCAGTACACTAAATTTTCAGGGTTCTGCATAGAAAGAGATAAGAGAGGGTATCCACATAATATTTTTCTTATTTCTTCATGAAAACATATGTTGTGGTACTCATTAGTAATGAGTACCCACAACATATGTTTTTGTGGAGAAATAAGAAAGCAGACATGTTAAGTCTCCTGAAAATCGCGAGAGGATCACGGAAAAACAGCTTTTCTCACGCCTCACGGAATTTTAAAAACAAAATCTTCCGAAAAAATGAAAGTCCCAATTTTGGGTCGAAACTTTTTGAAAAGCTATGCTTGTAAATTGGAAAAAACTCCGGTTCCATCCGAAGTAGTCCAAATATAGATCGAAAGCGCTTGGATTGAATGGGAGACACGCATTAAATATGAAAATCAAAGCGTCTTGATGCCATTATTGCATTGTGGGAAACGCTGTCCAAAATGGCGAAAAAATCGGCATCTCCAGGGCTTTGCTCCCCGAAAAAACGTGTTACAATAAACTGAAGCTCTGTAACCCGTCCTCAGGATCCTAGAGAAAGGGAGAAACCAGAAATAAAACAATCTGTTTCTTGTTGACAAGTTAAATTAAAATGGCGATGCGATTGAACTGCCAATCATTTCATAAGCGTCTGCGCGGTCGTGAAAATCTTTCCGTAAGACGTGGGATCATCAGAACACAAGTTAATGTTGGGAATTCGAGAAAATGGGTGAAAAAAAAAAAATGACAGAGGGGCTCTCCAAGCGTACTACACAATATGCATGTTATTAAACTCCAGGTTATAAACATCATATGCATTGAAGCCCTGGACATTGACAGTGATTAACAAGAAAAGGCTTATTGCTAGAGGACCGAATCAACTTAGAGTAGTGTTTAAAAAATGAGCCAAAGTGTAATAAATAGCTCTCAGAATTCACCATTTTACACAATTTCTTAAAAATTTTACGGAGGAGCATGCCCCCGGAACCCCCTAGATTCGCTTTGCGCCTTTGGTGCTCGCCATCCTGGCTCGACCCCGCTGTCTCCCTCATTTTATTTTTCAAAACTTAACATGTCTGAGAAAGATATCAGCATTTTTCAGATGAAAAAAGTGCCTTATAAATCTGTTGCTGTGGGTTCTGGGGGACGCAGAATCCTGCGTCTTGGGATGCTTAATTCTGGGTCCTAAAATATCCAAAGCTGACTCTGCCAGACACTTTATTTTTCCCTTTGGACTACTACTAATTATGATCAAATTTAATTATTTGACTGAAGTCTAAATTCCGTCACATGTGATTCGTACTGTTGGTAGCATCATAAAAGAACAGTAATAATTGGTTGCATGTTTTTCACACCTGTGACAATACCGTTATTTACTTGCTTGTTAAACAGGTGCTGGCAGTTCACACTTAAGTGATCGTTAACTTGTCAAGCAATTAAAGCATGTGGCTGATACTGTTAGGCCAAATAAAAAAAAATATGTGTGTTTCAGGTTATGGTAAATGTCCTAAAATTTCGAACACCCTAAAATTTCGAACACCTAATATTTTTGCCCAAAATAATTTCTGGAAATGTCCTAAAATCTCGAACAGTAGCAGTTTTGCAAAAAGGGATTTCTAAAATTTTGAACACAGCTTGCTTCAAATAATTTTTTACCGGCACATTCTAATTTCGGTAACTTTTTTTTTTTTTCCGTTACGGAACCGGAAACTAAAGTAGCAGTGTTGAAAGCCACCGCAAAACGTATATGCACACAGCAGTGTCATAACGAATTTTATGTACATAAATGGCACGGGAACCGTATTTTAATTTAAAATCCACAAGAAAAAAAAAAAAAGACTTCTATCACAATGCTAGCCATTTTCACGTGACAGTCACGTCCGCGTGATAAGGGTTAGATTATGCGCAGGCGAGCTAGAGCTGTTGTTACCTTGTGGCAGACATGATAAATATTTTTAATACATGTGAAAATGCAGAAAATGCAACAGTCACATTCCCTTGTCCTGCATGTAGAAACCGCGTGCTCGTAATGGTAACATCACGAGAAATCATGGCGGAAACCTCTAAGAGGGAAAACACATGTGTACTAATGTTCGTTAAATTATAGAGCATTTTTTTCGTCAGAAATGCATATGAAACTGGCAGGTATTAAAATAGAACCTCAGTATTGACACAGATAGGCCTATGCAAACTGTAGACTCAGATCAGACGCCGCAGGGGAAGAGGGAATGAAACTAGTTAGGGGGAACAGGGAACATGGAAATTCGGAAATTCGGAAAACACTTTTAGGACAATAAGATGTGCGACCAGTGAAGACTTCGTTCATCTTCCGATGCAAGGGCAGTCAGATTTTGCCGTTTGTGGTAACAAACAGGCATGTAAACTCCAGTTCTTGGAGAGTTTCCAAATAATTGGTTAAATACATCGCCGTTTCAGTGAAGGCTTTACATGCATTCTGCGGCGTCTGATCTGGGTCTACACAGTTTGCTCAGGCCTGTCTGTCCGATTACGTAGAGTAAGTAGGGAAATTCGGCCAAATCGAATCCCTTCAGAAATCATCCTGGATCCGTCCCTGATTCATAAAAAAAATGCTGGGTCCGACTCGTAAAATTCATCAAGGCATAGGCAGTTAGCTCCCTTTAAACAGTAAAACCTAAAAAGTGCATGAGGACCTTACTCCGCATTTACCAGGGTGTAAATAAATATAAGTACTGTAATTCTTTTACATTATGTATATATTGAGAACATCATAATTATTAAAATTCCCAGAAACTGAACAGTCGCAAAGCAACATTTCCTGAGAACATTTCCCTTGCCCCGCATTAAGAAACCTCTAAGAGGGAAAACCTCTCTGTGCTCATAGCGGTACGTCACGTGAAATCATGGCGGGAAACCTTTTCGGGAGAAAAACAAACTTATTTTATAGAGCCTTTTCTCATCAGAAATGCATACAAAACTGGCATGTATTAAAAAATTAAAAGAACCTAAATATTGGAACAGATAGGCCTATACAAACAGCGTAGATCCAGATCAGACGCCGCAGTGAACAAGGGAATGAAATTTGGGGGAATAGGGGAATTGGCCTCTGGGCTTTTCAAGATCGTCCTCCGAGTATATTAGTTTCTTAATTAAAGCCAGTATTGGTGTCTTCACAGGAATTACTGTATTTTTCACGGGTATTCGGTAGTATTCCGGTATTTCGGTAAGTCGTTTGACCATTAAACCAGAATCCCAAAGTTGATCTGATCATTTCTGCAAAGCGTGATGCACATGCGATAGTAAGAAAGCGCTACACGCGAAATTGTAAATTAGCATGTGCATCCACGCATTCTGATCTGGGTCTTTCCTGCTCATCCGTACACTGTGTCCTTCCATAATATCTGCCGCTAATATTTAAGTTTAGCGTACCAAAGGTTTCAATAAGCACGCCGAAAACTTTTTCGCCGTGGGGATTAACGTTAGCCTCCAGCAAAATATTTCCTGTCTGATCGTGTGATTGTCATGATATGCTCAGTGCATCCTGTTTGAACAGGTGATGGTCCCAGCAGAGATGATAGGTCCCAATAAGCCAAAATGAACCTAATCATTTTTACAAATGTGATCAGTCTGTGCACTTGCTAGAGACTGCGACTCACGTATTACAGTGTTTTATACCAATGACCTAATCAGCGAATTGAGTGGACACCATCCTGCACTAGACTGCGTCTCGCATTCTGATCTGACTTACACATATACACAAAGGGTCATTTTCGCCTGAACAGGGATCTAATGAAAGGATTAGTATTGATGACACATAATTCTTGCAATAAGTTTCGTTACCGAATTCTAAACGACAATACATTTTTTTAACGGGAGAAATATTGCTAAAAACGATAATGGCAGTTCACAGGTTTGGCATACGTAGTTCAGTAGAGCTAAACTCTTTGATCTTGATCAGGCTGCATTCAGATCTGGTTGTCCGCACTGTTCGTTTATGTATGTGTCCTTTCCAATAGAAAACCTTATGACATTTGAGACCAGCACAGACAAGATCCAACATGCGCATCCGCGCAGTCTGTGTATCGGGGCAGTCTGATCTGGGTCTACGCATATCGCCAACAGAATGCATTATGTCAGCTTCAGATGTCAGCAAGCAGTGTGAATACTGCGCTTCAAAACGGCGGAAATTCTAATCAGTCTGCGCTTTTCACATTTAAACTCACCTTTGAGGAAAGGGACTTTTGTGTTTCTGTAGTGGCTCAAACAAGAACAAATGTGCAGTAACCTTTTGAAGTATTTTTTGGTCAGCTTGTGTATCTCAGTGCGGTAAAGTGAAGAGGGTTGTTACATAAGAGGACAGTGGACTAAGCCAGCCTAGTTTAAGAAAGTGGCACATTCCCGGAGTGCCGAACAAACGTATCTGGCGATTAATTAGTGTACCGGATAATTAATTGTTTTGTTATGAGAAACATTATTCGACATGGAATTAATCGGATGGAATTGAAAACAAACATCAGTGTGGTATTTATTTATTTGTTCATACAATTTCACATTCAATTTACCAATCACTCATAGCAAATAAGAAAACACTTTCGTCGTGTAGGTCCTTTTTTGTCGTTTCGGGTGTCCGAAAGCGTCCGATAGCTAGGTCAATTTTAGCTGTAAGTGAATCTGTCCTAAAATTTCGAACAGTAAATTTTTTAGCAAACTATAATTTCTAAAATTTCGAACAGCAAGAACTGAAATTATTTAATTTTGTTCGAAATTTTAGGACATTTACCGTACATGGAATTTTAAAATAGGGATGGGAGGTTGGAAAATATTTTTATTTTGTTAAAAGTTTTTTTTATAAATATGGTGTTAATAGGAAAACAATATGGCCGAATGGGGAAATCCCCACAAAATCCTTAAACACCTTTAGGGTCGTTAGCGAAAAATTTGGCACGGTCGGGTGCCTGAAACACCCACTATTTTATTTAAGGTCTTATGCGCCTGCACCCCAAATTTTGTATTGCCTGGACTGAATGACTGATTCATCAAAAATGCATACGCAGGTGTCTTGATCTTGCATCCTTTAAGGCTGGCAGTTTTTTTTTTGTTTTTTTTTTTTTATTTTCTGTTGTTAATTGATCTTTGTTTTTTGCTCTATTTCAAAATTTTTGGATGCCCAATTTTTGTCATTGATATCAGAGACACATGCTTACCATTAGGCATTTTCTGTTGAAAGGCAACAAGTGGCCATAAGCAAAATAGTACGATATCAGTCTGCGAATCAAAAGCAATAATTCCTGCTGGCCACTAAAAATAATTTCTAAGTCCCACCGAATCTAACCCGTAGAAACTCTGTAAAGTCTAATGGGACTGCTCAAATGCAGCATGGATGACCGTACACAATTTTGAACTGTTCGCATTTCTGGTATAAGTTAGAGTTTGCATTGCTACTGCATGAAGAAAAGGCAAGCGCCAACGGTAGTGCTTGAGTGTAAGGGTATTGTCATGACAGCATGGTGGGAAACCGTTTTGGGAGAAAAATGGACTATTACCATGTTGAGTTGTAGAGAATTTTCTTGCCAGAAATGCATATGAAACAGACACATAAAAAACAGGGCCCAGTTGTTCAAAGCATCGTTAGCTTAACAAGCTCGTTACGGGTCATTTCGTTAACTGTTTTAGCGGATTCAATATACAGTATTCTGATATTTTTTTGCTGAAAAAATGTGAGTAGATTTTGCACTGCAAAAGCTACTCACATTTTTTCAGCAAAAAATTTCAGCATATTTGCATATCACTCAATGTAGATTTTAACGAATCGTTAACTAACGACATCGTTAGTTTTGAACAACTGGGCCCTGAACTAAATTACCAAGAGCAGCAATCCCATTTACCCTATGCAGTGGGTATTTTACCCCCAAAATTTGTCTTGTACCCCCAGAATTGAAGATAGTCTCTACATGCTGCTATACACTGGGGGTACAAAAATAAGAAAACAGAGCAGAATGATCGACCCCAAGTTTCAAAATGCAGTGGGAAACTTACAAGAGATAATTTTCATAAATAAGTTTTGGGGATAGCACATAACAGAGCTTTAATTGGTTTTTGGTTAAAATATGAACTTAACATCCATAACACTCAAGCTCACTTTTTACCCCGTTGGGTTGACTGGGCCGTAAAACCTCAACACAAACAAACAAACAAATCAAGCTCACTTAATACAGACAGCAAGAAACTTTTTAGGGTGGGGTGAAGTACTGAATTTAACTGAAAAGCAATGAAAGAGGGGTGCCATTGGTAGCATTTATTCATATTTCCTGAGAAATGTCCTCTGATTTTTTTAGTTTTTTTTTTTTTAAAAATCTGTCCTTTAAAATAGCGTTGTCCAGGTGGGCATCGTCACAGGTTTATCTTTTGGTTAAGCTTTTTTTTCAAAGTTATTTGTTACCTTTATTCTTCAGTGGATAGCTTTCCTATTTGGTAGGGATGAAGAGGACGACCATTAGGCATGTAGCATGCAAGAGGGACAACTCTCACTTTCTTCGTTATGTACTTATTTTCCCTGACATTCCAGATTTAACTTTTGTATAACTTTTTGAAAAACCCGTCCATAATACCCTTAGGCCCTTTTCTTGTTTGCTTAAAGAAACATAAAATAACTTTCTTTCAGCAAATAATGGAATTCAAGTATTGTTACCGCTGCAATAAAATGCTAAAAACATTGATTGCATTACTTTATTAAAGATTAAAAGTGTGGCGGTCTTTACGATGGAAGTGAAATAGGTTAGTCATTTCTCTCTGATCTGCAAAGATGTCTCTATTTTCCCATGAGGGAGACATGACGTCACCCTGATGCCGGTCTCGTTGGCTCATTTGGAGACCAGGAGGTCACAGGTTCAACCCCCGCTGAGGTCGGCAACATTCTTTCATGGAGATTAATCATGAAATATTTTCTATGGTCATTCTCTCCCTTCTGTTGATTCAAGAAGGGCAGTTGTCATTTTCTGGCGAAAGAATGTGCACAATACTGGTTAACCGCTTAGAGGACTAAGCCTGTCCAGTAAATGTGTGGCTAGGTAAACTGACCCCTGCTCGACATGACCCCATTGGGTTGACTGGGCCGTAAAACCTCAACACAAACAAACATCACTCTAATTTTCTGAGCCAGCTCCATTGATTTAACAACATCAGGATGTGTGATAATGACTACCAGTTGGTTTTAATGCTTGGAATAAAGCAGAGACAAAAATCAGTTGGGGGAAAAAAAATCACAAAAAAGTGAAAGTAAATAAACTGATTATTCACCAGGCATTTACAGAAATAAAGTTACCTGCGACTGCTCACTATTAACATGATAAAAGAAGAGTCATGAAAAAAAAAAAAAAAAAATGGGACATATCTTTGCGGAATGGGACTCCTACTTTTTATAAAAGAGGAGTCCTGGACTCCTACTTGAAAAATCCTAGTGAGAACCCTAGCGCTTCTAATGAGCACCCACAGCATATGTTTTGGCAGAGACAAACAAACATATTTACCAGATACCCCTTCTTATCTGGAGCTGTGTTTTGTAAAATACATTTATTATTTTTTCTTACAGAGAAACCAAAGTTGCCCGACAATTACCAGCAAGACACATGGGGAAAGTTACGGGAAGCTGTAGATGCCATACACACCAGTCGTGCTATCCGCTCAAGTTTGGAAGAACTCTATCAGGCTGTGGAGAACATGTGCTCATACAAGATGTCTGCCTCATTATATGATCAGCTAAAACAAGCCTGTGAAGCACATGTTCGCTCAAATATATGCCAGTTCTTGGAGTATCCTTTTTGTCTACAATTTCATCTAGCTCTTTTCTAAGGCTGGCACGATTAATCGGATAATCAATTAATTGATCGATAAATTAAAACATATTCTTATGCACTCGTGTATGTAACGCGACGTCTGATTGGATAACGTCAAAAATTTGTGACGGTATATTCTGCGATATATTGTCGCGAATCCGACATCATCACGTAACGTCGCTTCTCATTGGCTGGCATTAGGTTTTACGCAGCTCACAGCACTTGTCGTTTTGTGCAAATTGTACATTTTTCAATAGAAACAATGAATAAATGCATTAGAATGGGGATAACTGCATCAAATTTGTCATTTGGGGAGGTAAATCGGCGGTTTTACGGTCGCAAATTACGTTTTACGGCTCCGCTGACGTGTCGCCGTAAAACGAAATTTCCGACCGTAAAAACCGCCGATTTACCTCCCCAAATGCCAAATTTGAATGCAGTTACATGGATCTCCTAAATGATTATCATTACAGATTTGTTAATAATCAATCACTTGATTTCTGTGTCTGTTACTTTACCGTATTTACCCTTAGTATTCAGACATCTTCTTACCATACTTTATCTAAAATTGGAACAAGTTCAATTTACTACCCACAGTTACATCTACATCTAAAATAGTTGGATGAGTGGCAGACAGTGTAGACTCTGATGAGACACTGCATTTGTGGCATCTCATCTGGGTCTAGACTTTTTGCCCAGGCATGTCTGTCCAAATATAGACAATAAAGTACAGACGACTCTCGTTATCTCAATTCCAAGGGACTCTCTGAAATACTTCGAGATATCCGTACCTCGACATATCAGATTTGCAGAATTGAGGAAAAAATAATTCGAACAGCCACATTTAAAAAATATATGTGTAATTGGACTCTTGATGTTAGAGATATATTGAAAATATTGTGGAAAAGAGGAGAAATTGCTCCCAAGGAGCAATTTCTCCTCTTTTCCACAATATTTTTTTACCTGTTGTTAGATTTTCATGTTTAGGCAGGGACCAGATTTCCACTTCGAGATAAGCGGTTATTCGAGATATGCGAGGTCGAGATAACGAGGGTCAACTGTATAACATATGGTAAGAGTCCTGCTCAGACAGATAAAATTATGACCAAATCTTCAGTGATTACTAATCGATTATCGATCACAATGGCAGGACTGATAATCGATTATCTTTTCAGCTCTGATTAGCCAGCCTTACTCGTTTCTACAAACTGTAAAACCTCAATGGCTGGAACATCCTTGGGACCATGGAAATTTATTTGAGACATGGGTAGTTCAAGCCACTGAGGGTTTATCATGGTACCATGTCAAGATGCAAATGGTGATAAATTAGGGATTTTTTTTTTTTTTGAGCTTTTACACAATAATGGTACAAATGTATGTTGTGTGTACTCGTTGGATGAGGCAATTCTAATGAGTACACACAACATACCATTTCTTGATAAAGTAAGAAAAAAACCCTTTGTATTTGTTTTCTTGAGCTATAGGAAGAATTCCATAGGGACTCAAAAAGGAGTTCGAATTAGCCATGGTAAATGAGCCATCAGTGTTCAAATCATCAAGGTTCATTCAGCTGTATAGTTTGTCACTGTTTCTACTAAGGCTGGCTAATCAGAGCTAAAGATAATCGATTATCAGTCCTGCCATTGTGATCGATAATCGATTATTAATTACTGAAGATTTGGTCATAACTTTACCTGTCTGTCTGAGCATGACTCTTACCATATGTTATACTTTACTGACATATTTGGTCAGACGGGCTTGAGCAAACAGTGTAGACCCTGATGAGATGCTGCACTGCAGTGTTTCATCAGGGTCTACACTGTTTGCTACTTATTGAGCTATTTTTAGACACAACATTGGGTAGTAAGTTATACTTGTTCAAATTTTAGATAAAGTATGGTAAGGAGTTGAGGCATCTGAATACTAATGGTAAATACGGTAAAGTAACTGACACAGAAATCAAATGATCGATTAATAGCACATCTGTAATGATAATCATTTTTGTGGAATTTATCGATAAATTAATGGATTATTCGATTAATTGTGCCAGCCTTACTCAGTGGCTTGAACATCTTTGGGACCATGGAAATGTTTTCGAAAAATGGGTAGTTCGAGTCACTGAGGGTTAATCATGGTGCCATGTCAGGAAGCCAATGGTGATAATTTAGGGATATCTTTGTGATTTTTTTCATAACAATATTGCATGTTGAGAGTACTCATTAGAATTGCCTCATTGAGGCAATTCTAATGAGTACACACAACATACAATTTCATGATGAAATAAGAAAAAAATATATCCTAAATATCTGTTTTCTTAAGCTGTTGAAAGAATTTCGTAGGGACTCAAAAAGGAGTTCGAATTAGCCATGGATGGTAAACGAGCCATAGGTGTTCAAATCCTCAAGGTTCGACTGTGTAGTTGATCTTGTTACTGTATTTACTGTAAGTCATAGTGCCGGCCAGATAAGTGGCGGTGGGTGTTTGTGTGGGTCGGGGGCAGGGTTCAGGTAAATATTTTTCTTAATTTCTCTGGGAAAACACATATTGTGGGTACTCAGTAGAAGCATCTTGGTGAGGCACTTCAAATGAGTATGCATATACATAAGTGTCCTTGGAGAAAAGAAGTTCAATAATTTTTGGTTGAAAAGAAGTACTGGGGCTGTATTCAGACAATTTTAGTATGTACTATGTTCTGAAATTTGATGCATTGTTAAGTAGCATCTGATCTAGGTGTTCACTGGTTTCTCAGGCCTTTCTGATGAAATACTTTGAGGGGCCCATAGCCTAGTGGATAGGAGAGTTGACTCTTAATCCATAAGTTTCTCACCCCTGTAATTCGAGCCTCGCTCAGGTCACGTGGGAAAGCCAAGTTCTGCTTATGGATGGTCAGGTTGTTTTTTCCCCGGCTTCTCTGGTTTTTGCCAACCTTTGATGAACGATTGGCTTGATATAAGTGAAATGTTCTTGAAAGGGCCGTAAAACCCAAATCAAAAAAAAAAAAAAAAGAAATACTTTGGGTAATCATGGTATGTTCAATGTTCAACAATAGCTGGTACAGCATACATTTATCATGGTATTCCACTTGGAACTAAGATGATAACTAGAATGTCTGTCAGTGCTGCACCATTGCAAATCCTCAGATGCCAGATCACATGCTCTTGTGATTTTGAGCTCAAGGTTATAAGATGAGACTATCCGTTTGCAAAATAATGTGTCCTGGATCAGAGCATGCCAGCCTACCCTTCTTTGTTTGTGCCCCCAGAATTCAGATTTCAGAACAGTTTGAATCATCAGGGAATGGTAAAGATGTTAAGATCCTTCATAAATGTTCTGATCAAGACTACTGAGCCCAGTTGTTAAAAACTAGTGATGTCGTCAGTTAACGTCGTTAAAACTGACCATTAAATATGGCATACATGTATACGCTAATACATGTATATTTGCAGAAAAAATTTGATGAGCTGCTAAAGCTACTCACATTTTTTTCAGCAAAAATACGCCGGCCTCGGTGGCTCAGTTGGATGCACCCTCCGACTGGAGAGCAGGAGGTCGTGGGTTCAACCCCCGCCGAGGTCGGCAACATTCTTTCATGGAGATTGATCATGAAATATTTTCTATGGTCATTCTCTCCCTACTGCAGAATCAAGAAGGGCAGTTGTCAGTTTCTGGCGAAAGAATGGGCACAATACTGGTTAACTGCTTAGAGGACTAAGCCTGCGCAGTAAACGTGTGGTTAGGTAAACTGACCGTGCTCGACATGACCCCATTGGGTTGACTGGGCCGTAAAACCTCAACACAAACAGCAAAAATACGTATGAATTAGAACAGTTAACACTTTTTTTACCACTAAGGAGCTCATTAAGCTAACAGTGCTTTTAACAACTGGGTCCTGGACTATGAGTAACAACGTGAACCTGTACACCAAGTTGAAAAAGAGGAAGCTCTGTGCACTTTCAGGATCTCTTTGACGTACACACATTTCCCTGTGGCTGAAGAGGAAGGGATACACTTTAAGAGGCAATATTTTGCCTGCCTTAAAAGGAGTCTACTCTAAAGGGAAAGAATCTGCTCCCAGCCGTCTTTTAGACTAAAACCTTTTTAGAAGGGGCTTAGTATGCCATAATGCTAAGTAATAAGGAAGTGACAAAGTTTTCCTTGCAAAATTGTGGAAAATCTGTAATGTATATCAATTCACTGCTTAAAAGTGCAAAAATAGTTTCTAAAATGTGACAATATTCTTGTCTAGAGTTGTAAACAGGTATTTGAAATCTGGACCCAGGTGTTTGAAGCATTGTTTGCTTAACAAGCTTGATAATGACAAACTTGTTAACTGTTGTAGCTAAGGTATTTTCATATACATTAATATTTTTCCGTCAAAATGTGAGGAGCATTTGCAACAAAAAATATCAATGTATTCGCCATATTTCAATATACATGTGTAGAAATTTTAAGGTCATGTTAGCTAACAACTTCACAACGTTTTGAACAACTGGGCCCAGATTTCTATTAAATGAAAGAGTAAATAGCCAGTACAATGTTTGGAAATGGCATATGAGCTGGGGCACACCATATCCTGCAATATTACATGTGCACACAGAAAAGATTCAGATCAACATGCACATCAACACACTCTGATCAGTCTTTGCCGGGTGCTCTGTGGGTAGCAAAGGAGCCAAAGCTGGGGCGGATTCAGATGGTGTTAAAGGGGTTCAGTTGAACCACTCTTTAACTCAAAATTTCATTATCATGGGAAATTTTGAATAAAATTGATAAATTTGGGATACTGTATCAACCCTTCTGTAAATATTCACACCCCTTACTTTTTACCTTATACATGTACTTGTCTTCAACAAGTCCATTTTATTGGCTACATGTATGAATGTGTGTATAAAATTGCTGGCTGAATGGCAAACAGTTTAGACCCTGATCAGATGCAGCATTCTTCTGCATCGGATATGGGTCTACACTATTTGCTCAGACTTTCCGAATACGTAGGGTAAGTAAGTTAATTTAATCAAAACAAATTCCCAAGAAATCATCCTAGATCCGACCCAGGAAATGGTCTTCAGGTAGACAGCCAAGGTTCTGATCAGCCTGTGCTGATGATCGGGGCCTTCACTGTGTGCACATGCAGTCTTGTAGGAAAGGTTTATGCACAAAATTCTGGGCCCAGTTGTTCAAAGCTAACGACGTCGTTAGTTAACGATTCGTTAAAATTTAAATCGAGTGATACGCAAATATGCTGAAATTTTTTGCTGAAAAAATGTGAGTAGCTTTTGCAGTGCAAAAGCTACTCACATTTTTCAGCAAAAAATATCAGAATATTGTATATTAAATCTGCTAAAACAGTTAACGAAATGACCCTTAACGAGCTCGTTAAGCTAACGACGCTTTGAACAACTGGACCCTGATAGTCTTATTATCCTTAACAGTCATTAGAGAAAACATAGGTTATGAACAGTTCCTCAAGATGATGGACAGGTGCTGGCAGTCACATTGTAGACAGATGGTATGTGAAGTCACCAAACAAATTTTTATAGCTCCATATAAGAGCGGGCAAATATTTTTCTTATTTCTCCATGAAAACTTGGTGTGGCGTTTTCAATGAGTAGCCGCAACACATGGTTGTGGAATTAATAAATTTTATTACTTGTCCTTGTAAGTACTTCTAAGTAAATATCAAAATCTACTTGTCCAACCAAGATTTACTTGCCGGAATATTGACATTTTTTTCATTTCTCGAAAAAAAAAAAAAAAACCCAAAAAACAAAAAAAAATTCATGTTGTGGGTACTCATTAGAAGCGCCTCAATGAGGCACTTCTAATGAATACCCACAACATGTTTCTTCAAGAAATAAAAATAGTCTGGATACTCTACTATGAAGTCCTTGTCCAAGGACAAGTAAAGTGGAATTTCTTACTTGTCCATAGGGAAATGGGACATGCTTGACAAGTCAGGCATGGTATTTCCACAACCCTGCACAACGTATATCATACTTTTTTGTGGAGAAACAAGAAAACACTTTTTGGTTGAAAAAAGTGCCTTATCTGTTGCTGTGGATTTTTTGCCTCATGATTCTCAGTACATGAAATGGGACCTTAAACCATATGCACTGGCTAGATGGCTTAGTTGGATGCCCATCCGACTTGTGATCAGGAGGTCACAGGTTCGATCCAGGCTGGGTCTGGCAACATTCTTTAGTGGGGATTGATCATGAAATATTTTTTTATAGTCATTCTCTCCTTTTGGCTGATTCAAGAATGGCAGTTGTCAGTTTCTGGTGGTAGAAATGTGCACAAGTACTGGTTATCTGCTTGGAGGACTAAGCCTGCTCAGGAAAAGTGTAGTTAGGTGAACAGACTGGCTCTGCATTAACTTAATGGTTTGACTGGGCCATAAAACCGCAACTTGTTGTGAAAGTGAAAGTACATTGAATCACGTATGTCTGATAATACTGAGTTATATTGCTGTTTATAATCCTGATACTTATGCGCATGTAAGTTTAGCAAGTGTTGTTGGTATGTCATTCATTATGTTAATAATAAACCAGCATCTGCATTTGGAAATTGCAGTATGGAAATTCTTAGATAATGGTATCGGAATATACGGAAATCTCTGCTCGGCAAACCCCATAAATGCAACCGAAAAGTTTTCAGTGTCTCAAGTTCTGCCTTCAACATAAAAATTGTTAGTCGGGGGCTGTGGTTATGCATCAAATTGTTCAACTGCTGCATACATGAAGAAGATGAAAAATACATACATACACAAGACTTTTTGTGTCTGTATCATGAGCAGCTTGAGATATATATACATATAGAGAGAGAGAGATAGAGAGAGAGAGAGGATATTCAAACGTTTGGAGTGAATATGACTTTTATTTCATCGAGTGAAGTGAAAAAATGTATATTTCATGAGTGCCGAATATTATATACATCACTTTCGATAGAAGAGATGCAAATCTTGCATTTGCAAGGAAAGTCGACGTCGACGCCATGACGTTCATGTTTTGTTTGGTGACGTTAGATATGACGTCAGAAACGCGCATTGGCCTGTAAACAATAAAATAAAAAGAAATTTTACTCTTTTTCAGTGAATACCATAAAAATTTTCATCTTGTATAATGAAGACATTAAAAATAAGAAAAAAAGTAGTTCCAGATCTTATATTTTTCACTGCTCAGAGGAGTGAAAATATAAGTTTTATATTTTCACTAGTGAAAATTGAAAATATAACTTTTTCGAAATATGCATTTTATTTCATTAATAAATCTCTATATTTCATTACTTTGTATATAATAAATATATATATATTTTTTTTTCATTTTCATTGCAGATAATGATACGCAGTATATTCTTGTTCCTTGATAGAACCTATGTGTTACAGAATTCCGCCATCTTGTCTATTTGGTATGTATCTCCAGCATATGAGTATGCTGATGGTTAATTTTTTAGCTTGCCTGAACAACTTCATAGCTACAGATAAGAGAGGGTATCCACATAATATTTTTTTATTGCTCAACGAAAACATGTTGTGGGTACTCATTAGAAGCGCCTCGCCGAGGCGCTTCTAATGAGTACCCTCAACATATGTTTTTTTTGAGAAATAAGAAAGATATCAGCATTTTTCAGACGAAAAAAGCGCCTTATCTGTTGCTATGCAACTTTCAGGAAGAACTATTATACTACACCCTGCATTAGTGATGGTATCTGCAGCCACAAATGTTTAAGTTAGGTAATAAAGGTTTTAACCCTTATCCTGCTGAACCTGGATATGTCCTGCCTTTGCAAACAGTGTAGATCCAGATCAGCTGCCAGCTGATCTGGATCTGCACTGTTTGTCATTAAATATGTGAATTTGTATCAAAATCCAGAGTCAAGTAATCTGATTAGCTGAAAATCAGAATGGCATCTTAATTTATTCAGCTGGACAAGGTTAAGACTTCATTACCTCCAAGCCTTTACAAAGGATTTAGTTCATATTCTGTATGGTAATAGATACTGGTTCAAAGTTTTTATCAGCACCATCTTCAAACCTCCCCATGACCTTTGTGTTTTAAAGACCTCTTTAATCCAAACCTTATGTCAGACGTTCATATTCGATATTAATAATTATTGCTTCAAAGTTTTCATCATTTCTTTCCCGATGGCTTCTCATGACCTTCAGGTCATGGTCACAGACTTATAATAGCCAGTGTTGGCAGCTCAGTTGGATGCACGTCCGACTGGTAATCAGGAGGTTGTGGCTTTGACCCCCACCGGGTCGGCAAAGTTCTTTCATGGAGATTTTATGAAATATTTTAAACGGTCATTCTCATTTATTTATCATGAAATATTTTAAATGGTCATTCTCTTCCTTCCACTAAATTAGGTATAGTTAAGCTCATATTCCACTGATTCGGGGCGGGCGGGGGGGGGGGGGGGGGGGGTGGGGGGGGGTGCAGTTGTCAGTTTCTGTCGAGAATGCGCACAATACTGGTTAACCGCTTAGAGGATTAAGCCTGCCCAGTAAAAGTGTGGTTAGGTAAACTGACCATGCTCAACATGACCCCATTGGGTTGACTGGGCTGTAAAGCCTCGACACAAACAACACAGACTTATTATCTAGAACTTTAGGCAATTTTAGCAAGCTTAAGAGTTTGTTTAAGAATCTATTTTAACTTTAACCTGGAAACAGTTTACACAGTTAGTTTTTCAGACATGGCTGAACCTTGTGACATGGACTTAGGATTATGAATTTGTATGACCCAAAGTTGACCTAAAAATAAATGTAGGTCACTGAACTATACTTCATGGTCCAGTGATTTGGCCTTATGTCTTGAATGATATTTGATGTATGAACACCATTATTTAGGACACCGAATCAGTATGACCCAACTTTAGACCTAAAAGTTAATGTAGGTCACTGTGACCTATATTTCATAGTCCAGTGATTTTAAGTTACATCTTGAAGACAGTTTGATGTATGACCATTATACTTCGGGATTATGGGTCAGTATGACAACATTTAACCTCAAATTAAATGTAGGCCTTTGTGACCTATATTTCATAGCCCAGTAATGTTGTCTTATATCTTCAACACTATTTGATGCATAAGTGTCATATTTTCAGATAATGTGAGAGTGTGACCCAAACTTTGACCTCAAAGTAAATATAAGTCAGCAGGACCTATATTTCATGGTCTAGTGATTTTGCTTAATATCTTCTAGATTATTTGATGGATTAACATCATAGTTAGTATAATGGATCACTGTGACTCATCATATTGACCTCTCAAGTATATGTAGGTCAGTGACCTATATTTTATGGTCTAGTGATTTTGCTTCATGACTTGAACACTATTTAATCGAGAAATGTTGTACTTGGGATAATAGATCAGTGTCACTCAAAGATTGACCTTGTAAACTATATGTGGATCAATGTGCTACATTTCATGGTCCAATTGATTTTGCCTTTTATCATTGTCGTTGTCTTAAAAATAGTTTTATAATTAAGAAATGGTGCCAGCTGGGGGTATTAGTGGCCCTTTGGGTACTTGCTCTAGTTATGTTTTAAGTTTCAGTATTAATTGAAAAAATTATATAATTCTGAGAAAAAATGCATCAAACACACTAAAGAAAGCAAAAATAGCAGACTGTTTTATTGATCCTGTTAATAATTTCTAGTTTCAAATAATTTCAAATGGGACTCGTAGGTGGAAATGACATGCAGTTGCTATGCACATCCCCTCCTCACTAAAAATCCAGAAAACAAACAAAACGAGCCAGCACACAACAAAACCTATAATATAACCTGTGTGACCAGCAAAGACTCAGATCAGCTTGTACATCCACCCAGTATGGCAAGGATTCTCGTTTATCCTTCTTTGGTTGCGGGCCCCCGTAGCCTAGTGGATAAGAGAGTTGACTCTTAATCCATTAGGTTTCTCACCGCTGTGGTTCGAGCCTAGCTCGGGTCATATGTGGGAAAGCCAAGTTCTGCTTACGGATGGTCAGGTGGTTTTTCTCCGGGTACTCCGGTTTTCGTCCACCTTCGATGAACGATCGGCTCGATATAAGTGAAATATTCTTGAAAGGGCCGTAAAACCCAAATCAAAAAAAAAAAAAAAAAAAAAAATTATCCTTCTTTGGATAGCCTGTTGGCTGTAGAAGGCACATGGGATAGGTCAAGACTGAACAGAATGTGCTCATGCACAGACAGATCTGAGTCTTCACTGGTTGCACAAGTCTTATTGTAGGTTTTGTCATGCGCTGGCTGAAATATATATACGGTAAATTTCCTAAAATTTCGAACACTTTATTCCATACTCTTTTGGCTTAAATTTTGCTTTTTATGCAGCAGTTTCTTTAAATATTTAGTGGAATGGCAAACAGTGTAGACCCTGATCAGACTGCTCCTTCAGGAGCAGTCCGATCAGGGTCTACACTGTTTGCATATGTCATTTTGTCAGATGCTTTAGTGTTCGAATTTTTAGGATATTTACCGTAGCCATAGAATACAAAATTTTTTTTATTACAGGGACATGGGTCTTGATTTGTTCCGAAGTCACATAGTAGGTCAGCACATAGTGGAGACTCGGACGGTCGACGGGTTACTTCAGCTGATTGAGAGAGAACGTACAGGAGAGACTGTGGACAGACATTTATTAAAGAGTCTTCTTAGAATGTTGTCTGATCTACAGGTATGTATATGTTCTGGCATTCTCCAGTCTTTCTTACTCACAGGGTATTACGCTATATTCTCAAATTTCCTAGAACCAAGACTTAACCCTTAAACTGCCAGTCACAACAATTGGCGTCTGCTTTGTCATCTGCTTGTGATTTTAAAAGTCATTTTTGCAAACAGTGTGGACCCAGATCAGACTGCTCCTCTAGGAGCAGTCTGATCAGGGTCCACACTGTTTGCCTGTATGCAAAAATTGGTTTGAAAAGTTTGCAAGAATATACAGCAGATGACATAAACAGACGACATTTTCAGTTGCAGGTTTTCTTGGCATTTTAAGGGTTAAGGGACTGGATACACTTGGTAGATTTTTTAGCTCACCTGAGCTCTGCTCAGGATGAGCTATTGTGATCACTTTTCGTCCGTCGTCCGTCTGTCCGTTAACATTTTCAAACGACTTCTCCTCTGAAGCCGCTGAGCCAATTTTGCTCAAATTTCATATGGAGCCTCCTTAGGGTGGGGGAACGAAAAATTGCTAAAATGGTTGCAGTCCGTTGACCAAGATGGCCGCCACGCCCATATATGGTAAAAACCTTTAAAAATCTTCTTCTCCAGAACCAAAATTGCCTTGGGGCTGAACCTTTGCAGAAATCATCTGCAATAAAAGAATTGTCGTACGTTGACATTTGACTTTTTTTACGGCAAGGTCAAGTTTGCTTCCCTATGCATTTGTATGGGAAAACCTTTAAAAATCTTCTTCTCCAAAACCGAGCATGCCTTATGGCTGAATCTTTGCATATGTTTGGGAACGGGAGGGCTTCCAAAATTGCTAAAATAATGGCCGTACATTGACATTTGACCTTTTTACGGTAAGGTCAGTTTTGCTTCCTTATGCATTTGTATGGGAAAAATGTTCACAATTTCTAACAACTTCTCCCCTGGAGCCTCTGGGCCATTTTGCTCAAATTTCATAATATGGAGCCTCCTTAGGTAGGGAGAACAAAAGATTGCTAAAATGGTCACGGTTCATTGACCAAGATGGCCGCCATGCCCATATATGGTAAAAACCTTTAAAAATCTTATTCTCCAAAACCGAGGATGGCTTGTGGCTGAATCTTTGCATATATCATCTGGAATGAGCGGTCTACCAAAGTTGCTAAAATAATTGTCATACATTGACATTTAACCTTTTTACGGCGAGGTCAAGTTTGCTTCTGTATGCATTTGTATGGGCCCCATACATTTGTATGAAAAAATGTTGATAATTTCAAATGGCTTTTCCTCTGAAGCCTCCGGACCAGTGTTGCTCAAATTTCATGTGGAGCCTCCGTGGGCAGGAGAATGAAAGATTGCTAAAATGGGTATGGTCCATTGATCAAAATGGCTGCCATGCCCATATATGGTAAAAACCTTTAAAAATCTTCTTCTCCATAACCAAATAAGCCCTGGGTCCTAATCTTTGCACAAATTATAGGGGACAGGAGATCTACCAGAATTGCTAAAATGATGGTTCTATGTTGACATTTGACCTTTTTACCTCCAAGGTCAAATTTGCTTCCCCATTTTTATGGGCCATATACATTTATATTGAAAGTATCGAAGTGACTTGTAGATCAACAGTTAGTTAAAATTGTTCTGATTGGAAATCTAAGATGGCCATCATCTGGTTTATATTTACAATATTTTCCTCCCACTATGCTGTTTACATGTATAAAATCATGATTCTTCAGAAACCACTTAGCCAATTTCCATCAAATTTCATATTGCTCCTTCTGTTGAAATGTGATTGATAGTTTATTCAAATGATCATGCTCCTTTGACTGTCAGGCCCATATATTCTTCTTCAAAACTAAGAACTGCTCAAATGATGATATTTTCATTAGTTGCGATGATAAGATTGGAAAAATGTTGCATAACATCTGCATGTCTGCAGTGGCTATGTCACTCAGGTGAGCGAACCGTGGCCCGTGGGCCTCTTGTTTTCCATTTTAATACAAGGGAGTCAGTTTTTGTGACTTCCTGTTTGCTTATACTGCACACAAACTTCTTCAAAGTGGTCTATACTCATTTGTTACATTGGTTAACCCTTGTCCTTCTGAACCCGCATATGCTCTGCCTTTGTAAACAGTGTAGATCCTGATCAGTTGGCTTCGGAAGATGCCAACTGATCTGGATCTATACTGTTTGTCATTAAGCCTGTGAAGTTGTATTAACAATTTGAACCAAGTAATCTGATTGGCTAAAAATTAGAAGTGGGTGTGGCATCTTAATATAGTCAGCATGACAAGGGTTAATGTTTGTAGAGATCTTCTGAACTACTGAATTGATTTAGTTGATTCTTGGAGTGATATTAGAGACTGGTGTAAGGTTTTACACACTATACACCTGTCTCTCATAGTGACCTTGAGGTCAGTGTTACAAACTTAGAAATTTGATGTTAAAGATTTTGGTTAAAGCTAATAGAGGCTCATGTGTTCTTGACCCTTGCACACATTTAATTGCAGGCCTTGGTGGCTCAGTTGGATACGCGTCTGACTGGTCATCAGAAGATCATGGGTTCGAACCATGTCGGGTCCGTGGCACATTCTTTCGTGGAGATTGATCATGAAATATTTTCTATGGTCATTCTCACCCTTTTGCTGATTCAATTCTAATCAAGAAGTGCAGTTTTCAGTCTCTGGTGAAAGAATGTGCAAAAGTATTGGTAAACCGCATAACATGTATCTTCTAGACTTCTCACTTTTTTCTTCCCATGTTTTCAGATATATCAGGATGCTTTTGAAAGAAAATTCCTTGAAGCATCAGATAGACTTTATAGGGCAGAGGGTCAAAGGTTAATGGAGGAACGAGATGTAAGTTATTAAGAAATTTTCTTCATAAAACGATAGTGTGTCCGTCAGAAAATAAAGCTTATTCGAAGAAATTAAGGACTGTTAGCTGCTTAGATGTGTTATTTGTAAGTAAAATCCATGGAATATATTGCTTGGTAGATTGTATACAGTGTAATTAAACAGCACAACAGATATAAAGATACTGCAAATGAGTCAGCGCAAGACAAAACCCACAGTAAGACCTGTCATAGCAACAGCTAAGGCGCTTTTTTTATCCGAAAAATGCTGATATCTTTCTTACTTCTCAACGAAAACATGTGTTGTGGGTACTCATTAGAAGCGCCTCGATGAGGCACTTCTAATGAGTACCCACAACATATGTTTTCATTGAGAAATAAGAAAAATAATACGTGGATACCCCCTCTTATCTGTAGCTATGAGTCCTGTGTGACCAGCAAAATTCAGTTCAGCCTGTATATCCACCCAGTATGGCAAGGGTTCTTGTTTATCCCTTTTTGGATAGCCTGGAGGCTGTGAAAGGCACATGGGATTAGCAAAGACTGATCAAACTGCTTACATGCGCAGGCTGATCAGAGTCTGCTGTCTCACAAGTCTTATTGTAGGTTTTGTCATGTGCTGGCTAAAATTATTACTGGATATGCTCTTTTACCTTTAACTTGCAGGATTTTTCCTAGCTGATAAAGGCAGCTGAAGTATAAACATCAGACCTAATTGCTGAGATTATTGATACACTAGTATTTGCATTCTGTTTATTGCTAGCTATTCTGTGAGGAGACAAATGTTGCATGTCTGATTATAACCCACCATTCTGTCAAATCTGTGTGTGTGTGGGAAGGGGTGGGGAAAGGGGGTTATTTAAATACTTTTCTTAATTATCAACAGACTTAGGTTGTTGGTACAGGTTGTTGATACTCAGTAGAATCACCCTGATGAGACACTTTTAATGAGTTGGCAACATTAATTCAGATACAGGACAAAAAGTCATTTCATCTTTATACAGTTCAAGAACAAGAGACTAACTTCAGTTTTACAGGCTGTCAGGTGCCACATTTTATGATTGTATTTATACCATTTATCAATTTATTAAACCTTTCTTGAATAAAAAGTGTCTTTTTCTGAGGCATATGGAGGCTTTAAAACAATCTTTATGTACATTTAAAAATTAAAATGTCAGAAGTTGTATATATGTTTTGTTTTAACTAACATTGAATTGCCAAGTTTAGCTAGTGACTTCTTGAACAGCCAAGTCCTGGGCCCAGTTGTTCAAAACTAACGATGTTGTTAGTTAACGTATCGTTAAATCTTTGATCATCAAATATGGTATATACGCTAATATTTTTGCTGAAAAAATGTGAGTAGCTTTTGCATTTGCAAAGGCTGCACATTTTTTCAGCAAAAATAACTGTGAATTAGATACTGTACTTACTAGAACAATTAACAGCTAATGAACTGGCCTCGGTAGCTCAGTTGGATGCACGTCTGATTGGTGATCAGGAGGTTGCGGGTTCGACCCCCGCTGGGTCGGCAACATTCTTTCGTGGAGGTCTGATCATGAAATATTTTCGCATTCTCTCCCTTCTGCTGATTCAAGAAAGGCAGTTGTCAGTTTCTGGTGGAAGAATGTGCACAGTACTTGTTAACCGCTTAGAGGACTAAGCCTGCCCAGTAAAAGTGTGGTTAGGTAAACTATCCACGCTCGATATGACCCCATTGGGTTGACTGGGCTGTAAAGCCTCAACACAAACAAACAAATTGACCACTAACAAGCTCGTTAAGCTAACAATGCTTTGAACAACTGGGCCCAGATCAGCGTCACCAAGTAGCAAGTACGCCTCCATAACAAGTCCTCTATTTATTTTCAAGGTTCCAGAATACTTATTACATGTGGAGAAGCGACTAGAGGAAGAGTCGGAAAGATTATTACATTACCTTGATCAGTCAACCAAGTAGGTGCTCATATTTTGCTTATTTATGTCCCCCCACTATGGGGGGTGGGGAACATATTGCTTTTAGTGCGGATTCCATTGGCATCGGCGTAGCCACTTGACTGCACTATATCTCCTTATTGAATGGACAGATTTTGGCCAAACTTACACAAATATATCATTTGGAGGGGGAAAATGCTGATTAGATTTTGGTGACCTTGACCCCATTTTCAAGGTCATAGGAGGGCTTAGATAATTGGAAAATGGGGCATAGCCTCTTGTCCACACTATCTCCTTATTGATTGGACAGATTATAGCCAAACTTACACAAATATATCATTAGGAGGGGGACAAATGCTGATTAGAGTTTGGTGACCTTGACCCCATTTTCAAGGTCACAGGGCTTAGATTGTTGGAAAATGGCTTGTCCGCATCCCATCACTTGAAGGAATGAATAGATTTTAACCAAACTTGCATATCTATATTGCTGGGACATGTAAAAGAACTGATTAGAATTTGGTGACCTTGACCCCATTTTCAAGGTCACGGGAGGGCTTAGATTGTTGGAAAATGGCCTGTCCGCATCCTATCTCTTGTAGGAATGAATAGATTTTAACCAAACTTGCACATCTATATTGTTGGGACAAGTAAAAGAACTGATTAGATTTTGGTGACCTTGACCCCATTTTCAAGGTCACAGGAGGGCTTAGATTGTTGGAAAATGGCTTATCCGCACCCTATCTCTTGTAGGAATGAATAGATTTTGACCAAACTTGCACATCTACAATGCTGGGACATGTAAAAGAACTGATTAGATTTTGGTGACCTTGACCCCATTTAAGGTCACGGGAGGGCTTAGATTTGTTGGAAAATGGTTTGTATGCACCCTATCTCCTGAATGAATAAATGAATTAGACCAAACTTGTACAGCTATATTGTTGAGACATGGAAAAGAACTGGTTAGATTATGGTGACCTTGATTCCATTTTCAAGGTCACAGTAAGGCTTAAATTGTTGGAAAATTGCTTGTCTGCACCCTATCTCCTAAATGAATGAATGGATTTTGACCAAACTTCTATATCTTAATTGTTGAGACATGGAAAAGAACTGATTAGATTTTGATGACCTTAACCCCATTTTCAAGGTCACACTAAGGCTTAGATTGGTGGAAAATGGCTTGTCTGCACCTTTTCTGAAGAAATGAGTAGATTTCCACCAGACTTGCACAGCTATATTTTTGGGACATGCATCGGAACTGATTATATTTTGGTGACCTTCACCCCATTTTCAAGGTCAGACTAGGGCGTAGATTGTTGGTATTGGTAAATGCTTGTCTGCACCCTATCTCCTAAAGGAATGGATTGATTTTGACCTAACTTGTACATCTATATTGTAGTGACATGGAAAAGAACTGATTAGATTTTGGTGACCTTGACCCATTCTCAAGGTCACACTAGGGCTTAGATTGTTGGAAAATGGCTTGTCTGCACTGTATCTTTTGAAGGAATGGATGGATTTTAACTAAACTTGCACAGCCAAATTGTTGTGGCATGGAAAATAACTAATTTTATTTTGGTGTCCTTGATCCCATTTTCAAGGTCGCAGGAGGGCTCAGAGTGTTGGATAATGGCTTGTCTGCACGCTATCTGATGAATGAATGGATGGATTTTGACCAAACTTGCACAGCTGTATTGTTGAGACAGAGACAAGAATGGTTAGATTTTTTGTGACCTTGATCCCATTTTCAAGGTTACACAAGGGCTGTGATTTTAGAAAATGGCTTGTCAGCACCCTATCTCATTGAGGAATGGATGAATTTTGACCAAACTTACATAATAGGTATATTGTGACCTTGAGTTTATTATAGATACAATCTATTTTAACAATATGTCTGTTCAAACTGGTGGGGGGGACATACATTTTCCTCCGAAAACACTGTTCTAGTTATTAAGCAGTGGACAGGGAAATTGTTAAGGAAGAATATTTTGTGATAATTCCTGGATAATTTTTCTTATTTCTCCATAAAAAACATATGTTGTGGGAACTTACTAGAAGCACCTTGGTGAGTACTTATTAGAAGTGCCTCAACGAGGCGCTTCTGATGAGTACCCACAGCATATGTTTTCATGGAGAACTGGAGAAAACTATCCCAGAATTATCACCAAATATTCCTTCTTAACAATTCTTCTGGTGGAAAAATCAGCCTTATAATGTATGCAGACAATTAAGATTTAGGCCAGGCTACAGAGCCCTGCTGCAGTGGACTACATATATCGGCTTCTGTTCAAATTCTTCTGTAGCATATGCTTGTGAATGCTTACACAGTGTTGCTTTAGTATGAGTAAAAACGTCTTTCCAAATATAAAGCAACCTTATAACATACACAACAAGCTCACACTCTTATCAGTCTATTACCTATCATCTCTACAAAGCACACAGTAATTTTTGCAAATGGTTGTACAGAGAAGATCTAACAAAAAAAAAAAAAAAAAAAATAGAAAAAAAAATGAAAGAAAAATAATTAGTACTGCAGCCAGAAATTCAGCCAAGTGAGGTTATCAGTTTCAAATTTATTTATACAAATTAGTTTCGTCGCGTACTGACACTGTCTGGTCTGTGTTATACATTCTTAAGTATTTGTATTGCTTTGTTATTGCAAAACCAATAAACAAGTGATGGGAGTTTTTGTTGCACCTGCATTAGCATGGACGACTTAGCATGTAAGTTTCTGCCCATCTGTCCACCCTAGCGACCTTGCCTAAGTAAAGTCTACAAACTGTAAAATATTACAGTTAGTTTCACTTCACTGTTTGTTTTATCTCACTGAGCTGTGAGAGTGATGACATCACTCTCACAGCTCAGTGAGATAAAACAAACAGTGAGACACATTCTTCTGGTGCTTGTGTTCGCACTTTTGTATGCAGGTGCAACATAAACTTCAACAAATTTTTTTCTATTTTTTTTTCAGGTCAGTGTTCAGATTTTCGCACTTTTAATCATAGTCATGGCTTTGAACCCCACTGGATGCAGAATCCAGCTCTTGACTAAGGCACTTTATATCACACACGCTTTCAGCTTGGCCCTGCTTATCCAATTTGTTCCCTACTTTCCCTATGTAGCTATACTTTTCATAAAAAGCCCTACTGTCCCCACTTTTTGGTTAAAAAAATGCAATAGATGGCTAAAAATGCAATACAGTTGACTCTCGTTATCTTGACCTCGCTTATCTCGAAAAAAAAATCTGATCCCTGCCTAAACATGAAAATCTAACAACAGGTAAAAAATATTGTGGAAAAAAAAAGGAGAAATTGCTCCTAAGGAGCAATTTTTCCTCTTTTCCACAATATTTTCAATATATCTCTAACTTCCAGAGTCCAAATGCATATCTATTTGTTAAATACGGTTGTGCGAATTATTTTTTCCTCAATTCTGCAAATCTGATATGTCGAGGTATGGATATATCGAAGTATTTCAGAGAGTCCCTTGGAATTCGAGATAACGAGAGTCGACTGTATTTTTCTCCTCTTGCACACTCGCTCAGTGTTTATAAAAATAAGATCAAGGTTTTCTGAGTAGTAGAGTGGCAGACTTTATAAATATTTTTGCCTCCATCTTAATTTCTTTCCTTGAACATTTATTTTTGCATTTCCTTTCCATTGTAATGCAGTTTTGTAGTTCAGAGGTAACACCGTTTGCTTATCATAACCTTTATCTGAGACAAGACATGCAGAGTATCACTACTATCCTACTTTTCATGACTCAAATTCCTACTTTTGCCATACTTTTTTCAAAATTTTCAGCCCTACTTTAGCCCTGCTTTTTCACAAGGGCAGTTGAAAGCATGTAATCACAGAGCCTTTTATTATGTCAGAACTACTACTGAAAGAGATGTAAAGCTCAAAACCATCATCATCCATAGCTCCAGATAAGGCATTTTTCATATGGAAAGTATTGATAATTTTCTTATTTCTCAATGAAAACATATATTGTGGGTACTCATTAGAAGCGCCTCGCCGAGGCGCTTCTAATAAGTACCCACAACATACGGTTTCATGTAGTAATAAGAAAAATGGATCCCCCCTTTTCTCTGGAGCTATGTCCTCGTTGTGACAAAGCCATACATGTTGAGAAATTACAGTGTAATATCATTTACGGTACATTTCATTACCGTTTTGTTTCTTCCTTTCAGAAAACCTGTGATATCATGTGTAGAGAAGCAGCTTTTAGAACAACACCTGTCACAAATTTTACAGAAAGGTATGAACTTATCTTATGCTGCAATATTGGCAGAAATGAAACAAAAAAATGTTATAATAATCATTTGGCTATAAACTATTATTGTAATTCTCCTGTGACAGTCATGCCCATAACTTCATTGTTATGCCCCCGCCATTTTCAATGTGGGTGGGGGGGGGTAGGGGTGTGGGGGGGGGGGCATATAGTATCACCGCTGTCCGTCCGTAAGTCTGTCCGTCCCGCTTCTAATGAGTACCCACAACATTATGTTTTCTTTGAGATAAGAAAAATATTTATCTAATACCCACACTTATTTAGACCTATGCTATAGTTATATGGCACCATAACAAGGTCATCATTTCTCTCTGTCTCGAAACATCACTAAAAGATTGTTGATGATGACTTAAACCTTAATTCAAATAAAACCACCTTCCACAGAAGTAGGTCACTATAGCCTAATCTCTGTAACAGTTATATCTAGGCTGAGTTTTAGGGGTCTTTCTTGTATCCAGACATTCATGGACTGGAGTCCAGGGTCATGAATCACTGAAAGTTTTATCTTTTGAAGTCTGGGCCTATTTGTAACAGTGTAACTCACATGCATTTTTTTTTTTTTTTTTTCACATATTGTAGCTTGTGTCTCGTTTTCTTTCAGGGTTAGATCAGTTACTTACAGAGAACAGAATTGCTGATCTCACACGCTTATATTACCTCTTCTCAAGAGTGAAAGATGGTTTGAAAGAACTATGTGCATCTTTTGCAACTTACATAAAGGTAAGTAAATTTCATTTCATGATCATTTACCTTGTCTACATGGATCTATAGTTTGTGGTATACGGCTAGGATCTTACAGCATAGCTTAAGATACTTGTAAGAGGGATTACTCACATGATAGTTTTATTATTTCTCCGTAAAAAACACATATTGTGGGTACTCATTAGAAGCACCTTGCGTACATTTTCCAGGAGAAATAAGAAACATAGGTCTTGATAAGAGAGGGTATCAGGCAAATAGTTTTCTTATTTCTCGAAAAAAACATATGTTGTGGGTACTCAGTAGAAGTGCCTCGGTGAGGCACTTCTAATGAGTACCCACAACATATGTTTTTGTCGAGAAATAAGAAAAAAATAGCTACTTTTTGGTTGAAAAAAGCGCCTTATCGAGAGCTATGAGAGAAATATCAATACTTTTTGGTTGAAAGAAAGCAGTGACCTATCTTGAGCTGTTATACACTGTTACTCCTTTGCATGCTTATCCTAAAATTTTATGACATATCTGAAATGATGGGCTGATGGAAGATACCCTGATCAAACTACTCCATCAGGAGCAGTGGCTCAAATGGATGCGAGTCCAACTGGATCAGGAGGTTGCGGTTTGGACCCCCGCCGGGTTGGCAACATTTTTTCATGGAGATTGAGCATGAAATAATTTCTACGGTCATTCTTTCCCTTCCGCTGATTCAATAAGGGTAGTTGTCAGTTTCTGGCGAAAGAATGTGCACAATACTGGTTAACCACTTAGATGACTAAGCCTGCCTAGTAAAAGTGTGGTTAGGTAAATTTATCATGCTCGACATGACCCCAATGTGTTGACTGGGCCGTAAATCAACACACTCAAATACTTCTTCAGCAGCCATTTGGTTTGTTCTCAGGATTTTCTGTATAAATAATTCACAGCTCTTGATAAGGTGCTTTTTTTCAGTCAAAAAGTATTGATACATGTATCTCAACGAAAAAATATGTTATAGGTACTCATAAGAAGTGCCTTGGTGAGTTATAAGAAAAATGTTTTTCTGATACCTACTCTTATGAAATATTGCATATCAATAATTATGTGGATATAAGCCCTGAAAGATCTGCTCAGACAGATAAATATAAGCCATATATATGTTTCACGAAAGGTATGAAAGGTATTATTCCGATCGTTTATTTTAGAGGACCACAGAAAAGATATCTTTCATAAGTGAAAAAAAATGGATAAATAATAAATATATGCTTATTTCTTTATGGTCCCTACGGCCACATATAGATGAATACTTATATTTAGTCCACATTTTAAGCTATGTAGATGAACATTTCAGGTTTTGCAGATGATGAACCTATCCAGGTGACCAGTTCAGTTTAGTTCATTTGGGCCTCTTGTTTTAAGCCTGACATCTACCATTATTACTGTAGACTTGTGGTATATTTTACTCCCAGACAGTTGTCTTTATTGCTATTTAAATAATATTTTCTTGAATTTCAGATGGCAGGTAGAACAATTGTATTAAACAGCAACAATGATCCAGAAAAAGATAAAGATATGGTACAAAATTTATTAGGTAAGTTTTCTCAGCAGAACATTCTCTTAACCCGTTGTAGCCTGTAGACCCCTAATGGAGAATTGGCAAACAGTTCAGACCCTGATCAGACGCTGCAGACCTGGTCTGCAGCGTCTGATCAGGGTCTGAACTGTTTGCGAATAGTTTAGCCATTTTTCTCTAGGAATATCTAAAACTAATAGCCTGATATAACTAAAATTGAAGTTTGACTCTTCTAATTATACCCCCGACATACGAAGTATGTGGGGGTATATAGTTTTCGCTTTTCCGTTCGTCCGTTTGTTCGTTCGTACGTATGTTCGTTCGTTCGTTCGTACGTTCGTTCGTTCATCATTCGTCTTTCCGTCACAGGGTCAAAGTTTTTGCGTTAAAGTTTATAAGACCTCATATTTTGAAGACCCTTTGATGGATTTCATTCATATTTGGCATGATGGTAGATATAGGTCTAAAGTTTTTATCAGCACCATCCCCATCCCGGGGGTGACCTTGGGGTCAAGGTCACGGACTTAGAATTTTCATAAAAAAAGTCAGGATCAAAGTTTTTGTGTTAAAGTTTATAAGACCTCATATTTTGAAGACCCTTTGATGGATTTCATTCATATTTTGCATGTTGATAGATATAGGTCAAGTTTTTATCAGCACCATCCCCACCCCGGTGGTGACCTTGGGGTCAAGGTCACGGACTTCAAATTTTCATAAAAAAGTCAGGGTCAAAGTTTTTGTGTTAAAGTTTATAAGACCTCATATTTTGAAGACCCTTTGATGGATTTCATTCATATTTGGCATGATGGTAGATATAGGTCTAAAGTTTTTATCAGCACCATCCCCACTTCAGGGGTGACCTTTGGGTCAAGGTCACGGACTTAGAATTTTCATAAAAAAGTCAAAGTTTTTTGTGTTTAAGTTTATATAGCTATATCATCAAGACCCTTGTGGAATTTCATTTATATTTGACATGTTGCTAGATATCGGCCTAGAGTCTTACTCCGCATGATCCCCACTCAGGGTGTGACCGAGGTCAAGGTCACGAACTTAGAATTTTCATATAAAAGTAAAAAATTTTTGCGTTTAAATTTATATAGCCATATCATCAAGACCTTTTGTTAAATTTCAGTATTCCCTAATTGAAAGGCCAGCGGATATAGCTATCAGGAAGGAATCTGTTGGTCTGTCCGTCCATCCGTTGAAGCATTATTCGTTCATACTTTATTTTTGTCTTAGGGTCAAAGTTTTTACGTTAAAGTTTATTAGACCTCATATTTTGAAGACCCTTTGATGGATTTCATTCATATTTGGCATGATGGTAGATATAGCTCTAAAGTTTTTATTGGCACCATCCCCACCCCGGGGGGGGGGGGGGTAACCTTTGGGTCAAGGTCACAGACTTCCAATTTTCATAAAAATGTCAAAATTTTATATAGCTGTATCGTCAAGACCCTTGTGGAATTTCATTTATATTTGACATGTTGCTATATATTGGCCTAGAGTCTTACTCCGCATGATCCCCACCCAGGGTGTGACCGAGGTCAAGGTCACGAACTTAGAAGTTTCATTTAAAAGTAAATGTTTTTGCTTTTAAATTTATACAGCCATATCATCAAGACCTTTTGTTAAATTTTAATGTACCCTAATTGAAAGGTTGAGCGGATATAGCTATCAGCAAGGAATCTGTTTGTCTGTCCAACCATCTGTTGAAGCATTATTTGTTCATACTTTATTTTTGTCTTAGGGTCGAAGTTTTTACGTTAAAGTTTATAAGACCTTATATTATGAAGAGCCTTTGATGGATTTAATTCATGTTTGGCGTGATGGTAGATATAGGGCTTAAGTTTTTATCAGCACCAACCTTATCCCGGGGAATAACATTGGGGTCAAGGTCACGGACTTAGAATTTTCATAAATAAGTCAAATTTTTTGTGTTTATATTTATATAGCTATACCATCAAGACCCTTTGAGGAATTTCATTTATATTATACATGTTGGTAGATATCGGTCTAGAGTTTTACTGAGCATCATCCTTATCCTGGGGTATGACCTTGAGGTCAAGGTCACAGACTTAGAAATTTCATATAAAAGTAAAAAAAAAAAAAAAATGCATCTAAGTTTATATAGCTATATTATGGAGACCCTTTTGTTGGTTTCATTAATATTAAGCATGATGGTATATATAGGTCTGAAGTTTTTCTCGGCACCATCCCCAAGCTGGGGCATGGCTTTTAAGTCAAGGTCTTACATCACTGGGGCGTCCAACTGATATTGGCTTACAGTTGGGCAAGGCCTGCTATCCTTGTAGTGGGTAAGGGTAGAGGGGGAATGTTTTTATTTCTTCTGTTTCTTCACTTTCATTCCTGTTCCTCTTTTTTCCCTGTCCCTCTCTTTCATCTCCTCTATTCTCTCTGCTATCTCTTTTCTCCCTTTCTCTGGGAGACGACACAAAATGACCCTCAAGGGTTGACGTGTCGTTAAACCCCAACACAATCAATTAAGTCAAGGTCACAGACGTTTCATACAAATGTCATTTTTGCTTATATTATAAAGACTGATTTCACTGGTATATGGTGATAGTTATAGGGCTAAAGTTTTATTTAGCTCAATCCCTGCACCTGTGCCTGACCTTTGAGGTCAAGGGCTTCATATTACTGTGTGATTGAATTTTTTCAATGTTATAACATATAGCATACAACTGCCATCTCCAGAGTCAAAGCTACATACTTTGTGCTCTTTAAAAGGTGGCGGTAGTGCTAGTCGGGGGTATATGTGCCCCACTGGGCACTTTGTCTAGTATATAGTGTGGGAAGAGGCTATTCAGTCTCCAGTGGGTTAAGGATTAGCAGAATTCAGTTTATATCTGGTCTATTTGATGCTTCATTGCAGAGAGAGCCTTACATTATCACCCTTACATTATCTCGATATGGCTTAAATGATGTTGGAATGGACATAAAAGCACCAACTCAGCAGGAGCAGGAAATTACATTTTGAATGTAACTTTGAGCTGGCCTCAGTGGCTCAGTTGGATGTGGGTCCGACTGGTGATCAGGAGGTTGCGGGTTCAACCTCTGCAGGATTGGCAACTTTCTTACATGGAGATTGATCATGAAATATTTTCTACGGTTATTCTCTTCCTTCTGCTAATTCACCGGCACAGTGGCTCAGTGGTAGAGCGTTCGCTTTGTGATCGGGAGGTTGCGGGTTCGATCCCCGGCCGGGTCATACTAAAGACTTTAAAAATGGTACTAGCTGCTCTTTCGCTTGGCGCTCAGCATTAAGAAAGTAGAGCTAGGAATCGGAACTGGTCAGCTCAGTGTCAGTATTATGTGACTGGGTGGAATATCATGTCAAAGTGTCTGGGGCATGATATTTCAGTGAGGCAGCACTCTAAAAGTGAGCATTGAGTTCCCTGTCACATCCAGACACCGTCGTGATATGACTGAAAGATTGTTGAAAGCGACGTTAAGCCCAAATCAAACAAATTCTGCTGATTCAAGAAGGGCAGTTGGCACAATACTGGTTAACCGCTTAGAGGACTGCCTGCCCAGTAAAAGTGTGGATCGGTAAACTGACTGTGCTCAGCATGACCCCATTGGGTTGACTGGCCAGTGGGCCATAAAACCTCAACACAAACAAACAAAGAAATGTAACTTTGATCTAAGGGCTGAGTGAATGATTCTGTATTGACAAAAGTATGTCTGTCTGTTTCTGGTCTTTCACAGCTAAGTGGATACTAGGAGACTAAGTTGATAGAAATGTAAAGACCTATTTTCTTGTAAATATAAGACAGTTATTACTTACAGTCTACTTATTTTTGCCTTCAGAGTGCTAAAGGCCTAGCTCCAGATAAGGCTTTTTTTTTTTTTATTAACAAAAGTACATATGTATCGATTTTTTTTTTTGCTTCACCGTGAAAACAAGTGTGGGTACTCATTAATTAGAGGCACATTGTAGAGCTGCTTCTAATGACTACCCAAAACATTATGTTTTCTTGGAGAAATAAGAATTGTTTTTACCTGATTATGTGGAACTATGTAAAGATAAACCCTTGCTATGCTGAATAAATTAAGATGCCATGCCTAGTTCTGATTTTTCAGCCAATCAGATTACTTGATCCAGATTGTTGATTTAAATTCACATACTAAATGACAAACAGTGCAGATTCTGATCAGTTCGCTTCTGAGAAGCCAACTGATCTGGATCTACACTCTTTGCAAAGGCAGGGTATATCCAGGTTCAGCAAGACTTAGTGTTAAAAAATTGTATACTGTTCACATATTCATTATGATATCAGTCAGCAAATGCAAAACCTACAATAAGGCCTGTGTGATCAGCAAAGACTCAGATCATCCACCCAGTATGGCAAAGGTTCTCGTTTATCCCTCTTTGGATAGCCTAGAGCTGTAGAAGGCACATGCAATCAGCAAAGACTCTGATCAGACTGCTCAGTTGCACAAGTCTTAATATAGGTTTTGTCGTGCGCTGGCTCATATGTATTTTTCTTGTCCATTTTACCAGACTTTAAGGACAAGGTGGACAATATTATAAATGTGTGTTTTGGGAAGAATGAAACTTTCATCAATACTATGAGAGACAGTTTTGAGAACTTTATTAATGTCAGACAGAATAAACCAGCAGAATATATAGGTGAGTTGAGAATAATTTTCATATTGCCACATTATTGAATATTCATTGACATTCTGTAAAATAACTAACAAATCATTGGCCTTGGTAGCTCAGTCTGATGCCCATCCTACTGGTGATCAGGAGGTAGCGGATATAATCCCCGCTGGGTCTGGCAACATTGTTTCGTGAAGATTGATTATGAAATATTTTCAATGGTCATTCTCTCCCTTTTGCTGATTCAAGAGGGGCACTTGTCAGTTTCTGTCGAAAGAAGGTTCACAAGTATTGGTTGACCGCTAAGAGAACTGAGACTGTCCAGGAAAAAGTGTAGTTAGGTAAACTGACTGCACACGACATGACCCTAATGGGTTGACTGGGCCGTAAAACCTCAACACAAACAAACAAACAAAGCAACCAACAAAACCTGTTTGATTTGTCATCACCATAAGGGCAAAAGAAGTTGATGAACATGATCTTTGGTATTGGAAGCAAATAATACATTAGTAGAGAGCTGGCAACAGTATTGTCAGCAGATGATTCACATGAAACGTCATGTTGTATTTTCTCACATTTCACTATAATATAGTCAGACCAACCCATTACGGCATTACATGTGGAGACTTAGAAAGGCAGCCATCTAAACAGATCTACTGAAAGTCTATGTTAAAGCCTGTAAGTGTGTCACAAGCTCTATGTAGAAAGTGAGATAAACAAAAATTGCATTGAAACCATTTTAAATGTATCCAATAACACTGACATTACTTTCAAATGTTTTAATGTTTCTATCATTGTTGTATCTTGAGACTGAAAGTTTCAAAAAGCAATACATAGTTATCATGTTTGTCTATGTCTCTGAAAAGTGGCCGTTCATTCTGTCAGATTACATTCTGGTAATATTTTCTGGATCATGCAGTAATTTGGATTTGGCTTGCAAAATGATGACCTATACCTTTCTGTATGAGTGATAAAATGAGCCCACCTCAGTTGTTAGTTTTGTATGAGCAGGGTTGACATACCAGTCTAGAACTCAACACTTCTGTGAATAGTACATGACCGCGCTCGACATGACCCCATTGGGTTGACTGGGCTGTAAAACCTCAACACAAACAAACAAACACACAGAGATTAGATTTACATACATTGTATAACAACTGTTTAATTTACTGTTATAAATTCTTTTTCAGCAAAATATGTGGATAATAAACTTAGAGCAGGGAACAAGGTAATTATTTTGTTTGGATTTCAGTACCTGCTTTTGAAACTATTTTAACCTTTAACATACAAATCACAACTGCAGCAGATAACTAGACCATTGCCTGCTATAATTTTGTTTAGCTCTTTAAGGGTTAAATATTACTTTGCAGGTTATAACTGTAGTTATAACAGGCAGTCAAAAAGTGCTAGGCCCGCCCAGGAAAAGTGTGAGTAGGTTAACTGTTTGGCCCAACATGACCTTAATAGTGTTGACTAGGCCATAATATCCCTCCGCCTAAAATGAAGAACCTAATTTACCTGTTTACTCTTTTCAGTACTGGCTTTCTACCAGCTGGTATAGCTGGTTCCTGTTTCAGGATGCCTTTGTACAACCTGGTTTAGCTGGTTTCTGAATCTGGACTTTGCCTCTGTACAAGCTGGTTTAGCTGGCTCCTGTTTCTGGAACGCCTCTGTATAAGCTGGTTTAGCTGGTTCCTGTTTCTGGAACGCCTAAGTAGAAACTGTTTTAGCTGGTTCCTGATTTTGGACCTTGCCTCTGTACAAGCTGGTTTAGCTGGTTCTTGATTCTGAAACTTGCCTCTGTATAAGCTGGTTCCTGTTTCTGGAACTTGCCTAAGTACAACTTGCCTTTATTTAAATTGGTTTAGCGGATTCCCTGTTTGAGGGACTTGCCTTTGTACTGTGTGGTTTAGAGGAAATTTGCTGAGAAAAAGGAAAGGTAACATTTTTACTGGTGAAAAGGGTCTACAGGAACGAAAAACAGAGTATTTTGTTCTGAACTATTATTTTGATGAACAACTTCCTTTAACCCATTGTAGTCTGGAGACAGCCTAAAAGGGAAATTGGCAAACAGTGCAGACCCTGATCATATGCCACAGAATGTGGCATCTGATCAGGGTCTCCACTGTTTGCAAATAGTTCAACCATTTTAACTTCATAATACATTAACCTATAGATAATGTGCTATTCTCTTCTGTTTTCATACCTTCCACAGAAAAAACGACCTTTCAGTCGTTAATTAAAGTCTTAAACTAGAAGGTCCCTTAGGCAGTTACCTGTGTGACGTAACTCTTCCCGCTCAATTGACCACGTGTCAGTTTCTTTTCTGTGGACAAAGAAATTCAACAAGGATTATTTACCTGTGATAGAAATTTGGATTATTTCTTTCCTCACGGATAAATTTATGTATCCTTGTGTTTCTTTTGTTTATTTATCACTCCTTTCACTTTCTGTGTTATTATTTAAAATTTTCAATTTTCGATTTCATGTATTTTTGACTGGTCTTTTTCCACATGCGTTTTCGCGACTCTCGCTATTCGGCACAACGCTCGTGCGCGATCGGTTCGATAGTCGTGTTTATATATGCAGAATATTTTTGTTCCTTTTCGTTCCAGGTTATTCAGCAATTACGATATGTTTTTCCTGGACTTTTGTTTGCAGAGATCTTCAGTTGGCTAAAGATTCTCATGGTGGAGAAGCTGATTGTAAAGAACTTGTCAACCCTTGATGGGTTATAAGACAATTCTTTACTGATGGGAGCCCCACCCCATATGGCTATACTGCCGGGGTAAGACCCATCAAGGTGGCATCTTTGGGTACTTAGTATCCGATAAAGTCTACCACTCACCAGTCACCAGTCATCCAGTCACCAGTCAACCAGGCACCAGTCAATCAGCTTCACCAGTCACCAGTCAATCAGGTGCCAGTCAACCAGGCACCAGTCACCAGTCATCCAGGTGCCAGTCAACCAGTCACCAGTCACCCAGTCACCAGTAACCCAGTCACCAGTCACCAGTCACCGATCAACCAGCCGGCCTCGGTGGCTCAGTTGGATGCGCCGTCCGACTGGAGACCAGGAGGTCGCGGGTTCAACCCCCGCCGAGGTCGGCAACATTCTTTCGTGGAGATTGATCATGAAATATTTTCTACGGTCATTCTCTCCCTTCCGCTGATTCAAGAAGGGCAGTTGTCAGTTTCTGGCGAAAGAATGTGCACAATACTGGTTAACCGCTTAGAGGACTAAGCCTGCCCAGTAAACGTGTGGTTAGGTAAACTGACCGCGCTCGACATGACCTTCCTTGCCTAATAATTAATTATCTTCGGGAAAAAGTTTCGAATACTTGTGCCCGCTCAGTTTTTCATATATAATCTCCCTTTTTCATCGGACTAGAGTTACGAATACTACTATCCGATCAATTTGTCAAATTACTTGTAACTTTACCGGGCAACAGTTACGAATACTAGTGTCCGGTCATTGTGTCGGGTAACTAGTGTCAAAATAATGATCACTAATTCCCGAACAATCTATTATCGTTCATAGAGCTCCATTCATGTTTAAGTCAATGGATATAGGTTATTAAGTGAAATACATAATAACTTTTTATACAAAAAATTCTGTACAGTCTTTCCCAAATCAGACTAGAATCTTTAATATTCCATTGACTTATTATAGGTGTGTAATTCCATTAATATTTTAAATTAACTTATGTTTTATCTCTTTTATCTGCTAGAAAGAGTTAAACTTCCGACTATAACAAAATTCTTACCGGGCAGCAGTTCGTAGACTAGTGCCAGGTCATTCAAATGATGTTTTATCTCTTTAATTCGCTAGAAAGCGGTTAAATTCCGGCTCTAACGAAAATTTCATCGGGAGGCACTTCGTAGAGTAGTGCCAGGTCATTCTAACGAAATTCCACCGGGCAGTAGTTTCGTAGACTTTGTGTCGGATTACTAGTGTCCGAGTAGTAGTCACTAGTACTCGCTCAACATATATTTATTTAATAACCACTATAGACATGTATAGTCTTGGATTATAGGTTATTGAATGACAGCGATGGGTTCTAATACCTAGTAGCCATTTATATTGTTGAATTCTGTCCAGTCACTTTTGAACTTGACTTAAATTCTATATATATATTTATTATTGAAAATGAATTAAGAATTATCGGTTACGATCAAATTCGCAATTCATTCACTAAGTGTAGAAGATACTTCCAGCTATAATTATATCTCTTTTATTCGCTACAAAGAGATTAACTTCTTACATATTCACCTTATTCGGCTCTAGGGCAAAGGTGAACTATAAAACTATCGTTATTTATAAGAAGAAAAATACACGAAATCTAAAAAAAATTTTCGTCTTTCCTCCCCTGTTTTTTCTTTTACATGCTCCGATATGTAATCAGCATGTAATCTAAGGAGTAAATTGACAAGAAAGTAGCAATCGATCTTTTCTACTTTCTATTAATTTTTCATTCTTAAGGTATCGAAAATTTACACCAACCAGATAAATAAATTAACAGTTTATTTATTTATTCGCTACCTCTCTAGATTACTACGATTTAAAATTCTAGTTGAGGTACATATTTTCCTTTTGCCTTTTCTACATGGAAAATAGTTGATCCGATAAGGTATTATTCTATTTTATACTATCTTTTGATTGATTATATAAGAGTCTAGGTCAGTCGTGCTCTGTCTAAACTCTGCTATAAAATAATAAATAAGAAAAAAATCTTATATTTAGGCATAGATATAATTCGATACGTTCTTTACTTTGCCTGTTTTATTTTTTCTTCTGGATCATTTAAGACTACGATAGCAATATACCAGATATTTTTGCCTCAGTAAGAATCTATTACGCCGAAGATTCTTCATATTGGAATAATAATTTTATTATGATTATAATTTCTAGACCCAATTAATCCTCGTATATTATAGGTCTACTTTATCTTATTGAGGAATAGTTTTGCTTCGACTAGCTCCATACCTCTAATATTTTATTTATAACTAGAGTCCATGTCAATCAAAATTTTCTTGCACTTTGGTATTGACAATGGATACATATTTAGTAAAGGCATTAATTATTCAGTACGTGACAGATTATTATTGCCTAAATTAGATATTATATACAATACTTTCCTTTTGATATTTTGTTTTATTGACTTTGTAACTATTCAGATATATATGCCAAAGTCAATCATTTCCTTCCTCTAAACTTACCGAAGCTCTAGATTATGTTGATATATATTTTTGATATATGCTTAGAGGATAATTAACAAGAGTTTACCTCATAATAGCAGATATTATTATATTTATATTAATCAATCTATAGTCTAGGCTTAGACAAAAGGGAAAACATCCTTAATTACGAGCCGGTAAAGAATTAAGACACTCTTAATTATCTCTTTACCCCTCCTTTATGTTTACATTCATTAAAGGGATCATAGTAATTCTCGCTAAGAGTTCAAGTTCAGTTTGCGAATAGGGGGTGGTCGGGTGGTGCGAAGGTGCTGTGTATCTTACATCACCGGGGTGTCCAGCTGATATTGGCTTACAGTTGGGCAAGGCCTGCTATCCTTGTAGCGGGTAAGGGTAGAGGGGGAATGTTTTTATTTCTTCTGTTTCTTCACTTTCATTCCTGTTCCTCTTTCTTCCCTGTCCCTCTCTTTTATCTCTTCTACTGTCTCTTCTATCTCTTTTCTCCCTTTCTCTGGGAGACGACACAAAATGACCCTCAAGGGTTGACGTGTCGTTAAAACCCAACACAATCAAAAAATCAGTTTGCGAATAATGCAAAGATTAATATCTTGATTTCCAGTCCGCATCAAAAATGGTCTATATATATAGATAAATATCTTTTCCGAAACTGGATATTTGTTTATTTTTCCACACAATAAGTCATTTCAAGATGTCAATGATTTTGAAATGCACTGCTTCAATTTATAATAAAAAAATATGTTTATATTAACTTCACAACTTAGTAAGTGCTGCACCTACGTTCCTGGTCAGATCTTACTTTTGTGATACGTTTTTGAACATACTGAAAGTTTTCTCCGATTATACATTCGGTAAATAAACTTTCGAGTAGTATTTATGCTTTTAAACATTCAGATTATTTGTTAATTGTTGGAGATAATATATTATTCCGATATTTATATATCTATCTTCATTATTTATCTTCCTCATCTTACTTTTAAATTAGATTGACCTTCTCGCTACGTTCAAGGTTTAAATCTAGCTAACATTGTGGAACAGTCACTTTTTTATTTCCTAAACAATATTTTAACATTTTTCTCAGTATTCAGAGCATAACGACTTCATGAATACTTGGAAATAATTCAATTCTACGCTTGTTAAACTAAGCCTAAAACAAGCCCTAATTTTTTAGAATGGATATCCTTCGATTCAGTTCATGGAGATACATCCTTTTAGATCCCATTATCTCTATTTCAATCATACAAAATTCTAATGACTAAGTACTCCTTTTCTACGTACGAATACAGAATATTGAGTCACTGTTGCTGCATATTGGTTAAAGATTAAACAAATTTTATCTTAAACCTATATGACGTTAAATTAATTAATATCTCTTTCATATACATGTTTTTACCCTTCCGTCAGGGATCGCGGTAATAATATTATTACTCTCTATGGTTTACACATAGATCACGAGAGTATATATATGTATTTTCTTCCTGAACTCATTTGCGAGTACGTAATTTGATATTTCAGGAATTACCAATTATGCAGACATAGATTTTATCCTATTAATATTCAATTCTAAAAATTTGATTGAATGTTTATCTATAAAATTTCCGGGCAGTAATTTTATAGAGAGTTATATGTTTAATAATTCCTTGCTTAATAAATAGTTATGCTTAACCTATTATTTATAGCGGGAATTTTGTTCAGTAGTATAATTTTTATTTAGTATTAATATATTTCTTACTATTCTTAAATATGCGTATAGAATAGTAATACTATCTCTTAACTTATAAATTAAGTGTTTTTTGAGATTATTAATCAGTATTATTGTATAATCTTTCTTCAGAGATTATCACACTATTACTTTTTCTCTGAGTCCTTCTCTTTTTATGAACATTTTGATTCGTATCAAAGTGGATTTTTTAACATTTCTTGATTTCCATGATTATTTACTCAGGAGTACTTTTCATGGCAATCTTCTGGTATAGAAAGATTCTATCCAGCTTATTTATTATTGCTTAATCTTATCAATACGGTAAGATTTAGCCAAACTATGACCGTCATACAGTTTGCTGCGATCAACCTTATTCTTATCTCTCTTATTCTCTGTCAAACTCTTAAGTTATGATGTTGACAGTTTATTCTTTATTTTTTTGTCAGGACATCAAACGCTTTTATATGTCTATGACAAAACTAATTATCAATGGTTTAGGTTGTTTTTTCTTCCCAGCAGTTATATGCAAACTCTGTATTATTTTATTGCTTGACTAAAAATTCGTAATACAATTAGTCTAGCAACAGTTTTAACCATTATGTTTGTCTATACCTTTTTTCTTCTGATGGATAACTTAGTTATAGTTAAGTTAACTCCATCTACTTTTATTATCTCCCCTTCTTTAATTTGATCAAAGGGAAATAATTACATATTATGGTTATTTTAAGTCTGTGTCTGTTCATCGGAAACTGTCCTGTCGCTCCAATTAACAGAATCTAATTAGTTTATAATTCTAATAGCTTAGACTATTACAATTACATAGCTTCACATATCTAGAATTTTATCCAAAATATCTACATATGTCAGTTATCTATAGGAAACTCCACCGTGTAGACTTTTCCTTATTTATTCAAGACCCTACATAGACTACTTACAGTGTATGGTCTTGGCTTTTTGTTTTACAAATTTTGTTTTGAAAATATTTTCTATATTCCTAGCTTACTTTGCGATGGAATATTTATGTTATGTCTCAATGACTCCCTTTTCTTTTTGAAGCCAATTGTTGTTTCCCAAAAAGAAAAAAAGAGGGGGGGGGGGGGGGGGGGGAGCCAATGTTAGGTCTCTGAGACTTAAGAACTGGCTTCCTCTAGAGTCTACTAATATATATAAGGTTGTTAGATCATAACACCTTAAAGATATGCTATTTTGTGAATCTAGATCATTCTTTCTATTAAATATAGAATTAGAATGTATCTGATTCCTTTGAGTTTCCTGAGTCTTAACCAGAAGTGGTGAGATATTATTGGTGTTAGAATTAGGAGAGCACCTCCCTCCTATTCTGCAAATTCTAGCACATTATCTATAGGTTAATGTATTATGAAGTTAAAATGAAGTTTTTTAAAAGTAAAACATATTTTAACGAGTAATACTTAACCTATAGATAATCAATTATCTCCCTCCGCCCACCCTCGCTTATCTCTCCTAATTGTGTCTATTGTTTTACACATAAAAGAAACTGACACGTGGTCAATTGAGCGGGAAGAGTTACGTCACACAGGTAACTGCCTAAGGGACCTTCTGGTTTAAGACTTTAATTAACGACTGAAAGGTCGTTTTTTCTGTGGAAGGTGTGAAAACAGAAGAGAATAGCACATTATCTATAGGTTAAGTATTACTCGTTAAAATATGTTTTACTTTTAAAAAACTTCATTTTTCTCTAGGAATCTCTTAAATTGCATGCCTGACTTACCTTAAATGGAAATTTAATTAGAGTCTTCCAATAGTGTGGGGAGTTCATTTAGTCTACAATGGGTTAATATATATATTAGGTAAAAAGTAAAATATGGTCTCTTTTAATTATGATCTCTTATGATCTCTTTCATCCATGCCGGCCTCGGTGGCTCAGTTGGATACGCCGTCCGACTGGAGACCAGGAGGTCGCGGGTTCAACCCCCGCCGAGGTTGGCAACATTCTTTCGTGGAGATTGATCATGAAATATTTTCACGGTCATTCTCTACCTTCCACTGATTCAAGAAGGGCAGTTGTCAGTTTCTGGCGAAAGAATGTGCACAATACTGGTTAACCGCTTAGAGGACTAAGCCTGCCCAGTAAACGTGTGGTTAGGTAAACTGACCGCGCTCGACATGACCCCATTGGGTTGACTGGGCCGTAAAACCTCAACACAAACAAATCATCCAAATTTTTTCTTATTTCTGCGTGAAAACATATGTTGTGGATACTCATTAGAAGTGCCTTAAACTTGGCGAGGCACTTCTAATGAGTACCCACAACATAATGTTTTCATGCAGAAATAAGAAAAAATATTTTCGTGCAGGAATAAGACAAATAATACGTGGATACCCCCTCTAATCTGGAGCTATGCCGTAAGATTCTGGGTGTAAAGTAGGTCTTTCTTCAATATCCAAATTAGAGGTATGTTTTTGTTGTAAAATATGTTCCCTAGATAATAACATTCAAAGATCTAAAACAAATTGTTACCTGTTTTGCCCTTTTTCTAATTGTGTGAAATTTAGAATTTAATTCTGTGTTAATAACAATGTTTTGCAAATAAAGATATATTTATGTAATAACTTGTGTTGTTACAGGAAGCCACAGAGGAAGAATTAGAAAGATTACTTGACAAAATCATGGTTCTCTTTAGATTTATACATGGTAAGAATAGGGCGAAGAGAGGGGGTCAGGGAATACCTATATTGTGCAATTATGAGGCGAGGAGAAGGGGGCAGGAATATGTTTATTGTGCAGTTATGCCTGTTAATGGTTGCTAAAGAAGGTATCCAGCATAGTTTGAGAGTACCAAGTTTTCTATGATTTCCTAGTTGAAAAGAAAAAAAATAACAATGCAGTTATCTAACACACTAATGGAATTATGATATTGATTACAGGCTTGCTGGTCATAAAACATGCCATTTTGCTGAATATCTCAAAAGCAATTGCATCTCGCACTGTGCTGTAGAAGGCTTTACTAAATACCTAACTAACTAACTAACTAATGCATAGTTTTCCAAAATATTCATAAAAGAAACAAATGCCTTTTCAAAAACATCCCTAATATGTTCAATTTTGATGACATGTTTATTACATGGTAGTGATGTTTTATGTAACAGTCAGACAAATACCAGTAACAAAAACCTGTGCACATGGGTTTGACGGTAATTTTGTAAATCAACCCTGTGTTAAACAAGCACATATTAAAAGCCAAAAAGTGGTTGCTTAAGACAGGTGCTTGCTAAATACAGGTAGATTTCTACTACTTTGCATTTAATGGGATCTGAAATAGTGGCCTTTTAAGACAGGTGATTGCTGAATACAGGTGGCCATTAGGACAGGTCTGACTGTACAAGTTTACATGAACTTCATGCTTGCTAGCAGCTCTACATAAGTAACTGTAGGAAAACGACAGGAGTTAACTGGACAAACATAGCTTATAGTCTTAATTCTTGATATGGAATTTACCGTATGTATTCTGACAGACAGGCCTGAGCAAACAGTGTAAACACAGATGAGATGATGCAGGATGATCATGTGTCTTACACAGAAACTGGGCGATGTGTTGCAGAAACTTGGTAATACGTTGCATATCCCTACAAAAATGCTGTAGTCTAATTTTCCAAATACACTTCAACCTCTTTATAACACGGTTCGTTATAACACGGTTTTGCATATAACACGGTTCGAAGATGGATCCCAAAAATGTATAGATTATATTGAAAAATGACCATAAATGGTCATTTTTCAGTATAATCTATACATATTTGTTTGGATATAACACGGTTGTTTAACTAACACGGTTTATGCTATGGACCCCAACAATAGTGTTATAAAGAGGTTGTGGTGTACATGTAGATTGTGTTGGGTTCATAAACGGTGCAGCATTTTCACCTTGTGAAACATTCAGCTGCCTCCATTTTATATAGCACCCTGTCCTTTTTTTTTTCAGGCATTAGCGCTGGTAAGAATTTGATTTATATTTTCAGGAAAGGATGTATTTGAAGCTTTCTATAAAAAAGACCTAGCTAAGAGATTGTTGGTGGGTAAAAGTGCCTCAGTGGATGCCGAAAAGTCCATGCTCTCAAAATTAAAACAAGGTAAGCTCTAAAATTCTAAATTCACAAATTTCCCTTTTTAGTGCCAGTTCTATAGTTGAGAAAGGGACATGTACTATGATGGTGCTCTGATGAAGTTTTGCATTCCTTCCAGCAGACTCCTGCCAGGCTCCATAGTGCAGTCAATCTATGTCTGACTAGATCCAGGGTCACAAGTTGAATCCTAGCTTGACCACATAACTTTTGCGGAGAATGGTTATGAAATGCTGTTGACTGATTATCTCAAATACTGATAATTCAAACTCCTGCTTTAATCAAACTAAATCAAATGTAATGGTTTAGTTTTCTATATGTTTCTTACATTTTAACTACTTTTGTCCCAAACCACTGTTATCTCAAACCAAATATTCTGGTCTCGGAGTTTGAGATAATGAGAGTCAACTAATTTCTACGGTCATTCTGTCCATTCTGCTGATTCAAGAAGGGCAATTGACTCCTCCGTCAGAAGGCTATAACCACGCCAACCATGCGTAAAGCCTTAGACAAACAATATCGTGATACCTGTATTTGTCAATGAAAACTGCATTCATACCTGTATTTATCAATGAAAAAGTACATAGATAATATTGTTTGTCTAAACAATAACATTAACCGTTAACTGGTAAGCTAATTTGGTTGGTCAGATTTTGTTGTCATTTACTGGTCAGGTGATTTCACGGAGGACTCATTTGTCCGTGACTGGCAAATCTATGTGCTTAAAGTATTGGTTAATCACTTTGAGGACTAAGCCTGCCTAGGAAAAGTGTGAAGGTTAACTAACTGGCTTGACATGACCATAACAGTGTTGACTGGGCTGTAAAATGCCAAATCAGTTGACTCACTATTCCCTTGCAAATGAAGTTTTAGAGGGCCATGTAGGAGTCTATCATTGTAGTCTCCTGGTCAGTCGTCCGTCATTGGTATACATTTGTATCTGGAGGAGAGGAGCTGACTGTAGTAGAGAAGAGAGAGCTTTATCAAGGCGAATCTAATAAGTGCACCTAACATACTATTACTGTAGAGAAGATCGGAAAGACTTCCATAAATTATCACCATTTGTTTCCTGACCTGATGCTTCCATAAATTATCACCATTTGTTTCTGACCTGATGCTGGCTCAAATTACCCATGTCTAAAACAATTTTATTGCATAAAAAGCAGTGTCGCACATTATTAACAGCTGTGCATTAACCGGCGAAAAGCCGTGTATTAACAAGGCAATTCACGCGCTGTTAATGCACGGCTACACAACTTTCAATATGATCGTACCGGGGCCACAGATTTGCTGCCGTTACGAGATGTGTACTGCCCGTCCCTAGAACGAGCATAGTCCGTGGAAATTACGTTCGCGAGACATTGGTGAAAAGGCGAAACAAAATAGTGCAAGAAATAACGCGAAATGTAGCAAATATTTTCAGTTTTTTTGCAATAATAGCGATCAAACATGGTTTTCAATGCAAATTCAATGTAGCAAATATTTTCAGTTTTTTTGCAATAATAGCGATCAAACATGGTCACCTTTGCCACCTTGGCCTCGGTTTTCAACACCTCCCACGGGACCTGGCAAATGTTAATGCATGAAAAACCATGTTTGATCCCTATATTTGGGGGTGGTTGGGTGTGGCAAAGGTGATGGGTATCTTACATCACTGGGGCGTCCAACTGATACTGGCTTCCAGTCGGGCAAGGCCTGCTATCCTTTTAGCAGGCAAGGGTAGAGGGGGAATGTTTTTATTTCTTCTGTTTCTTCACTTTAATTCCTGTTCCTCTTTCTTCCCTGACCCTCTCTTTCATCTCCTCTACTATCTCTTCTATATCTTTTCTCCCTTTCTCTGGGAGACAACACAAAATGACCCACAAGGGTTGACGTGTCGTTAAACCCCAACTCAATCAATCAATGATCCCTATATTCCATGGTCCCAAAGATATTGGAGCCATTGAAGTTTGCTTGTGTTTCACTTGTTTCTCAGGAACTAGAAGAGCTAGATAAACAAAACATATTACACACTTGAATCAAGAGTGAGGGATCTGAATGCAGTCAGTCAATGATGCTGACACTACCAGCAGCTTTTTGCACTAGAAGGGGAGACATAATTCTGTGACAAAAGTGAAATTATCATTAAAAATTTTACTGACAATGTTGTTTCAGAATGTGGTAGTGCTTTCACAGTGAAGTTAGAGGGTATGTTCAAGGACATGGAACTCTCCAAGGATATTATGCTTGCATTCAAGCAGGTAAGCAGTTACAGGTATATATACTCAACATATCCATGACACATGATGGACATAATTGCTCAGGCTCTGAGGTTATAAAACTTTTTTCATGCTCAACTCAGCTGAGCAAGAGAATTTCTCTACTAATAAATATTGCCTTGGTGATGTGCTTCTAATGAATATCCACAACATTTGTCTTTGTGAAGCAATAAGAAAAAATATAAATATTTTTTGGTTAAAAAAGCCCCTTAACTAGAGCAGTGCCTTATTTTTATCAGCTGTGCTCAGTAGGAACTATAGCCATCACTTTTTTTCTGCCTGTATAGCTGGACCTACATTTAGACTGGTGATACTTTGTTTTGATTGCATTGAATGCCAGAGAAGGAGGACAATTTACTGTTTTCATTGATAGGTTGTCTTCCAGGGCCGGCTGTCCAGCCAGCCAGGTAAGCATATAATAGTGTCTTATTTAGTGCCCAGATAGCTCGAGTCAGGGGTGCCCAGATGGTCCAGTCTTGGGTGCCCAGATAGCTCAGTCACGGGTGCCCAGATAGCTCAGTGGGGGGCACCAAGTTAGCTCAGTCTTGGGCACCTAGATAGCTCAGTCCAGAGCGTGTTTGGGTAATGACTAACTACATACCTCTATGTGCAGGTTTGAATCACGCTAGTGTCTCTAACAAAATTATTGATTGGTGAAAATATCAATAAATAACCTGGCGGTATATATCAGTAATTAGACATACCTTCTCTGTCACAGTGGTTTCACAGGGTATTTCCCAGCCAATCTGCCGAGCTTTCCCCCACCACCAGACAGTTGATGTCTTTAGAAGCAGAAATGCCTAGTCTGACGTTATTCTAGCAAGCAAAGTAAATGTTAATTTAATTTTTTTAAAACTTAACTTTTTTATTTCAGCATGTCCAAAATATTGACACCCCAGCTGGTATAGAATTGACAGTAAATATATTGACAATGGGTTACTGGCCAACATACACAGCAATGGAAGTTCACTTACCAGATGAGGTTTGTTTAACAGTTAAACATTAGATTCAGATGATAAAATTTTAAGCTATTTCCAGAGAGACTAGTTTTTGACATGCAAAATGTCTTTTAACCTTAGTCCTGCTGAACCCAGATATACCCTGTCTTTACTAACAGTGTAGATGCAGATCAGTTGGCTTCTGAAGAAGCCAACTGATCTGGATCTGCACTGTTTGTCATTAAGTTTGTGAATTTGTATCAACAACCTACATCAATCTGATTGGCTGGAAATTGGAAGTGGGCATGGCCTTTCAATTTATTAAGCATGACAAGGATTAAAATGATGGGTATGACAGTCAGGTCCTGTTTTCTAGAAAAAAATAAACATAATATCTTTCACTTGTTGTTTGCTTATTTTGAGGCTTAAGCTGTATTCCGGCCTCTCCAAATAGAAAATGACTCTATAATTTATGACCAGGATAGACCCCAGATCAACCTGTTGATCCACACAGTCTGATTAGGGCCTATGCTGTTGTTAATAGAATAAGGTCCACAATTCGTCAAATTATGTTGTAATAATAGTGAGCAGAGTTGGCTCTGATCAGATACCTTGGATGCAAAGGCTTATCTGAGTCTATTCTGGTTGCATACATGTATGTCAGGGTTGTTTTCTGTTGTTTTGAGGCTCATTTATGTGCAAAGTTCAGAGTTACTGTTTTGTTAATATTGTTGGAGTTAAAACATTTTCAATTAGTTTAAGATAAGAGGTATATCCAAGTAGTTTTATTTCTTCATGAACTTTTGTGTAGGGATAATGGTTGGAATGGTATTGGTTGCCATGGCAAACCAAAAAAAACCCCAAAAAACATCATCTCCTCAGAAGCCATTAGGACGATGAAGCTGATCCTTTACAGAAATGTTTCCTCTTGAAAAATAGTGTTTTGCATTGCCATTGCTAGTGTTCTTTCTTTGTTGTGGCTGCTTCAAAGCTTCTATAGACATATACAGTCCAATTTCAGTGGCTCGAACGTTTTTGGGACCATAAAAAATTGCTGGAGACATGGGTAGTTTGAGCCACTGAGGGTTATATCATGGTACCAGGTCAGGAAACAAACAGCAATAATTTAGGGATTTTTTTTTTTTTTTTATATTCTACACAGTAATTGTATGTTAAGTGCACTCGTTAGAATTGCCTCCATGAGGCAATTCTAATGAGTACACACAACATACAATTTCTTGATGGGGCAATTCTAATGAGTACACACAACATACAATTTCGTGATAAGATAAGAAAATTCACCAAATCTTTGTTTTCTTAAGCTACTGGAAGAATTTGGTAGGGCCTCAAAAACGAGTTCGAATTAGTCATGGTTATTGAGCCATTGGTGTTTCAAGCCATTGAGGTATGACTGTAATGGGAAAAGTTAAAGCTGGCCATTTTATCTATCTTACTGCAGAAATATGACAAAAGTTTTACAGAAATGTTCCTACAATAATCCTCTACTAAACGTTTGAATTCTGTCCAAGTGGTTGTCTTTGATTGGTTGCCATGGTAACCAAAAACTGTGAAAAAATGAAAAAAATTACTGTTCAGATGCTGTAAGGAGAAAACGGCTAAAACTTTGCAGAATGGGGTCAATATTTTAGCTTTTACAGCAGTTCACTCGGATGAGCATTGTGGCCCTTGGGCATCAGGTTTCACAAATTTGTTTCTCAAATGGTGTTTGTGGGTATTCATTTAAATGACACTGGAGTACTCACAAAAGTGTTTTCATGGAGAAGTTAGAAATATACCAAAATGGCAAATAGTGTAGTGACAAAAATGACATGACAGACAGTACAGATACAGATGAGATGACTCGACTGAATCTGAAATGTTTTCTGAACACTTTTTTTTCTGGTCTGTAGTATATGAAAAGCGTTGAATCCTCAGAACCTGGCTGTTTAAGAGAGGGGGCTGCTTTAGTAACATTTTGTCAATGTTTCCTTGTACAGTCGAACTTTAATGGCTCGAACATCATTGGGACCATGGAAATTTGTTCGAGATATGGGTAGTTCGAGCCACTGAGGGTTAATTATGGCGCAAGGTCAGGAAGCAAATGGTGATAAATGGGGGAATTGTTTTCGATCTTCTATACAGTAATTGTATGTTGAGTGTACTCATTAGAATCACCTCGATGAGGCAATTATAATGAGTACACACAACATACAATTTCATGATAGAATAAGAAAATTACCCTAATTATTTGTTTTCTTGAGCTATCAAGAAATTTCGTAGGGACTCAAAAACGAGTTCGAATTAGCCATGGTAAACGAGCCATCGGTGTTCAAGCTATTGAAGTTCGACTGTTTGATTATACTTATATTCTTTATAGTCCCCTACCAAGTTTATAATTGTGATGTTCTTTTGGTTCTTCGCTTTATATGGCTGAAACTGCTGAAGGAGATACTTACCAATTTTGCAAAATTCAAAGAATGAGGTGGGTGAAGGGTGGTTTACACTCCTATTGAAACATTCAGACTTTAGATTTTAATGTCTTGCTGCTTTGGTAGTTTGTTTGCCAAAGACTTGCAAGCAGAAAGTGGTAAAGTGACATTTTAATGGCTAAAGCAATTTGTACAAATCTGTTTTGCAGCCAATGAGGCTCACCAAGCCTTTTTTATATGAGCATATTTTTCTTCTTACTGAATAGTTTTACAAGAAAACTGGTTGTAAACTGTGTTTATGTTTTCTTCTACAGATGGTGAAGTTCCAGGACATATTCAAAACGTTTTACCTTAGCAAACACAGTGGTCGAAAACTACAGTGGCAGCCCACACTTGGACATTGTGTCATTAGAGCAAAGTTCTCAGGGGTATGTACCTGTCCCCACATCCAGATAACTGAAGTGATAATTTAGGATAAATTGTGTTATTTTTGCACCCAAGGCAAAGCAGTTCCGATGCAGAGGAATAGAAAATAACAAGATAGTTCTTGATTTCTATTTTTATCTGAAACTATACTTTTTCCACAGACCGTCTTCTAATCTCAGTGAAATAAATACCATATGAGATTTGACACAGCAAAGTCTTTTCAGCCCTTAAAGATCCATACATTATTTTAGCAGACAAGGTTCTAAAACTCATTTTTTATTAGCTCACCTTAGCCGATAAGGCTCATAGTAGCTGATAGTTTTTGTTTTAATTGGTTAAGAACCGTGGTTGCTATGGCAATTATTGACTTATAAATGGGAAAAGTGGAAATTGTCATTTATTGCTGTCTCAGTGCAGATATTTTGATAAAACTTTTACAGAAATGTTTCTTGAGTTGTGCTCTATGTTACATACTAATTTTGTCCAACTGCAACAGAAATATTAAATTTACGAAAAAATATTAAAAAAATGTTCTCTTCCTCAGAAGTGAGGAGGATGAAGCTGAAACTTCAAAGAAATGTTCATAACATTAGCCTCTACATATATATTGTTTTTTATTACCGTTTGCTCTTATACTTTCATCACTACGGAAACTTATGGTGTCCATAGGCTTATAATGGGGAAAATGTAAGTAGGTCTGTTTTTCTATCTCTTTAGAGATATTTTGACAAAAGTTTTACAGAAATGTTCATTGAGGAATCCCCTAAGTTATATATGAATTTTGTCCAAACTGCTGATTTTGATAGTTTGCCATGGCAACCTAAACATTAAATTTGCAAACTGATAATCAAAAGTCTTCACCTTAGAAGCCATAAAGGGGATGAAGCTGAAACTTTCAAGAAATGTGAATAATATAAGCTTCTACAAAAAATATGCCATCCCTCATGTGCATTCATCACTATGGCAACTTAGTTTCCATAGACATAATTGGAAAAATAGGCCTTTTTGCTATTTCATTGCAGATATTTTGACAAAGGTTTTAGAGAAATGTTCCTTGAGTAGTCCTTTAGGAAACATGAATTTGTTCAAGCAGCTGAATTGAACCGGTTGCTATGGCAACCAAAATAAGAAAAAAATGAAAAAACTTTAAAAAAAAAATCTTCTCAGAAGCTATCAGAACGTTGAAGCTGATACTTTACAGAAATGTTCACAATATTTGCCTCTACAAAAATAGTATTTTGCCATTGTTTTTGTGCTTAAATTTTCCATAGCTGTATACTTGGTGTGGAGGAGTGGATTGTGCGACTGGTGCAGGGGATGTATGCAAATGCACGGAGCCGTGTCCATGTTGGTGAGGGGTACAGTGAAGAGTTTGAAGTGAAGGTTGGTGTTCACCAAGGATCAGTACTCATCCCGCTGCTCTTCATCATTGTGCTTGAAGCCTTATCACGAGAGTTCCGCTCTGGGGTCCCCTGGGAGGACCTCTATGCCAATGACCTTGTTATCATCGCTGAATCGCTTGAGGAATGTGTCAGGAGGCTCTTGACTTGGAAAGAAGCAATGGAGAAGTAAGGACTGAGAGTAAATGCAGGAAAGACAAAGATCATGATCTGCGGTACGGGACTGGACCTCCTGCAGAGTTCAGGCGAGTTTCCATGCGCTGTCTGTCACACTGGAGTGGGCAGCAACAGCATCTTCTGCAATGGCTGCAAGCACTGGGTGCACAAGAAATGCAGTGGGCTCAAGTGCTTGAAAAAGGACCCTGACTACAGATGTACACGGTGCCAGGGAACTGCACGCCCCTTGGATGGCAGACCACAGAAGGAAGTCCAGGTCGGACCTGACAAGCTTGAGGTGGTAGCTTCCTTTTGCTACCTAGGAGACATGCTCTCAGCAGCAGGTGGCTGTGAACTTTCAACCACAACATGTGTGAAAACCGCCTGGAAGAAGTTCAAGGAGCTGCTACCAGTCCTCTCTTCACGCCACCTCTCTTTCAAAACACGTGGCCGTGTGTACAGCTCTTGTGTGCGGAGCGCAATGCTCCATGCCAGCGAGACTTGGCCATTGACAAAGCTGAACCTCCAGCGTCTGCAGCGAAATGACAGGGCAATGATCAGACAGATCTGCAATGTCAGGCTGCAAGACATTGTCACCACCAGGTCCAATGAGCTACTTGTGCGGCTTGGCATTGAGGATCTGGACCTCATTCTGAAGGAGAGAAGACTCCGATGGTATGGACATGAGGAATGCTCCAATGGTGCAGTCAAGACAGCCTTTGACATACAGGTTGATGGAAAGCGTGGGCCTGGGAGGCCCAAAATGACATGGAAGCAGCTGACAGAGAGGGATTGCAGAGAGTGGAAGCTCTCGGCTATCAGCCCTCATGATAGACGTACCTGGAGATCTGGTGTGAGATCTGCCATGCGTGCAGCAAGCCAGCTATCTGGAAGGGGGCCCACTGATGTGGATGTTGCCCCTGTACCTGCACGTTAATCAAAAATCCGATTATGATATGATGATATATGTATAATGGGAAAAGTGAAAATAGGCTATTTTTTCTATCTTACTGAAGATATTATGACAAAAGTTTCACAGAATGCTCAGAATGTTCCTTGAGTAGTCCTCTGTCAGACATATGAGTTCTGCTCAAGCGGTTGAATTCGATTGGTTTCCATGGCAATCAAAAATTGTGAAAAAAAATAAAATAAGGTAAAGCTGAAACTTTGCAGAACAGTTCAAATTTATTAGCTTTTACACCAGTTCACTCAAGTGAGCATTGTGGCCCATATGTCTTTGGTTTTCATGTAAAATAATGCTTAACCCTGGTCCTGCTGAACCTGGATACGCCCTACCTTTGCAAACATTGCTGATCCAGATCAGTTGGCTTCTGAAGAAGCCAATTGATCTGGATCTGCACTGTTTGCCATTTAGTATCTAAATTTATATCAACAATTTGGATCAAGGAATCTGATTGGCTGAGAATTGGAAGTGGGCGTTGCATCTTAATTTATTCAGCATGACAAAGGTAAATGTTCCATCCAAGCAGTTGTCTCCAATGGACTACAAGGATTTCAGAGCTGATCAAGTTGTTCAGTGTTTTCATTCTTCTATGGTTCCTTTAATTTATGATATAGCTAATAGGCTGTTGTTTTATTTATTTAGGGTGTGAAAGAGCTGCAAGTATCATTGTTCCAGACCCTATGTTTGTTGTTATTCAACGAGGGAAATGAATTCACATTGGAAGAAATAAGAAATGCCACAGCTATAGGTAAAACTGTAAAAGAATATTGTTAGGCCAGATAATTAAAAGTTTAGCTTTTCAGGCCTAATTTCCTCTCTCTACCAGGCTCAAAATCCTCCTCAGTCATGAAAATATATCATGGTGCTGATGAAAATATATCGCAGTGCTGATGTAATACAAAAGGAGGGGTCATTTTTCCAGCAGAAGAATACAGTGGTCCCAGCAAAAGAAATTGATGATAAAATTCCTTCTTCACACATTTGTTTAGGAAACAAAGTGACCTGGCTATCTGATGACAGTTTTTGTTGGCCTTACGTTTGTTGTTTATTATCATAAAATGTAGTGTAAAAGCCATTCTAATATAAATGTATGGACTAGGGAAATGAAGCAGGAGATATGGATAAATTATATAGTGATCAGACAAATATTTTATACTTGCTAACCAGTAGAATGCTCTCAACAAACATAAACTGTCATGGCTTAAGAAACACAGCAGCCATAAAATCAGGCAGGAGGCACCATCCTAGGTAAGTGCCTTAAGCCGTCTTAGCTCACATAGCATTAAGAGCAGGAAATGTTCATTATAACAATCACCCATCAATCTTTTACAGGCCAACATCTGTTCAGGTAGGCATATTATTGAATCGCATTTGGGTCACTAATATGCTTATGAGAAATAAATCATGCTGTCTGGAGTAGACATCACAAAAACTTGCCTATATAATTTTGACCCCCTTAAACCCCACTTTTAAATAGTAAAACTGGGGTTTACAGGGGTATACATTATTTTTTTTATTTTTGCTAAAAAACGTAGATTGTGTGTACTCGTTTGAATTGCCTCACCGAGGCAGTTCTAATGAGTACCCACAATCTGTTTTGAGCAGAAATATGAAAAATCAGGTTTTTATCTGAAAATTTGAAGTTTTTGGAGGTGAAATTTTCTATATATTTGAATAGGCTTGTTTTCTTTTTACTTTTAAAGGATTCATCCTCTATGCAGTTCATACCTGTTTACTTCAAGTGGGATCTTGACATAACATTTAAAGGGACAAGACGCACTTGGTAGACATTACGAAAACATGCCTATTCAAATATATTGAATTGCACCATCAAAAAACTGATAGTTTTCAGATAAAAATTCTGATATTTTTCATATTTCTGCTCTAAACATAGATTGTGGGCATTTGTTATAATCGTCTCACTGAGGTGGTTCTAATGGTTACCCATAATCTATGTTTTTGAGCAGAAATAAGAAAAATAATGTATACCCCTGTAAACCCCAGTTTTACTACATAAAAGTGGATTTTAAGGGGGTCAAAATTATATAGATATGTTTTTGTGATGGATTTTCCTCCATTTTGTTGAAATGAGGTACATTTTGTGACGTCTGTTTACCTCCCAGCACACATAGTTCCATCTGTAAAGGGCTCTGCTCTAATAGGAGCAAAGGGAGCATATTCTTTCCTCCCAAAGGGAGCAAATTCTTTCCTTTTAGACCCCTTTTCAGAAGGGAGGCAAAAGAATTTTGACAGAGTTGCCTTTACTGGAAATGTATTTATTTCCCTTAAAATATAATTGAGATGGTAATTTCTCGCTATACAATGTATGTCGTCAGCATAGAAAGTCAATGAATATTGAAATTTATAAAAGTTATTGACTTTTTGCACAAACGTGAAGATTTGCACCAAACATATTTGGTTGATACTGATCGGAAGAATCTTGCCAGGACGATTCCATTGAGTACGCATAAGATACGCTTTTTGTAAAAATATTGGAAATTATCTTCTACTACATATATTTGGACATAGAAATATTGACCTGGGATGACTGAAATGTTTATATATCATTACAGAGGACAGTGAGCTGAGAAGAACACTGCAATCTCTTGCCTGTGGTAAAGCCAGAGTGCTTTCAAAGGTGCCAAAGGTAAATAAATACTAGTATGATCAGAGGATTTGTTAAGCAGGAGTATTAGGTGATAATTCTGGGATAATTTTCTCCAGTTCTCCATAAAAATATATGTTGTGGGTACTCATTAGAAGCGCCTCAGCGAGGCACTTCTAATGAGTACCCACAACATATGTTTTTATGGAAAAATGAGAAAAATTATCCCAGAATTATCACCAAATACTCCTCCATATCAAGTCCTCTGAATTGATGCACAGCATGAAGAAATGTCTGTATTCAGATAATAAAAGCTCGTATCACCTGCACATTCACACAGTCAGATCAGATCCTCCATTGGTCGCTTACAGAATCAGTGAATGCTAACAAACTGATGAATATTGACAACCTTGATATCTTATGACACTTCAGACAAATTTATAATCATCACAATTTATATTTTCTTTTTTTTTTTCTAATAGTAATAACGGCTACAAATTATGCTGAAATCGGTAGGGTAGGTAAATTGGAGGCAGGTTTTCAACAAGTTCCATTTATTCGAACTTTCTGAAGTTTCACAATATTGTCATGAAACATCAGTAATTAAAAATCAGCACAGCAAAGAAATATGAAAAAAATATTTTCTTTGATAAGAATTACAAATTACAATAGACATTGCATAGGTCAAACCAATTTTTGAACGAGTTTTTCATGGAAAAATTCCATCCTTTAAAATAGCGATGTCCGGGAGGGCGAGGGTCTGGCGTTATGCGAGGTTTACCTTTTGATTAACCGTTTTTATATGCCCGTTTGAAAAATTATGTTATGGGGTATGGCGTCCGTCCGTAAACTTTTACGTTTCCGGCTAACTCCTCCTACAGTTTACATCCAATCAAGCTGAAACTTGGTATATAGTTAGACCACGATGTGGCGCAGCGCATCTTGTTTCGGGGTTACAGTCCACCAAATGTTTGCAGAGTTATGCCCCTTAGAAAATTTCTGTAAACTTTTTATTTCCTGTTAACTCCTCCTATATTTTACATCTGATCAAGCTGAAACTTCATATATAGTTAGACCGTGATGTGGAGCAGCGCATATTATTTCGAGGTTACAGTCCACCAAATATTAGCAGAGTTATGCCCCTTTGAAAATTTCAGCAGACTTTTCATTTCCGGCTAACTCCTCCTACAGTTTACATCCGATCAAGCTGAAACTTGATTTGTAGTTGGACCATGATGTGGAGCAGCGCATATTATTTCAAGGTTACAGTCCATCAGATATTAGCAGAGTTATACCCCATTGAAAATTTCTATTAATTTTTCGTTTCTGGCTAAATCCTCCAACAGTTTACATCCAATCAAGCTGAAACTTCATGTACAGTCAGACCATGATGTGGAGCAGCACATATTGTTGCGAGGTTACAGTCCACCAAATATTAGCAGAAATTAGAAAATTTTTGTAAACTTTTCGTTTCCGGCTAACTCCTCCTACAGTTTACATCCTATCAAGCTGAAACTTGATTTGTAGTTAGACCATGATGTGGAGCAGCACATATTGTTTCAAAGTTACAGTCCACCAAATATTAGCAGAGTTAAACCCCTTTGAAAATTTCTATTAATTTTTTGTTTCTGACTAAATCCTACATCCGATCAAGCTGAAACTTCATAAATAGTTACACGATGATGTGGAGCAGCACATATTATTTCGAGATTACAGTGCACCAAATATTTGCAGATTTATGCCCCTTTGAAAGTTTTTGTAAACTTTTCGCAGCATATTGTTTAGAGGTAATAGTGTGCAAATTTTATTTTATAATAGGTATATTTTTTGCAAATAACTAAAGTTTTAGTCATATGGGCAAGATATTGATTTTTTTTTTTTTTTTTAACATCTTCTTTTATTAGATTTGCAAGGAAAGGTTGTCATTATTAAATCTTTATATAATTCTTTTGGATTTTTTTTTTTTTAATACTCTTCTGATTTGGCTCCCTTGAAGAACAAAAATAAAATCAGTATTAAACAAGTTGAAGGTTTACAAAAAAATGTCTTGCAGCATTTTTTTTTTTTGGTTGTTTATTTTTGTTTTGTTATTGTTTGGTCCGATATTGAAGTATAGGAAAAACAAATCAGCCAAAGGCTCATATGAGCTTATAATACAGCCATGCTTCTGTGATGTGTCCTCCGTCAGAAGCAGCAAACTTCCCTATTTTCCCAGGAGGGAGAAGTCACTTCTCTCTTAATTTCTGGGCCAGCTTGGACCCTTAGGTTACAGTTCACCAAATATCAGCAGAGATACGCCTCAATGAATTTTTTTTAATTTATTTTTTCTGTAATTCCACTTACAGTTTATATCCGGAGCACTGAATTATACACGAGCCAGTTTATGTGCTACCTTATTACTTGCCACGGGTATATAATGCCCCGCTTGGCGGAGCTCTTGTTCAAAGTGATATGTTACCTTTATTCATCAGTGGAAAATCCCGTCCATAATGCTGTTTGGCATTTTTCTTGTAGGCTGTAAATTTAATTTTAGAGTAAATATATCAGAAGAAACCACAGAAACAGAAAAGACAAATTATGATAACATATGGTTAATCAGAACAAAGTGTATTGAAAATTAAATGCCAAGCGAAAAAAGTCTTTACGAGCGATGACGAAAGGATAGTAATTGAGCTGTGGCAATAGCAGCCTGGTTACATCACGCAAACATACCTATGTAGTTGTGACCCCCTTAAACCCCACTTTTATATAGTAAAACTGGGGTTTACAGGGGTATACATTATTTTTCTTATTTCTGCTCAAAACATAGATTGTGGGTACTCGTTAGAACCGCCTCGGCGAGGCGGTTCTAACAAGTACCCACAATCTATGTTTTGAGCAGAAACATAAAAATAATATCAGAATTTTTATCTGAAATCTTCTAGTTTTTTGGTGGTAAAATTTTCAATATATTTGAATAGGCGTGTTTTCGTAATGACTGGTTAGTAGAGTATTGAAAAAGTAATCCAAGTGGGTGTGGATATACATTTTTCTCCCTCTATGACATTGCTGATCTTGACCTAACTGTTTTGTTTCTTTGTATTTGTTGCAGAGTAAAGAAATAGAAGATGGTGACAAGTTTAAATTCAACGATGAATTCAAGCATAAACTGTACAGAATTAAAATTAATCAAATACAGATGAAAGAAACGGTGAGTGCCAGAAGAATTTCATATGAGGTGTATATAGGAACAGCCAAGACTCACAGTTTTTAGAAACTAAACCAATGAATTGATTAACTTTATTCTTAGACTGATGTTAGATACTAGTCAAGTCTAAATGTTTTTAGGGTGCCACTCCCACCCCACTCATTGACCTTGAGGTCAAATTTGATAAAGTTTGAAATTTTGGGTTCTCTTAACAGTATTTCCTGAATGCCTTGATTAAGTTGATACTTGGATTGATATTAAAGACTGGTCCAAATGTTATTCAGTACATGCCCCACACTCCTTAAAGAACTTTCAGTAAAAGTCACTGCTTTCTGGTTTTCTTGAACATATATCTCCTGATAACCTTGATGTAGTAAGTTGATATTTAGACTGATACTGGTCCAAAGTTTTATCCAGTGCAAGCTTAACTTCACACCATTGATCTCAAGGTCTAGATTTTCGACTTTTATATCAATGGTTCTACATGTACATCCTCTGAATACCTTAAGGAGATGTTTGAGTTGATGTCAGATATTGGTCTTAAGTTTGTTTAATTCAGTTCAAGCCCTACACCACTGGGTGACTTTGAGGTTAAAGTAAAGGACAGACATTTGTGTGAACAGTGTGGTTAAATTCTCTAGAAATGGTGTCAAGTAGATGCTCAAACTGATGTTAGATACTGGTTCAAAGCACCCACTCTTCTCATCTCCTATTTAGTATCATGCAGTTAGAGAAATCATATGTTAAAGTGTTTGATAAATTTTTTAATTGTACCATCAATAGACATGGACTTATTATGTTAGCAATGCTGTTAGGTAACAGTTTTTCAGCTTGTGTGCAAATCTGAAATTGAAATAATAGGTAGGGCCCATCATAGAGGGCTGTTTGGGAGAAATAGTATTGGTAGATTAGTAAAATGGCCCTACTTTCACAATTGAATGTCTTTTTCACTCCTACACTTCCTTGAATGTTTTTGACAACACGCCTCTGTCAAGAACCATAAGTAGATTCTGTATCACTGTCACTAGCGAACTGATTGTACTGTTTGTTTTCAAAATAGTCTGAAGTAGGAATCTTTTGGAAATTCAGGACAAATCAAATAGCAAACCCAGTTTGATCAAGAAATTAAGAAAGAAAATATAAAAAAATGCAACAGCTTTCAGACTCCCTAATAGTAGCTTTGAGCAGAAATCTTATTTTTTTTTCTCATATAATGTATGAGCCGAGTAAATAAACTCCCAACATATTTTTAAATTTCAGCAAGAAGAGAATGTGAGTACAACAGAACGAGTATTCCAGGATCGGCAATATCAAGTGGATGCTGCCATAGTGCGTATCATGAAGACTAGAAAATCTCTCACACATAATCTTCTCATCACAGAGCTATACCAGCAGCTCAAATTTCCAGTCAAAGTAAGTACATGTCTTACTTGAATCAGCTCATGACAAAACCTACACAGGGTTCAAATTTAACTTTTTTGACAGCTTGCTAAAATTAGCAAGTGCTTGCTAAAATTAGCAAGTGGCATTATTTTTCACTTGCTCAACCTTTCAGCCTACTTGCTTTTTCACACTTGTAAACACTGTTAAATGTGGCTTCAAACCTTAACACTCTGGGTAAAAATTTCAGCAGACATTTTAAAATATTTTTCTTATTTTTCCCAGAAACAGGTTTTGACATTACATGCAAATTGTCTCCTGTGGAGACAATTTGCATGTAATGTCAAAACCTGTTTTCTGGGAAAGCAATTTGCATGTAATGTCAAAACCTGTTGTCTGGGAAAAATAAGAAAAATATTGTCATTGCTTTTGGAAAAGAAATTGCAGAACTTCAGCAACAATGCCTCAGGTTCCACCAATTAAAGAGAATCTTTCCAACTTGCTAGAATTAGCAAGTGTTGGAAATTGCAGCTTGCTTTTTGAGGAAATTAACTAGCATTTAGCCAGTTAGCAAGTGCTAAAATTGATCCCAACTACAATAAGACCTGTATGACCAGTAAAGACTCAGATCAGCCTCTACATCCATCCAGTATGGCAAAGGTTCTGTTTGTCCGTCTTTGGATAGCCTGGAGGCAGTAGAAGCCACATGCCACAAGGGGAGACTGATCAGACTGGGCAGATGCACAGGCTTATCTGAGTCGTCGCTGGTCACCCAAGTTGTATTGTAGATTATATTGTGCGCTGACTCATTTAGAATGAATACATATAATACTGTAGGCATACATAGATATGAAGTATTGGAACAGCCCTTAGAAAATTTAGACCGAGTTAAGATGCCACAGATCGCAGCATCTGATCATGGTCTGCACTGTTTCCAACTCCCCCAGCAGATTTTAGGCACACAGCAGTTTGTTAAAATTTTAGGACTGGTATGAGAAGGAGTCAAGGTGTCTCCTTATTTAGGGTAAATATGGTAATGCCCTAGCAAACAGTGTAGACCCAGATTAGACTCCACAAAATGGAATATCCTTCTATTCCTTAACATCATACCCCAGGGTGAGGCCCTGAAGTGGGGCTTGGGGGTAAAAAAGTATGTCAAACTCGCTTTAAAATTTTATGACAAAGTTTTTTAAACATCATATCTCAGCAACCACTACCTAGAACCCTTCCATATTTGGAATATAATCGTAGCATAGCATAACCTTCTATTCTATGACATCATACCCCAGGGTCAAACCCTGGGAAGGGGCGTAAGGGTAAAAAATTAGGTCACACTTTAAAGTTTTACGACAATGTTTTTTTTTGATCATTCATATCTCAGCAACCAATAGACAGAACCCTTCCATATTTGGAATGTTATTATATCATAGCATAATCTTACATTCTATAACACTATACCCCAGAGTTTGACCCTGGAGCAGGTCATAGGTGTAAAAAATTAGGTCACACTAAAAAGTTTTCTATGAAGCTATCATAGCTAGACAAGGCGTGACTCAGCTATGCCTTTTGTAGGTTAAAAATGCATCTTATGTAGAGCTAGGCAGTGCCAGACACCTTACACACCACCCTAAAATCGGAACTGATAAAAGAACAGATATTCTGTTGTCCACTTGCAGTGGTTGCAGGTCTGTTTTATTGCCATTTATAGCATCTTGTTCTGACAGAATATTTTATTGTTTTAAGGGGACTGGATACACTAGGCAGATTTCCGCCAATTATTTACAAGGGAGATAACTTCGTGTTTGGCTATTCTGCACATCAAGTCCCTTCTGAAAATGGATCTACTATGAAAGGAAAAAGGCAAATTCTTCCTTTTAGAATAACCCATTTTCAGAAGGGGAAGGGAGGTGCAAAACAATATTGGAAGAGTTACCTCCTCAGAATAAGTATTATTTCCCCTCAAATAGTAATTTTGACTCTTAACCCTTAAACTGCCAATCACAACAATTGTCGTCTGCTTTGTGATCTGCTTGTGATTTTAAGTCATTTTTGCAAACAGTGTGGACCCAGATCAGACTGCTCCTCTAGGAGCAGTCTGATCAGGGTCCACACTGTTTGCCTGTATGCAAAAATAGGTTTGAAAAGTTTGCAAGAATATTCAGCTTAAACAGACGACATTTTCAGATGCAGGTTTTCTTGGCATTTTAAGGATTAATAACAACATGGATTTATTTCAGCCCGCAGATTTGAAGAAGAGAATAGAGAGTTTAATAGACCGTGATTACATGGAGCGTGACAAAGACAATCCTAATTCGTACAACTACGTAGCTTAACCCTCAAACACTAACCTAGTGCTATTGTTCTGTGATTCTGTAAATAACTTATTCATTGAGAGGAAAATGTGCACAGATTTTGATGCTACTTTCATTCGAACACACTAGCGAGTGATTTCAAGAACCAACAGTGATATCTAGCTATATATAAGTTCAGTTTTATTGCTGTCTGCCCTGCTTATTCTGTTAGTTACATGGCTAATTAAGTCCACATCATTTTGCTTCATAGGACTGCGTTAGCTGTAATCAAGACCAAAATTATACTGACAGATTTCAGAAATATAGTTTATAAGTTTTTCAAAAATATTAATTTAGCCTTTGTCAGGAAGCATTCAAGCTCTCATTGTATGTTTGGTAAACAGAATGAAAAACAAAACAGTTATCTGATAACTCCCAAGTCTCATGTTGTTTTGCATTATTGGTAGTATTTTGTGGTTGACAGAATCAGTTTTTGACACTTGATTTTGATTGTCCATTTTTTTTTTTTTTTTTTTTTGCATACTGAGAATTCATAGATCTAAATGAGAGTGGGTATCTGGTAAATAGTTTTCTTATTTCTCCTCAAAAACCTATTTTGTGGGTACTCATTAGAAGCGCCTCACCGAGGCGCTTCTAATGAGCATCCACAATGTAGGTTTTGATTGAGCAATTAGAAAAATATCAATACTTTTGGACTGGAAAAAGCATCATATCAAGAACTATGCAGGATGATACACATATTTTACCATAAGATACAACGACTGGTGAGAGCTATGCAGATGGATCGGAGCCGTAACAAGTTAACACAAAAGTTTTGAACAGATTAACTGTTGAACCATTTGATTTTTTATATACCGAACTTGAGAGACGTATTATGTGAACACCTTGGTTTGGCAGGCAGAGGGCACAGAAAGTTGTCCGTTCTCTAACCTGTATTATCCATTATCCTCTCTCTAACCTGTATTATTTATTATAATTTCATTGTCACAGTTATGTGACAAGAGTTATCAGCACAGGGTCTCAGGCAAGTCTGATAATGACCTTCAATGCCATAGTTACCACATTTAATCAGATGTCACCTTAAATGACTGTTATTGATTATTAAGCTCTGTTTTAAGTATCATTTCTGTATGGATCACGGAAGTTAACTGGATTTTAAGTATCATCTATGTAGACAAGGGAAGTTAGCTGAGTTTTAAGCATCATATCTGTATATACCAGAAAGCTTAGCAGGCTATAATGTCTGTGTACAATGAAAATGGCTGTATTTTAAGTACCTTGTCTGTGTAGACCAGTGGTAAACAGTTGAGTGACCTTCATAACAGTGATAAACAGATATTCTCATTGAATTGACCCAGTGGCACTGGTGTCAGCATAGGAAGTAGGACTGTTTTCTGTCAAAGCGCTTTGTTCATCCGAAAAATATAGATAGTTTTCTTATTTCTTCATGAAGACAATTGTTGTCGGTACTCACTAGAAGTGCCTCAGTGAGGTGCTTCTAATAAGTACCCATAACATAGATGAGGCTCTTCTAATGAGTACCCACAGCATGTTTTTGTTGAGAAGTAAGAATACTAGTTACCCGATACCCCCTCTTATCTGGAGCTATGAAATATCAGTAGATGAAAAGTGAAAAATTAAATGAAAATAGGTTTTTTTTAAAGACTGCTTGTTGCAGATACTGTAAACTGGGAATCAAGATTTTCTAGTTTCTAGGTATATAATACTAGAAAATGTAATGCTGAATAGTGAGTGCTAGTTTGTATCTTGTATATGTATGAAGGATACGGAGACAGAATCATTTAACCTCAAGTCAAAGATCTCACATTGCAGCAGGCTGTATTGAAATACAATTAAATCTAAGGTTAAAGATTTATTTGTACTCGCTTTTTGAAACAACATCAGCTCTGTAGAGGTTTCTGCAAATCCTCTAAGAATGTTAAGACGATATGTATACATATATTGAGGTGCAAGCAATATGGAAAATATGTCTTCCACAAAGTCATAATACCATGGTGGTTGCGAGAATATAATTCAGTACCTCCCAATATTAAACCCTTGCACCACAGCTGAAGATGCTACAGGATGTTCTTTCGCCTTTTTTGATGTCATATTTTTCACAACTCGTCCACAGTGGACATGACTAAATAAAGTCACTCTTGTCTGGTTTCTTTTTTAACTTCAAAACCTTAAGAGTTAAGTAATAGACACAATTATTTCCTAAGATTAACAAATTAGCAGTGTTTTTGGATTTGTTCTTTTCGAAGTCTGTCAGTATAGTTCACAGCAGTTAAGTCTTTCTTGAAAAAACAAGTTCTATCATGTATGTATTTTTGCAAGAGAGATTCTAAGAGGAGACTAAAATTAAAGGAATACATAGATTTTATAGTAGCAAATATTTATATTCTTGACAGTTTGACTGTCACACAGTTGTTTTTGTGTAGTGCAAAAATCCTACATTTTGAGCATGTGCAAATATTAAAGTTGCTTTTCAGCGTCTGTGTATAGTGTTGCCTTAGTCCTATTTTTCCAGTTATATCCTCACCAAGATAATTACAATCAACCCTCTTTATACAGACACTCGATACAACCACAAAATTTGTTAAAATGACAATTTGAATGTCACAAAACCTTTGCTCAAGAGGTGGCAATTGAGAAATTATGCAAGAACATTGCATTGGAATTTCAAGCAACATATGTTTTGGATATTTAATAGAATTGCCTCAGTGAGGTGATTCTAACGAATATCCAAAGCATATGTTCTATGAGGAAATAAGAACAAAGCAAAGTGCATCTAACATATTCTGTCCATTAAGGATTTTTTACAACAGCAAATTCATTATAATGGCAACATCTTTGGGAACAAATGCTGTCGTAACGAGGGTTCACTGTATAACGGAGCTGTGCCATGAGGAAATGTGTCTTTGGGGTGTAGGCAAAGATCCAGGTCAGCTTGCAAAGCCATATAGTCTGATCAGGAGCTTTATATTCTATCCTGTATTTCTGTAAATGAACAGCAAAGGCCCTGATCAGACTGTGTGGGTGCAAGAGCTGATCAGTGTATAGTGTGTTCTAGTTTTGCTCCCCTAAATTTGGATTAACTAAAGCCATCGGTCCTGTCTTGCTAAAACCTCAGCCTTATTTAATTCTTTATTACAGTTTTACCTGGATGCATATTTTGAATATGCTAGTTCCAGTATTTGAAATCTGCAGAAATAAAAACAGGTTGTTTTTAGATTTCTTTTGTGATAAAAACAAAGATATTTCTTCAGCAGAAATAGCCCTCAACACAGTAATCAAGGGCATAATTTAGCAGTTCTTTTTATGTTTAGCTCACCAGACCACAAAATGCTCATGATGAGATATTGTAATGGCCTGTTGTCTGTCTAGAAATCCACAATATCGATCTTCTCTGCAAAACTGTTGGGCCTATTTTGCTGAAACTTCACAGAAAGCATCCTCTCAACCTCCTCTCTTAAATTCCTTCAAAAACTTTTGAATACATGCAGAGCTCTAGTTGCTATGGCAACTGAAAGAATGATGATGAGTTCAGGTTTAACGACGCATCAACCCGTGAGGGTCATTTGCATGAAAATGGTTAACTAATATGGTTCTGTAATGAAACGATTATAATGATGTCATAAATGCATCAAATGTAAAACTATAACAAATTTAAACAACTGAAAGAAAAAATCTTCTCAGAATCTGGTAAAATTTTACAGGGATGCTCTTTGCCTTTGGATGACTCTATCAGGTTCCGTCAGATTTTGTTGATCCTTTGAAAAACAGGACCGCCAGTGGTGGGGCATTTTTGCCTTATATGGCTACAGTACAAACTTTGGAAATCTTTTTCAGAATCTTTTTAAGGGACTTGAAATTTTACAGGTAAGTTCTTCGGGTGACTATCAGATTCCTTCAACTCTTGTTGATCTATTGAAAAACATGACCACCAGTTGGTAGGACATTTTTGCCTTATATGACTATAGTGCAAACTTTCTATCAAATTCCTTCAGCTATTAGTGATCCATTGAAAAACATGACCAAGAGTGAGCAGGGCATTTTTGCCTTACATGGCTATAGTGCAAAGTTCGAAAATCTTTTTCAGGGTCTAAGTATTTCAAGGAAATTTTACAGGATGTTCTTTGGGTGACTTTCCAGATCGGTCAGATTCCTTCATGTTGATCCATTGAAAAAACATGACCTCCAGTGGATGGAGCATTTTTGCCTTATATGGCTACATTGCAAACTTCAAAAATCTTCTGAGAATCTATTCATTGGATGTCAATGAAATTTGGGCGTTGAAATTTGCATGTGCGCCCAGCGAAGACTCAGATCAACCTGGGCATTCACCCAGTCTGATCAGTCTTCGCTGTCGACATGAAGAAAGCTTGGGTCCTTAGCTACCCATTGAGTGCACAGTGAAGACTGATCAGACTGGGTAGATGCCTAGGCTGATCTGAGTCTTTACAAGGCATACAAGTCTTGTAATTTTTGTTGTGCACTAGCTCATTTTATAGGGATGTCCTTTGTGTGACCGGTAGGTGTCTACAACTTTAGGTAATCGATTGAGAAGCTGTCACCAGGGCGTCTAACTGATATTAGCTCACAGTTGGGCAAGGTCTACTATCCTTGTAGCAGGCAAGGCTGGAAGGGGAATGTTTTTCTTTCTTCTGTTTCTTCACTTCCATTCCTGTCCCACTCCTTTATCTCTTCTACTATCTTTTCTATATCTTTTCTCTCTCTGAGAGACGACACAAAATGACCCACAAGGGTTGAAGTGTCATTAAACCCCAACACAGTCAATCAATCAATTGAAAAGCATGGAGGGCAGTGGGAGGAGTGTTTTGGCAATATATGGGTTTAGTGCAAATTAAAAAAAAAAATCGTCTCTGTAGGTAGATTTTAACAAAATTTTACGGGGTGTCCCTTAAGTGACTCATTATCAGGTTATCTTTAATAGAATGGAAAACCTGGCAGCTAGTAAAAGGTCAATAATTTATCTAGTCAAGAGAGCATTATATTATCTCTGGTTTCCCTAAGAATTTGAGAAAAGTTAATGGGACACCAATTTGCCTTCCACTGCTAGGGTAAAACCTATGTTGAAAAGTAAATAGTTGCTTAGAAAGATGAATACTACTGACACAAAATCAGAAAATGCATAGGTTAACTGGCCGTAGAATATAGCAGAAAAATTGTTGAAAGCAGCAGTTCACCCCCCAAAAAAATACAAGTCGGTGCAAACGGGCTCATGTGAGAGATACAGGACCATATTGTCCTCATTGTGTTCCCATCACAACAGAAAAATTGTAAAAAAGGATAATGAATTCGATTGTTTGGTCTGTGCATATTAGTCATTGCTCAGGTGAGTGATACAGGGGTATCTTGGCCCTTCTGTTTCACAAAAAAACATATCTAGTGGGTGTGCTCTGGAATTACTGAGTGACGGAAGTCCCGTGATCATAGATTAGAATGTTTTAGTGCAAAATGTAACAACAGTGATCTTGCTGACTACCCACTTCGTCTTGGTGATATATACAAGATGATTATCAGGGCTGGAAATGAATGAAAACTCCGCACTTTCAGCTGCTATACAAATGCATTACAAATGGACTTCCCATTAAACACCGAGGTTATTTCAGTTCTACTAAATTCAGCTCTAACTTCTCTGCCATTTTCTGGAATGGCAATTGATGTAGACCCTGATCAGACTGCTCCTGAAGGATTCTGATCTGGGTCTGCACTGTTTACATGCCATTTTGTCAGCCACCTTGATGTACGAAATTTTAGAACATTTACCGTAACTATGTATTTCTCACATCATAGGATTATTGCACCGATACTGGGGAACTTTCTGGTCAGTTGTGACACGGCTTTACACCGAATTTGTAAATCCATATAAGACCATTTAAGAGGAATATCCAGATAAATAGAGGTAAATGCACCCTGAGTTTAAAATACAGGAAATATTCCGCAAGAGGTTTGCAAATTGGATAAACAAACGAGTACATAGAATGAGTTTGTTTATAAGATTTGCAAATCTCAAGGTAAATATTTCCTGTAATTTAAATTCAGTGTGTATTAACTTAAATATTACGCGTCATAAAAATAATATTTTTTCTTCGGATTCTGTTTTTACGCTCTTTCAAATGACGTCAAAAGTTTTGAGATGTTACGTCATCTACACTCGTTGTGCAACATGTAAGCGCTCTAAAGGAAATATTTCCTCCTGGGAATTATATTTCCCACAGAAATTACTAAAAATAGCTTCAGATATATTTTTTCTTGTTTCTACATAAACTCTGATTAAATGAGAAATGCCTCACTGAAACTTCTGTAGAGTAACCACAACATACCGTATTTACTGTAAGTATTCAGACATCTTAACTCCTCACCGCACTTGTTCTAAACATTGAACAAGTACAACCTGTTGTTGTATTTGTAAAATTGCTGAATGACTGGCAAACAGTGTAGACCCTGATGAGACGCCACATTCTGCAGCATCTCATCTGGGTCTTCACTGTTTACTCAGGCCTGTCTGTTTGAATACTTATGGTAAATATGGTAGGTTTTCATGAATAAATAAACTATATTTACCGTAAGTATTTGGACACACCTTACCACACTTGTTCTAAAAATTGAACAAGTACAATGTACAACTTGTGTATCTGTAAATTGCTGGATGAATGGCAAATAGTGTAGACCCTGATGAGATGCCAGATTCTGTGGCGTCTCATCAGGGTCTATACTGTTTACTCAAGCCTGTCTGTCCAAATACTTATGGTAAATACCGCTGGTGTTCATGAATAAATAAGCACAATACCAGTACTTTTGGTTGAAAAAAAAAGTTCCTTTTCTGGAGCTGTGCAATTAGCTAAACTTCAGGGGAAAGTTCTTCAACAGCATCACGAAAACATGCCTATATAATTTTTACTCCCTTAAACCCCACTTTTATATTGTAAAACTGGGGTTTACAGGGGTATACATTATTTTTCTTTTTTGCTCAAAAACATACATTGTGGGTACTTGTTAGAACTGCCTCACCGAGGTGGTTCTAATGAGTACCCACTATCTATGTTTTGAGCTGAAATATGAACAATATCAGTTTTTTATCTGAAAATTTTCAGTTTTTGGAGGTGAAATTTTCTATATATTTGAATAGGTGTGTTTTCGTAGTGGCAAGCACCATCATAACTGACGAATATTTTTCCTATACCTATTTACCTGGTACATTTATACTAAGCAGCCGGACAAAAAATGTTTCAAAGCTGTTTTCTCCAGCTAACAGGGTCAGGGTGGGCCATTGATATACCTGGATCTGACGTGTACAAGGATTGTATGAATCTGCTGACGGTCAGAGTGCCATTAGAGATGGCATGTATCAAGGATTGTATGACTATGCAGATGGTCAAAGAATGCCATTAGAGACAGCAGAGTACATGAGAATGTTTGATACTGAACTGTAAGAATGTTCCTGAAGAAGCCAGTGACAATGTTAGACCTGGGCATGCACCATCAATACCTACTAGGATACACAGATGTCACAAATGTACGTGTTGATGGTAATTTGCCTGGAAATGTTCAACATTGTTACTGGTACCTGAAAAAATGCTGTATGAATTTGGAAGGTCTTATTAAAGGAGAGTATAAGTTTATGCTTTATAATAGAGATCTTGTCCTTTGTAAATTGTAATTTATTGTAAATTTTAAATAAAACTGGAAAAAGAAAAATGAAAACTACATGTTTTGTTGTTTTTATATTTTAGCACGATAGTAAATTATGCACTGTATGAATCCTTCTATTATATGAAACCTACAATAGGACTTGTGCGACCAGCGAAGACTCAGATCAGACTGCGCATCTGCGCAGTCTGATCAGAGTCTTTGCTGATCGCATGGGCCTTCTACAGCCTCCAGGCTATCCAGAGGGATTCTGGGTGGATGTACAGACTGATCTGAGTCTGCTGATCATATAGGTCTTATTGTAGTTTTTGTCATGCACTGGCTCAAATTGTTTTCGAGGAAACTTGGCAAAATTGGACGAAGGCTGTGCACAGTAAGGGAACTGGATACACTTGCGAAACTTCACAAGGGAGACAACTGGCTGACTTCCTGTTTGCTTTCTTGCGCACGTAGTCCTTTCAGAAAAAGAGTCCATTGGAAAAGGAAAGATCCTGGATCCACCACTGCTGAAGATCCAGGACAGCCTGCATATGAAGTCTTCAGGTAGTTTGCCATTTACCTTCATAATATAACGACAACACTCAGAAACAGCAAGAACATAAACACACTGAGCAAATGCACAGCTTGTTCTAATCAGTAAATCTTCATTGTTCACATCAGGATATACAGTGAAACCTGTGTTAAAGGTGCCACATTTCTCAAAAACGGACATTTTTTTTATCGAAGAAAGGTTTAATAAATTGATACATAGTATTAATACGATCATAAAATGTGGCATCTGACAGCCTGTAAAATTTCAGTTAGTCTCTCATTTTTTAACTGGATAAAAAAATGAAATGATTTTTTATCATATCTCTGAATTAATGAGTTCAAATAAGCCATGGTAAACGTGCAATCGATGTTCAAGTATTGAGGTTCGACTCTATCTGCCTTTGAAAGGTTTTAAGAAAACTGCATAATACATATACAGGTGATCTTTAAGACAGATTTGTCATTGCATGATTTTCCCTCAAAGCAACCTGAGGTCTTTCAAGCATATACTGTAACCGTACACTGGGAGGTTTAAGGTATGATAGTTTTATTTGATATCACAAATTTAATACAGACGCATGTATGAAAACTACATTCATATACAAGTTTAAATTAAAATTATTACATTCTGTCTGAAAGAAATTCAATGAAATACTGTTCTTTCATAACTGTTTTTTAACTGCAAACATCCATAAACACTCAACAATGACTGAAGATTCCCTTATTCTGCTAATTTCAGTACTTTATGCAATGCAACCGAACTGCAAACTTTTACAGTGACTTCAAAGCTATTTACTGGGACTGGATACATTTGTAGATTTTCTATTATTTCTTACCAGGGAGACAAAGTACAGTATTTACCCTATTTATTAGGACACCTTATCTACTTAACCATACTTGTCCTAAAAATTGAAATAATTCTACTACCTCTACATGTGTCTAGAATATTGCTGTATGTATCGCAAACAGTGTAGACCCTGATATGATGCTGCATATTGCTGCATCTGATCTGGGTCTACACTATTTGCAAAGGTCTATCTGTCCCAATACTTAAGATAATTATGTGACTTCCTGTTTGCTTTCCTACAAAACAACAGTCCCCTTTGGAAAAGGGATCTATTTTGAATGGCAAGACTTTGTACTCCCCCCAACCTCCCTCCACTTCCTACCCCCCCCCCCCCCCCCCCCCACACACACACACACACACACACCCCACAAACACACACACACACACACCAATGGGAGCAAATTCCTTCCTTTTAGAGTAGACCCTTTTTTGAAAAAGGAGGGAAAACAATTTTGACAGAATTATCTCCCAAGAAAGTATCAATTCCCCTTAAATATTCATAACTATAGATTAATAGGCAGTTTTTAAATGTTTTGATTATTTCATGTCTCAAAGGCAAGTTCTTTTAAACAGGCTTCCAACTCAAAGTGGACATCAACTTTACTACCATAATAACCCTAAATATTGGAACAGATAGGCCTTTGCAAACAGTGTAGACCCAGATCAGATGCCACAGAATGTGGCATCTGATCAGGGTCTACACTATTTGCTATACATACAGCAATATTTGAGACATATCAACAGGTAGTAGAATGGACCATCTCAAATTTTAGGACAAGTATGGTAAGAAGAATAGGTGTCCCAATACTTAGGGTAAATACATTAAGTATAAATGCATAATTGCACTGTTAACATTTATCCTCTACTATAAACAATTGATTTCACATTAACCCATTGCATTCTGGGAAATGTATTTTGTTCACATCATACAAAATATTTTTAATACGTCAATCACAAAGTATTGGGCTAAACATTGCATGTAAATTGTCTCCTAAGGGCTAACCATTGCACTGAATTATTTAGAGAGACAATTCACATGCAAATATAGAGCTCCATGATGAAATAAAAATAGACAAGACCTTTTGTATGACAAAAACTTGCATTTGTCAATAAGACATTCAAGGTCATTGAGTCCAAGTCCAGTCCAAGTCCAGATACACTGAATAAAAAGTTTGCAACAGCAGTTAACATAAGTCCAGGCATCATCAACTAAACCCATCAGGCATTCAGGAGACATACATCCATCCAGCTTCAAAAACTATGAGAAAAAGTTTAACAGGTTGAGTGTGAAAATATTCTAAGTACTTGACCTTGATCTCAAAGTCATTCAGCAGGGTGGGAATTGTACTGAACAAAACTTTTGGACTAATATCTAACATTCATGAGACATAGATCTTAGAAAAAAAAAATAACGTAAAACTTTAACATTTAGAATGTGAAATTTTTTTTAACTCTGTCACCTTGACCTCAAGGTCATTGAGATTAGCACTGAATAAAATGTTGGACCAGTATCTAATATCAGTCCAACTATAAACTGAATCTATCCAGGCATTCAGGAGACAACAACCTAAGACCTTAACATTTAGATTTTGAAATAAAACTCTGTAAACTTGACCTCAAGGTCATTGGGACCAGTACTGAACATAACTTTGGACCAGTATCTAACATCAGACCAAGTATCAATCAAATAAATCCATGCAGGCATTCAGGAAATATAGATGTTTAAAAACTTGAACATTGTGACTGATACCTGTAATGCTGCAGGCAGGGAAGAGCAATAGCTCTTCCTCTTCCTCTACATCCAAACAGGGCAGATGAAAACACTGTCGTCTGCTAAATAACCTCCCAGAATGCAAATGCTTAAGAATTAAATCTCTATAACTCTCTATAACTGCTTGATAAGGGTTTATGCATGGAAATACACAACAGAAAAAATTATACAAGTTAGTATCAAAACAAATTTCTATCATATAGAAAATTGAATAAATAGAAGATCTCACATTCGTAGTCATTTTATATACCGGCACAGTGGCTCAGTGGTAGAGCGTCCGCTTTGTGACCGGGAGGTTGCGGGTTCAATCCCCGGCCGGGTCATACCAAAGACTTTAAAAATGGTACTAGCTGCTCTTTTGCTTGGCGCTCAGCATTAAGAAAGTAGAGCTAGCAATTGGAACTGGTCAGCTCAGTGTCAGTATAATGTGACTGGGTGGAATATCATGTCAAAGTGTCTGGGGCACGATATTTCAGTGAGGCAGCACTCTAAAAGTGAGCATTGAGCTCCCTGTCACATCCAGACACTGTCGGGATATGACTGAAAGATTGTTGAAAGCGACGTTAAGCCCAAATCAAACAAACAGTCATTTTATATGAAATTTATGAAACGAGCCTTTGGCTCGTTTCATAAATTTCATATAAAATGACCAAGAATGTAAGAAACTGTTTATCATATGACTCTTAACCTGTATTTTATGACTTTAGAATTTGAACCGTTTTTCAGCAGAAAAACACAATGATAACATTACACACAGGTAACCAAGTATTATGAAACGTGTGGTCATATCAATTTTGACATGACCTTATCCAATTAAAAATAGCGACGTCATATGATAAATCAAATTCCAGTGGAATATTTCCCCAAGTACAAAATGAAAAGAGCACTGACATTTTAATTATTTTTCACACTGTTTGCCAATGCTACGACTGTTGCAGCAAGAAATTTGTTGCACTGTTTACATCATTGTTACACATCTGTAAGGCTTGTCGCACCTGTGCATCACTGAAACCCATTTCTAACAACAACTGAACCTAAAAAAGAAAAAAAAAACACAGTAAAACTTCAATGACTTGAACAGTGATAGCATGTTTACCGTGGCTGATTATAACTCAATTTTGAGTCCCTAGAGAAGTCTTCCGACAGCTCAAGAAAACAAAAATTTAGGGATACAGTCAGCCCTCTTTATACTGACATTCGATATAATGACAAAATTATAAAGACAATTAGAATGGAAGGATTCCTTAGCTAAAAATGAGGTAGACAATTAGAGATATTCAGGAATATTGTATTTAATAATCCAAAGAACATATGTTGTGGGTATTTGTTAGGATTGTCTCACTGATCTTGGGGGACAACTGCTGTCTTCTGTATTTTAGGGAAATTTTCTTGTCATGAAAATGTATGTTATGTGTACTGATTAGAATTGCCTCACTGAGGCAATTCTAATGAGCACACTTGATATACCATTATACTATAGAAGATCCAAAAGACATCCCTAAATTGTCTCAATTTGCCTCCTGACCTGGCGCTTTTGTTTGTGTTGAGGTTTTACGGCCCAGTCAACCCAAAGGGGTCATGCCGAGCGCGGTCAGTTTACCTAACCACACGTTTACTGGGTCGGCTTAGTCCTCTAAGCGGTTAACCAGTATTGTGCACATTCTTTCACCAGAAACTGACAACTGCCCTTCTTGAATCAGCGGAAGGGAGAGAATGACCGTAGAAAATATTTCATGATCAATCTCCATGAAAGAATGTTGCCGACCTCGGCGGGGGTTGAACCCGCGACCTCCTGGTCTCCACTCAGATGGCGCATCCAAATGAGCCACCGAGGCCGGCCTGACCTGGCGCTATGTTTGATCCTCAATGACTTGAACTACCCATGCCTAGAACAAATTTCCGTGGTCCCAAAGGTGTTTGAGGTTTGACTGTAACAATTCAGCGGAATAAATACATTTTCTAGAGTACAAACTATTTGACATAGAAATATTTACCTCCTTTCTATTTAGGTGCTACTCTGAAAGGAAAGGCTCTGATCCACTGACACAAGACAAACAAACAAAACTATCTGGACAAGATTAATATCATTACGGTAAATGTCCTAAAATTTCGTACACAAAAAGTGTCTGATAGAATTCCATATGCAAACAGTGTAGACCCAGATCAGACTGCTGATCAAAGTCTACACTGTTGCCATTCCACTAAGTATTTCAAGAAAGCAAACATTAGGTCAAAATAGAATGGAATAAAGTGTTCGAAATTTTAGGACATTTACTGTACTGTGTTAATGTGACACTGGCTTTCTGAATGTCAACAACTATACTCCTGCACCAAAAAACAAGACGGTCAGTCTGCAAATTTGATGGCACAATCTAGTTGAGAGCCGACTTATAACATACCATATTTGACCTAATTACCACATCATGCACTTAGGTTTTTCAAAATACAGTCAAACTTCAATTGCTCGAACACCTTTGGGACCATGGAAAATTGTTCGAGCCAATGAAGGTTAATCATGGCGCCAGATCAGGAAGCAAATATCGCTAATCGATCTTCTACACAATAATTGTATGTTGAGTGTACTCATTAGAATCGCCTTGAAGAGGCAATTCTAATGAGTACACAAAACATACAATTTCATAATGAAATAAGAAAGATTCCTTAAATATTTGTTTTCTTGATCTATCGGAAGAATATCGTAGGGACTCAAAAAAGAGTTTGAATCAGCCATGGTGAACAAGCCATTGGTGTTCAAGCTATTGCGATTCTACTGTAACTGGGAAAACTTTTGGTAAAAAAATGTATCTGCCCACTAAGAGTACACTTTAACACTTGAACTGCCAATCACAACAATTGTCGTCTGCTTTGTCATCTGCTTGTGATTTTAAAATCATTTTTGCAACCAGAACAACAAAGGGAAATAACTTCTAAGGAACCTGGCCCCATGGCTCTTATTTTCTTTCCCACAATACAACTAGTCATACATGTCATGTGTACAAAATTTCAAGTTTCTAGGTAAAGTAGTTCCTGAGATATCTTTGACACAAATAAATGCCATGGCCATCAGTATAGCCAGAACAACAAAGGGAAATAACTTCTAAGGAACCTGGCCCCATGGCCCTTGTTTTCTTTCCCACAATACAACTAGTCATACTTGTCATGTGTACAAAATTTCAAGTTTCTAGGTAAAGTAGTTCCTGAGATATCTTTGACACAAATAAATGCCATGGCCATCAGTATAGCCAGAATAACAAAGGGAAATAACTTTAAGGGACCTGGCCCCATGGCCCTTATTTTCTTTCCCACAATACAACTAGTCATACTTGTTAGGTGTACAAAATTTCAAGTATCTAGGTAAAGTAGTTCCTGAGATATCTTTGACACAAATAAATGCCATGCCCATCAGTATAGCCAGAACAACAAAGGGAAATAACTCTAAGGGACCTGGCCCCATGGCCCTTATTTTCTTTCCCACAATACAACTAGTCATACTTGTTAGGTGTACAAAATTTCAAGTTTCTAGGTAAAGTAGTTCCTGAGATATCTTTGACACAAATAAATGCCATGCCCATCAGTAGAGCCAGAACAACAAAGGGAAATAACTCTAAGGGACCTGGCCCCATGGCCCTTATTTTCTTTCCCACAATACAACTAGTCATACTTGTCATGTGTACAAAATTTCAAGTTTCTAGGTAAAGTAGTTCCTGAGATATCTTTGACACAAAATAAATGTTAAAAGACAGACTGACAGACAGACACACAGAAAAGACAAAAACTATATACCCCCATTGCATACTTTGTATGCCGGGGGTATAAACAGTGTGGACCCAGATCATACTGCTCTTCTAGGAGCAGTCCGATCATGGTCCACACTGTTTGCATGTATGCAAAAGTAGGTTTGAAAAGTTTGCAAGAATATTCTGCAGACGACATAAACAGATGACATTTTCAGATGCAAGTTTTCTTGGCATTTTAAAAAATGGGTTAAAAAGATCAGCAAAGGACTTATTTGATGATGTTTATACGATTTTTTTTTCTGGTTTTCTTTATAAAAGCATATGTTGTGTGTACTCATTTGAACTGCATTGACAAGTCAGTGCAATTCAAATGGGTACCCACAAAATATACCTTTATAAAGAAGTAGACAAAAAGGACATTGGCTATAATCTTAAGACTATGGAATTGCGCTTAGAGGGGTATGTGCGGTAAATTGGTTGAATACGGTATATCATCTGACAGATGTTAGCTGACTTTATAATACGAGCCACCAAAGACATGACAAAATCTACAATAAGACCCATGCGCGTAGAGGGGTATGTGTGGTAAATTGGTTGAATACGGTATATCATCTGACAGATGTTAGCTGACTTTAAAATACGAGCCACCAAAGGCATGACAAAACCTACAATAAGACCTGTGATGCCTGAGATAATATTACCTGATCTTCTGACACCTCTCTTGGTATCTCAGCAGCTGCACCTGTAAACATAAACTACCGTAATAACCCAGATTATTGGGACAAACAGGCCTGAGCATAAGTGTTGACCCAGATCAGATGCTGCATTTTTATCAGGGTCTAAAATGTTAGTCCCCTCACTCAGTCCAGCAGTTTTAGACAGACTGATGGCAGGACAAATCTTCCAAGTTTCAGCAGGAGGGAACACCACCCTACCAACTACTAGTCTTGCCACTGATGATAGACTATAATTGATCATCAGTCACTTTTGCCTCTTGTGACTGATGATCGGAAAAATTTTTTACAATCGACATAACGGAAAATTCTATTTTTTTTAAACATATTTTTCTAACTTTTTATTTTTATAGCTAGTGATAAAGAAATGAAATTCAAAGCTGTCTATTTGGGTCATTTTAGATCTGTGTCAATAAAAGTGAAGAAAATTGATAAAATAGCCTTAAATAAGTCAACCCAAAAACTGATATTTTTCTTATTTCTCCATGAAAACATATGTTGTGGGTACTCATTAGAAGTGCCTCATGCAGGCACTTCTAATGAGTACCCACAACATATGTTTTCATGGAGAAACAAGAAAAATATTCCCTGAATACCCCTCTATTGATCTGGAGCTGTGAATAAGTACCATGAAGAGGCCTAAGTTAAGTGTGAATATATTTTCTATAAGTCGATTATTAGTCGAGGATCAGTCGGTTTTACAAAACTGATAATCGACTACTCTTAATCCATTAGGTTTCTCACCGCTGTGGTCTGAGCCTCAGGTCACATGTGGGAAAGCCAAGTTCTGCTTATGGATGGTTGGGTGGTTTTCCCCGGGTTCTTTGGTTTTCGCCCACCTTTGATGAACGATCGGCTCGATATAAGTGAAATATTCTTGAAAGGGTCGTAAAACCAAAATCAAAAAAAAAAAAAAAAATGAAAAAATTAAAGATAATCGACTATGAAATTCTGGCCGATTCCCAACACTACCACCTACACAGTGAAACCTGTCTTTTCTGATATTGAGTTAACTAAAGCCTGTGTTAAATGACACTGCTTTCCATTTCTAAGAGACTGATTGCTCTATCTTCAATGTGAAAGATTAACCAAAGATTAACCAATCCATAATGTAACCCATCTTTTCTGACTAGGTCTATTGGTCTCAGCTGCCTTTTACAACATTATTTTTACATATTTGATATGCATAAGAAGCCAATTATCTCTGTCAAGGCTATCATTTGCATAACGGACATCGCTCCAGATAAGAAGGGGTAATCATATATTATTTTCATAGCTATAGATAAGAGGGGGTATCATGAAATTATTTTTCTTATTTCTCTATGAAAACATGTTGTGGGTGCTCATCAGAAGCGCCTCGCCGAGGCGCTTCTGATGAGTGCCACAACATATGTTTTCTTGGCGATATAAGAAAGATATCAATACTTTTTGGTTGAAAAAAAAGCCTTATCAAGAGCTATATATTTTCTTATTTTTCCACACAAAAACTTAAGTAATGGGTACTCATTAGAAGTGCCTTACTGTGGCGCTTCTAATGACTACCCACAACATATTTTTTTTTTGTGTGGAAAAATAAGAAAAATATCAGTACTTTCAGGGTGGATCAAGGAGAATTTCTGAGTGGGTTTCCATTTAATTGTAATACCGTACTTATTCTAGGTATTTGGACAGACAGACCTGACCAATCAGTGTAGATCCAGATCAGATGCTGCAGAACACGACCTCTGATCAGGGTCTACACTGTTTGCAACTCACCTAGCAATTTTACACACATTCATAGGCAATAAAATGGACTAGTTGAAGAGAAGTATTAGGAAAACTGTTTGCCACTTACCCAGCAATTTTACACACATTCACCAGTAGTAAAATGGACTTGATGAAGAGTATAAGGAAAAGTGTCCCAAATTTATCAAATTTATCCTAAGTTTCCAATGAAAATGAAATTTGGAGTCAAAGTGGGGTTCGACTGACCCCACTTAACCCCCTCTGAATCCGCCCTGACTTTTTGGCTGAAAAAAGTGCCTTATGTGGAGCTAATCACAGAGCATTAGTTACAATAAGACCTAAAATAATATAATCTTGACAGTTACCACAATGCATAGCTCTTGGTAAGATGCCTTTTTCAATCCAAAAGTATTGATATTTTTCTTATTTCTCCAAGAAAGCATATGTTGTGGGTACTCATTAGAAGCACCTCGGCGAGGTGCTTCTAATGAGTACCCACAACATATGTTTTCATGGAGAAATAAGAAAAATATTTACCTGATACCCACTCATATCTAGACTCTTGACGACATGAAAATTTTTTCCAATACTGACAAGATTTTCAAATTAATTCTTAAAGTGTACTTGAAGTTTTTCAGAGGGTGTACAGGGAGATCGCGAAATGACATTCTACAATAAAATATGTTTCTTATACACTGCAACATAGATATAACTCCGAAGCTGGGGTCCACGGCAGCTGGCCGTATTAGAGGTGATCACCATGTTATAACGGCTAGACATATAACCAGCTTATGGCTGAAAATGACACCAATCATAAAAGAAAACGTGTCAGATTTTTTGTTCACTGTTTTGCATATTATTGGTCTATTATTTCCTAAATTTAACCTATTGTTATATTGAATAAACAGATTACCGCTAATTGTTTTGTTTCCATTTACAATCAAATTGTTTATCTTTCATATGTTGAAAGCATCCAGGTGAAAAAAAAAAAAATCATATACTGCTTTTCCGTTGTGTTCTTTATTTGCCCAGAATCGATATCATTAATGCGGGTAACAATGTACCACTTCTAAAAATATCACAAGGTGTATGATGTATTTATCACTGGGGTTCATCTCAATGGTGTTTTGGAGTTCGTCTCAACTGTATTGTGCATTATCAGCTTAATACTATATTGTATTTCGTTTTATTATTATTACTAATTTAAAGTTTAATTTTAAAATGACGATGCAATCGGATTAATGCAATTGCAAGGGCATGTAGGATCTCATCTTTTGCACATACAGTATAAAATTTCTTCACTTTATCGTTCACCAGGTAGGCAATGGATCAGTAACGTAACAGTAATTGATGCGCATCACCATAAAACAAATTACCATAGAGCTTTATAAAATTAATGAAAATATACTTGGGGAAAAAAGAAACGCAAGTTCAAATTTTTAAATACTGAAACTTTGTTTGTGAACAAACTGATCTAGTTTTCTGTATTTGGTGACATTAGTGTACTTCCCCGTGTATGGATCACACAAAATCACTGAAGCGTGAACACAGGCTACACAATATCATTGTACCTGAATTTCGTTAACACATTACCAAATCGAACTTTCGTTCCATTCGTATTGGTTGCACAAAACGTTTGTTGTTTGAGTTTGTTGAGAGAAATAGTATGCTTATCGCAACTGGATAGGGGTAGAGCTATTGCTCTAACTTGGCAGGGTCGGTCTCAACGTGACATCGCGCAGCAATTTGGGGTGCACGAGTCAATGATATTGCACTTAGTTCAGCGTCTTAGAGCTACCGGTGGGTTAATTGACCGTCCTAGGAGCGGACGTCCGCGCGTTACGATGCAACGTCAAGATAGACGTATACACCTTCGTAACAGGTTAACAGGTTAAGGACGGCGACAGAGACCGCAAGAGAAGTTATCGGAACACATGGCCATCGTGTGTGTCCAAGGACAGTCAGAAATCGCTTGGGAGAGTTCGATTTACGTCCACGCCCTCCTTACGTGGGCCCGAACCTTACGCCCAGGCGACGTCAACGCCGCATGCAATGGCTGCGTGCCCATGCACCAAATCGGTTTCGACTGGCTGACTGGCGGCATGTAATGTTCAACAATGAGTCGCGATTTTCGCTTCAGCGGTCAGATAGGCGACAACGAGTGTATCGACGTCTTGGTGAGTGATATTCTGACGCTTGCGTACGAGAAGTCGACAGATTTGGGGGAGGGGGGTCCGTAATGGTTTGGGATGGGATTTCTCATGGGGTGAAAACGCCCCTAGTGGTTATTCAGGGTAATCTTACAGAGGTACGCTATCGGGATCAGGTGCTTATGCCACACGTCCTTCCGCTTGTCAATGCTCATAATATCACGTTTCAGCATGACAACGCGAGACCGCATGTTGCCTGGGTTTGTCGCGACTTCCTCAACCAGAATAATGTCCAAGTGCTCGATTGGCCCCCATACAGTCCAGATTTAAACCCAATCGAGCACCTTTGGGATGCATTAGACAGGAGGGTCAGGAAGCACGTCAACGTACCGAACAACGTCTCACAGCTCCAGCTAGCTCTTATTCAAGAGTGGAATAATAACCCTCAAAGGACCATTGACAACTTAGTCGGGTCTATGGTTAGAAGAGTGAGAGCCGCGACAGCCGTCCGTGGTGGACACACGCTTTTGATACCCATTATTCAATAATGTTGGGTGTCTGTGTTTAATGCTATTTATTGCAAACGTCGTCTGCTATACAACACTAAACCAATAGCATTTAACAGAAAATGAAATAAAGAATTAAAAAAATTAAACAATCAAATGAAATCCACAATTTTCTTTAAAAATACAACCCCAGAATTAATACTTGCATTTCTTTTTTCCGCTAGTATATATGCATTTTTTCTTCAAATTGTTCTGTATTCTGATAAAAAAAAATGGGAGCCACTGAACGAATGGGAGCCACTGATCAACTGCGTTATACTGATATCAGTGGTAAACGATCAGCATTATATCAGTGTTGCATCAAAATGAAGTTTTACAATGACGTTTAAACCCACTTTGCTGAACGCAGGTCCACACTATTGAATGAAAACTGACTTACTGTTTTGTCTTTGTCTTAAACCATCTCGATTGTTATTATTTCCAATTCCAAATATGCCCAGACCATTGGCTAAATTCTGCAAAAAAAACAACAACAACAACAACAAAAAACAACAAACAACATAACTTATGCATGCCGTTTATGTTCTATGCCATATACAAGGAGTGGAGATCCATACATGTATGCACATCCCTATAGTGTGATCAGAATATTCACTGTTCACTACAATGCAATCCCACTAAACTCATTATACCGAATTTACCCTAAATATTCGGACACCTTAACTCCTTATCATAATACACTACAATCTCCTTATAACACGGTTCGTTATAACACGGTTTTGGATATAACACAGTTCAAAGATGGATCCCAAAAATGTATAGATTATATTGAAAAATGACCATAAATGGTCATTTTTCAATATAATCTATACATTTTTGTTTGGATATAACACGGTTGTTTAACTGATACGGTTTATGCTTTGGACACCGACAATAGTGTTATAAAGAGGTTGTGGTGTATGTCTAAAAACTGCTGGCTCAGTGAAAGCAGTGTACACCCTGATTAAAAGCTGAATTCTACCATGTCTGATCTAGGTTTACAGTTAGGGTAAATATAGTTATGACTACTGAAAATAAATCAGTCAACATTAATCAAAAATCCGATTATAATTATATATTAATCATTCTATTTACCACTGCTGACAAAAATTTTGGGCCATCTCGGGAGAATTCCAACAAAATGGCATTTGCAACTTGCAAAGGCTCAGATCAGCCTGCGCATATGCAGTCTGATCAGAACTTTTGCTGGTTGCTTGGACCTTCTTTTTATTGTAAGCTACCCTTAGAAAAGGAAACCAAGCCTCTAAGAACAGGGTGATCTTAGTCTACACTAGTCAGAATGCCAACTTAACCTATCAGTGGTGAAATATGACACTTGTTCATTGTCATGGTTAATTTTCCGAAAAAAGTGTAACTGTATCCGGTGATAAAACGTTGAATGTTCTCAGAATCGACAAGGTTTCACAAGATCACATCTGCATGGAAAGATAACTTGAAGTTTGCTACCTTATATGAGCCAAAACCATATCTACAGACAAGAGGGGGTAGCCACATAGTATTTTTCTTATTTTGGCCAGATGCTTCTGATGAATACCCACAACATAGCCTTTGGTTGAGATACAAGAAAAGTACCATATTCAACCTAATTACTGCACTGTGAGCTTAGGTTTTCAAAATTACTGGGAAAAGTTGTGGTAAAATATGTATCAACCTACTAGGCACACTTTAAAAAAAAAGATCAGCAAAGCACTTATTTGACGACGTTTATGTGATTTTTTTTCTGATTTTCTTCATAAAAGCATATGTTGTGGGTACCCATTTGAATTGCATTGACAAGTCTATGCAATTCAAATGGGTACCCACAACATATGCCTTTATAAAGAAGTTCATTCGTGTTGAGGTTTTACGGCCCAGTCAACCCAATGGCGGTCAGTTTCCCTAACCACACGTTTACTGGGCAGGCTTAGTCCTCTAAGCAGTTAACCAGTATTGCGCACATTCTTTCGCCATGATGTGTAGGCTGATCTGAGTTACTTTGTCATAGTGTCATAAGGTCTATCCTGGTCACATATGTCATAGGGTTGATTTCTATTTTGGTTGATTTCAATATGGTTGATTTCTATATGCTGTCTGATCAGGGTCCCACTGACCATTTCTCCTCTGAATATATCAAAATTTAACCCTTGTTATGCTGAATAAATTAATAGGCCACACCCCCTTCTAATTATCAGCCAATCAAATTCCTTGATCCAGATTGTTGGTATAAATTCACATACAGAATGGTAACAGTGCAGATCCAGATCAGTTGGCTTCTGAAGAAGCCAACTGATTTGGATCTACTCTGTTTGCAAAGGCAGGACATATTCGGGTTCAGCATGACTAGGGTTAAGGCCAAGATTTGCATAGAGGGCAAGCTCTTCTGGGTCCTTGCTTTCTGCACATGCCTGACGACTTCTTTCTCTACAGTTCAAAGGACACTAAATTTTACCTGTGGCTGGGGTCTTCCTATGTACATATTTCTACCATTCTGTGAATTACGAATACTTTGTAATAATAACTGCTGTTCCAATCTCTCCAGGCTCTCTTGTCTCTGTAATTCTAATGTTGCTCCAAATGTCTTGAGATTTGGTGCTGTGTCAGAATGAGAATCCAGTAATCGACCTAATGTGGCACTAAAAAGTTTTGAGAGACACTTTGGCACTTGAATTAATGTTTGAACTTTCAACACATTCACCCTCCACAGAATTCCAGACAGCTGAAAACAGATGATGTCAGAGCTCTAGATAAGAGGGAGTAAAGGGTATTTCAGCATTGAATTTTTGAAAAACAGCATTGAAATTGATGTTGAAGGGGTAAAAATACTCTATGAAATTTTGGATTTCAACATTGAAATCTAATTTAGGGGGTAAAATTTTTCAGTGAACTTTCTTTTAATATGAAGCAATTTCCCTCACACTGATTCTTTTGTGAGCAGCAGCAGTAACACTAGATTAGAAAGGGTTTAATCTTCAAAGCACCAATGACAAATGCATTTCTAGGTGGTTTTTTTTCTTTTCTTTTTTCAGAGAAAATAAAGCTTGGCATTTCATGTGAATTGTCTGCTTAGCAGACAATTCACATAAAATGCCAAGCTTTATTTTCTCTGAAAAAAAGTTATAATTTTCTAGGCTACACTTATGCTAGGTGCTTTAAGAGTTAAGCATTGCAAATGGGCATTTAAGTATTAGGCTTTAAAGCAGAGGGTAAAGTACTCATTGTACCAAAACCCTTATCTACAGCACTGTGATTTGCAGTGTGAAAAAGAAATGCACTTATATCACATCGAGCAGAGAAGACCCAGATCAGTCTATATGTACATATTCATGAAGTCTCGTGAAGAACTTCTCTGCTTGTTGTCATGTTCAAATTACCCTCATAGAAAACATTTTTAAGTCAGAAATAATAGACAAGCAGACACAATGCTACTACAGACAATGATGAGCATGTGTACTTTATTTAGTCTCACTTACAACAGATACACATGTACATTAACCCTTAAAACGCCATGAAAACCGGCATCTGAAAATGTCGTCTGTTTATGTCATCTGCTGAATATTCTTGCAAACTTTTCAAACCTATTTTTGCATACAGGCAAACAGAGGAGTAGTCTGATCTGGGTGCACACTGTTTGCAAAAAATGACTTTTAAAATCACAAACAGATGACAAAGCAGACGACAATTGTTGTGATTGGCAGTTTAAGGGTTAATGACAATAAACCATAATAGCTTAGATTCTTCCAGTAGGTTCAGCAGATGACAAATTGGTTATGACTTTTGTTATCCTCCACTTCCCCACCCATCAAAAAAAAAAAATAAAAATAAATAAATAAATAAATAAATAAATTAAAAAAAAAATGGATGAAGTATTTCAAGCAAATTGTCTCTTCAAATTTACACAAAATGTCAACCCCTTTTTTTTTCTCAGAATAATAAGAAAACATGCCCAATATGACATTCGGACCATATCCCTATGCTGCACATCAATCCTTACACTACAAATATTTACCATATGTATTCCGACAGACAGGCCTAAGCAAACAGTGTGGACCCAGATGCCCGGCCCAGATGAGACACTGCAGAGTGCAGCATCTCATCATGGTATACACTGTTTGCGACTCATCCAGCAATTTTAGACACAACATCAGGTCTTGCTGAATAAATTAAGATGCCAAGCCCACTTCTAATTTCCGGCCAATCAGATTACTTGATCTGGGTTCTTGACAGAAATTCACATATTTAATGGCAAAAAGTGCAGATCCAGATCAGTTGGCTTCTTAAGAAGCCAACTGATCTGGATCTACATTATTTGCTAAGTGTGGGCAGGTCGTGTTCAGCAAGAGAAGGGTCAAATTGTACTTGTTCAAATTTTAGAACAAGTAAGGTAAGGAGTTGAGGTGTCCTAATAATTAGGGTAACTATGGTACTAATACTTACAATGCCACATACTGCTACAATGATTGACTCTGGAGATGTACTGGCCACCTGAAAATATGATATACTTGTAACACTTCAGTGGAGGCAACTGTGTCAAACTGTTTTTGTCTCCCTTTTGAAAAAGAGTCTATTCTAAACAGGGAAGAATTTGCTCCCTTTGAGAGCAAATTCCTTCCTTTTAGAGTAGACCCTTTTCAAGAAAGGGTTTGGTGTGCAGGAAAGCAAAACAAGCAGTCACAAAAGTTGTCTCCCTTGTAAATAATGGCAGAAAATCTACCAAGAGTATTCATTGCCCTTAATCTTAAAATTTAATAACCAATATTTAATAATAGTTGTTCAAAACGTAACAAAGTTGTTAGCTAATGTGACATTAACATTTCTTGAAATATGGCAAATACATTGATATTTTTTGCTGAAAAATGTGAGTAGCTTTTGCATTTTTTGCAGCAAAAATATCAATGTATCTGAAAATAACTTAGCTACAACAATTAACGAGTTTGTCATTAACAGGGTTGTTTAGCTAATGGTGCTTTGAACACTGGGCCCTGGATTACTATATTAATGGATACATCATTAGCGCATTTTAATCCTTTTCAGTCATTTAGATCAAAATATATTAGAACACTACATCAGCAGGTTTTCATTTGAGCTGCTGTTTGGTATATAAAATAAGACACTGTGGTAGGCTATATATTTCATTCAGTCTTTTATTCCACAATTGTGGTTCCGACTAAATGATAGCTAGGTCCTTCATTTGATCTTTATCCAAGTTTGTATCTGATTTATATTGTCTGCTGGAGGTATGGGTAAGTACCTCTAAACTCCAGGAATATAAGCCCCAACATTAGTGGATCATTCTACAATGGAAACATTGACATGGATCTTCGTTATAAGATAGCATTGTGGCTACCAAATTGTCTTTCCTCTTTGTTTTTATGAAGACAGTTTTCATGTTTTTGTGCTAGCATTGTGGTCATATCCTTTAGCTAGTTTCTGTTTTTGTAAATTTGTGCTTCTTGCAGTGACAGTTTGAACTGCATCAAAAGATTAAGGATAAAGTTATTCCTAAAAAGTGTGCGAATTTAACTTTAATCCACTCCCACACCCAAGTAGCCCAGTTACTGACCATTTCTAGGCAGTTCTTTTATTTATTTTTTTCCCATAGTTTTTATACATAGCTGTCTAGTTGGTCATCTGGGCCCAGTTGTTCAAAACTAACAATATGGTTAGTTAATGTATCATTAAAACTTTGATCATTAAATATGGCATATAGGCTAATATTTTTACTGAAAAAATGTGAGTAGCTTTTGCATTTGCAAAAGCTACTCACATTTTTTTCAGCAAAAATACCTGTAAAGTAAAATATTTTGCTTACTAGAACAGTTAACATTTTGACCACTAAAGAGCTTGTTAAGCTAACAATGCTTTGAACAACTGGGTCCTATTGTCTGCTTAGACTGTGTTGTGGTGTGTATAAAATGTTACAGTGCATATGTTTATCTTTTACTTTTATGGCTGAAGATGGATGTGTTCATTGACTGTGGTTTTTCCTGGGTATTTTCGATTCCTTTTTTTTTTCTGACAGTATTTGGCAGAATTTCAGGATCTCCAGCTTTAACTGAAATGCAAATCTTCTTCATAACATTCTTAAGTTACAACATTCCATCATACACAGGATGACACATTCTACATTAGAAAGCAATAATTAACGTGTTCACTTTGAAGCCTAGAATAATATCAGTTTGGATCATTTGAGATGATGTGGTAATATTCCTCTTTGAAAGAGTATAGACTATGACCAAACAAAACACAGATTGTTTGTTTGTTTTTGTTGAGGTTTTACGGCCCAGCCAACTAATTAGGGTCATGTTGACAATGCTAAGTTTACCTCACCACACTTTTTTCTGGCAGGATTAGTCCTCTAATCCGATAACCAGTACTTGTGCACATTCTTTCGCCAGAAACTGATAATTGCCCTTCTTAATCAACGAAAGGGAGAGAATGACTGTATAAAACTTTTCACGATCAATCTCTGAAAATTATCTACACTACAAATTATGAATATTGAAAATTTGTGAATTGCATGCTACACTGTATGTCAGAATTTACAAAAAAAAATAAAAAATAAAAAATAACTAAATAAAATAAAAAAAATAAAAAAATGAATAAATAAAAATAAATAAATAAATAATATGAAAGATTAATTAAATGCAAAAATAAATCACATCAAAGATTACATTAAATGCTCAGCCTAGTATCTGTGCATTTAAGGCAAATATTAGACTATATGGTAAATTTTTGGTGACCACAATCAACTATTTCTACCCTCCAAATACCACACCATCATCAACATATTTACCCTAAGTATTGGGACACCTTATCTACTTACCATACTTGTCCTAAAAATTTGAAACTGTCCACTCTTCTACCTCTTGATGTGTCTAAAATATTGCTGTATGAATAGCAAACAGTGTTGACACTAATCAGATGCCGCATACTGCAGCATCTGATCTAGGTCTACACTGTTTGCAAAGGTCTATCTGTCCAAATACTTAGGGTTGTTATGATAAACTGGACTGCATTATGAAACAAATTCTCAGCCAATTTACAGTTTTCATAAGAAATAAGTAACACAGAATATGCTTCCTTAATGCTTAGCATATTGGATAAACATTTCAGTAGATGACACTGTGAAATATTTTTGTTTATATTTTCCAGAAAATAGACTGACATAAAGTTGTCTCTCAAAGGCGACAATTTGCATGAAATGTCAAAGTCTATTTTCTGTGAAAAAAACCCCCCAAACATATCATGAGTTTGTCATCATGATCAATTGAAATTGCCCAGATAGTGGTAAAAGTTAATATATTCTGTGTAAAAACACATCAGTAGCACAATTCTTACCTGTAAACCCAGGATATATGAGAAAGATTTCCCTGTCATTGGTATACCCCAAATCTGTGACATCACAACCCTAGGTACATCACAGTAGTAGGGAACAAATAGAGGGTACACAAAACATAACCTAAAATCATTGTTATTGTTTTATAAGAGGCAAAACATGAAAAAAGATGTACCTTCTGACATATGTGATCAATAAAGACTCATCCGTGCAGTCTGATCAGAGTCTTCATTGCACTGATAGAAATAAGCCAGTGAAAGCAACTTGCCCAGGGACAACCTAAAGCTAAAGTCAACTTGTCCACCATGACTTTAACCCATTGTAGTCGGGAGCCCAGTAAAAGGATAATTGGCAAACAGTGCAGACCCAGATCAGATGCCACAGAATGCGGCGTCTGATCAGTGTCTCCACTGTTTGCAAATATTTTAGGCATTTTTCTGTAGGAATATGTAAATCTCATAACCGGACGTACCTAAAATTGAAATTGGACTCTTCCAATATATAGTGTGGGAGAGTCTATTCAGTATACAATGGATTAATTTATCCTCACACAAAAGGATATGAGTCCACATGTGTGATTACCAACAAAGTGGCATTCAAATTGGCAAAGATTAATGTCAACTGTCTGTTGAGAGACTGAGTTTAACTCTATGGACAGATAGTCAAGATTCCACAGAAGGCTTATGTGAACAGCAAATGTTGCGACCTGACTGTGCATACCTGTATCGCTTTGCTTGAATTCCCAAGAAGTGGCTAATGTCATCAAACATCTCTGCTTGTAATGCTTTATTGATGTATTTAAACATTTCATAGAAAAGAACAAAAAATAAAATGTAACAAAATTATCTCATAAAATTTCAAGTTGTGCTGAGGACAACCTTCCAAGAAAACCAGCTTGACTGCATCAAATTTAGCTTGTGTCAGGCAAGGGGCAATTGCTTATTTCTAAAAGTGCATGATTGTCTGTATGATGAAACTTCGCATCCTTGGCTATCCAAAATGTGCTAAGTGAAGATTCTGATCAGACTATGCAAATGCTTCACTGGGCACACATATCCGTAGGTACATTTTCTTACAATTAGGATAATATGCAAGTTCTATATGGATGTGATTCTGGGCCCAGTTGGTCAAAACCTAACAAAGTTGTTAGCTAACATGATGTTCAAATTCCTATCTTGAAATAGGGCAAATACATTGATATTTTTTGCTGAAAAAAAAAATGCGAGTAGCTTTTGCATTGCAAAGGCTAATGCAAATACTAATGAAAATACGGATGTGTCATGGGCAGTAACTCTGTCAAAAATTGATGAAATTTGCCCATTTTTAATACCAATCCCAAACCAGAGCTCCACAATATAATAGTAATGATTGGGATCTTGAGATCATTACTATCATTATTTTTGCCAGTGCAATGATAATATAGACTTTTGCCGTGCATTCTAGGCTGGCTAGCTGTTACTGTCTTAAATTTCTTTGCATTATTCAGATCTATATTTGCCATGCGCACTTTTGCTCTACATTTCCAAAACCCAGTGTTATATTCTTATTATACTAAAGTCTTGTCCTATCCTACTTGACCACCACGGGGAATTAATATTATGATTAAAGTTGTTTAAGCCGTTATTAATAACAAGGGGTCAGCTGCTTAATGGCAACCTGCATCTCTCAGCATGGCAACTGGACATTTGGAGATGCACCCCTCCCCCCCACTCCCCTTCCACCCGCCCTGAAATACCTAGACAGTTTGTTTGTTTGTGTTGAGGTTTTATGGCCCAGTCAACCCAATGGGGTCATGTCGAGCACAGTCAGTTTACCTAACCACACTTTTACTGGGCAGGCTTAGTCCTCTAAGTGGTTAACCAGTATTGTGCACGTTCTTTCATCAGAAACTGACAACTGCCCTTCTTGAATCAGGGGAAGGAAGAGAATGACCGAAGAAACTATTTCAATATTAAATCTCCACGAAAGAATGTTGCCGACCCAGCGAGGGTCCCTCTGACCCTGCAACCTCCTAATCTCCAGTCGAAGGTGCATCCAACTGAGCCATTGAGGCTGGCTACCTTCTTTTCTTTTTTCTTTTTTTTTTTTTTTTTTTTTTTTTACCAAGACAGAAAAATGCAATTCTTATCAGGTGCTATCAGGTTACCAGTATTGCGCCCATAATGCAGTACCTGGCTGACTGCTTGTCATAACCAATCACCTGTTTGGTTTGCTAGTTTCAGCCAATGAAATTTCAATTTCCCTTTAATTTTGACCTCAGTTTGAATTTGTGCTGCAGCAAGGTAAACATGCTGCTGCAGCAAGGAAAACATGCAATGGAAAATTTTGATCTAAGAAAAATCCTGCTAAGAGTTTTAAACACTTATAAAAAAAAAAAAAAAGTGAGATCAAAGGAAAAAGAGGCATATATTAATTCTTAAAGTGCTATTAAAGCAAATTTGTAGCGGACGACATTCTAAAATTGACTGTAATTTTTCAGAGAAAATAAAACTTGATATTTCATGTGAATCATCTGCAGATGATTCACATGAAATATCAAGCCTTATTTTCTCTGAAAAATAATAAAAATTCAAGGTGTCATTTGCTGTAGCTTTGATTAGCATTTTAAGAGTATAAACTTACGGTCCAGACGGCAGTGGTCCTAGGGGTATATTCCAGAACCTACAGAGGTAAGCTACCCCCACCTCTAACATAGTGGCTAGCAGACCAGTTCCCAGCATGTAGGACTGAAAACAAACCAAATATTAACATATTAAACCTGAATAAAATAAGATGCTGCATCTACTTCTAATTATCAGCCAATCAGATTACTTGATCCAGATTGTTGATACAAATTATCATTCTTAATGACAAACCGTGCAGATCCAGATCAGTTGGCTTCTGAAGAAGCCAACTGATCTAGATCTACACTGTTTGCAAAGCCAGGGCCTATCCTGGTTTAGCACAACTAGGGTTAATTGCTAGTGTATTAATTCAATAGGTAAATGAGTAAAGATAAGATAAAGAAGGATCAAAACTGACTTTAAAAGAACACTTTATGCATAAAATCATTTGAAAAAGTTTCATATAAAATTAGACACAAAATGCAAGAAGTTTAATTGACAGTTTCAGTTTAAACTGTACCATTTTTGGAAGAACATTGGATTAACGATATATATAAAAAAAGTGGGGAAATTGCGAGAAATTTGTGATGACAAACTTCTATCCATGATGCTATCTCTTTCTACCCCACTGCCTGTAAGCCACTCCCATGTGCTAGGCCTATGCAACGCCATATTGATTTCTGAGCCTGTCTCCTGGTCAATCTGGCTACTTTATCAAAAGTCTGTTATGCTAGCTTTTCCTAGACTGATGCAGGGACTTTAACCAAAGTTGTTGTTTGCCTTTCCCTTTTTTCTAATATCATGCAACACATGAAATTTTCTAAGTACATGTAAATCAAGGGTATGTTACTCTAACAATAATAATTTGGTCAGTTCTGTGACCTTTATGAACATGTTCAGTCTATATCCTTACTAAGACACAAGTTTCAAAATCCTTACTACAAAGCAAGTTTCAAATCATTACCTTGAAAACTGTAGGAGTTGTGGAGACACAAACAGTACTAAAGTACTACAAAGTGTGACAGATGCACGGACACATGCACAGTTGATGGAGGGTAAAAACTATGCCCTCCTCCACATTGTGTGATATAGAAAGGACAGACAAATAGAAAATAGACAAATAGTTGCACATACCACATCTGGGCCCAGTTGTTCAAAACATAACAAAGTTGTTAGCTAATCTGACATGAAAATTTCTATCTTGAAATATGGCAAAAACATTGATATTTTTGCAGCAAAAAAATATCAACTTATTTGAAAATACCTTAGGTACAAGAATTAACAACTTTGTCATAAACTAGCTTGTTAAGATAACAATGCTCTGAACAACTGGGCCCTGAAAGCAAATATATTGATGGACAGCTGGATGAATGGACAGACAAACAGAAGACTTAATGCCTACCACACCTGCGTGCTTAAGCAGGTGTGACAAAAAGCTTATGACAGACCAATACAAATACAAACAATGTACAGCAGAATGATACTGTAATTAGTACAGATCTCTAGGAGCAGTTTCATTGGAGTCTATATATTGCTTGCTTAGGCATCTCTGTCACATATTTGGGGTAAATACAGAACATGTATGTGCTTTTTTGAAACTTACCACAAACTTTCTTGAGCCAAATCTCCTCTCAAATATTCTAAAGTAATACAAGAGTACAGAACACAGGAACAGGTCCTTCAGATCTAAGAATGCCAGCTTTGCTGTAATTAGTCTCCATATCTGAAATAAACCCTGTTCAAATAACTCATCTTTTTCATAATAAAATAGGTTATACATGTACATAACTAACTGCCTCTTTTCTTCAACCAAAATGTATAAATATTTTCCCTATTTTTCGATGAAAACGTATGTTGGGGGTGCTCATTAGAAGCATGTCACTATGCTCATTACAAGCACCTCAATGAGGTTGCTTCTAATGAGGACCCATAACATGTTTTCATATGAAAATGTGGGTGCTCACTAGAAGCACCTTAAATACAATGAGGACACCCACATTTTAATGGCAAATGAGGTGCTTCTAATGGGCACCTGCATTTTAATGGCAAATGAGGTGCTTCTAATGGGCACCCACATTTTAATGGCAAATGAGGTGCTTCTAATGAGCACCCACATTTTAATGGCAAATGAGGTGCATCTAATGAGAACCCACAATATATGTTTTCATGGCAAAAGAGGTGCTTCTTATGAGAACCCATATTTTCATGGCAAATGAGGTGCTTCTAATGAGTACCCACATTTTAATGGCAAATGAGGTGCTTCTAATGAGAACCCACGTTTTCACGGCAATTGAGGTGCTTCTAATGAGAACCCACATTTTCATGGCAAATGAGGTGCTTCTAATGAGCACCCACATTTTAATGGCAAATGAGGTGCTTCTAATGAGAACCCACATTTTCATGGCAAATGAGGTGCTTCTAATGAGAACGCACATTTTCATTGCAAATGAGGTGCTTCTAATGAGAACCCATATTTTCATGGCAAATGAGGTGCTTCAGATGAGCTTGGCAAATAAGGTGCTTCTAATGAGAACCAACAAAATATGTTTTTTATGGCAAAATAGGGAAAAGATTTATCTTGTACCCACTATTATGAAGAGCTATACTGTAATAACCCTGTTTGTTTGTTTGTGTTGAGGTTTTATGGCCCAGTCAACCCAATGGGGTCATGTCGAGCGTGGTCAATTTACCTAACCACATGTTTACTGGGCAGGCTTAGTCCTCTAAGCGGTTAACCAGTATTGTGTACATTCTTTTGTCAGAAACTGACAACTGCACTTCTTGAATCAGCGGAAGTAAGAGAATGACCGTAGAAAATATTTCATAATCAATCTCCACGAAAGAATGTTGCCGACCTCGGCGGGGGATGAACCCGCGACTCCCTGGTCTCCAGTCGGACGGCACGTCCAACTGAGCCACCGAGGCCGGCGTAATAACCCTGTACTGGGACAGATAGGCCTTTGCAAACAGTGTAGAATGCGGTGTATGATCAGGGTCTACACCGTTTGCAATATGTACAGCAATATTTTACCCATATCAAGAGGTAGTAGAATGGACTATTTCAAGTTTTAGGACAAGTATGGTAAGTAGATATGATGTCCCAATACTTAACGTAGATATGGCAGTTTTATGTTGCCATAGGAATCTACAGAAGCATGGTGTATCTGTTTTATATAAAACTGTTAACACTTAAAGCACAGAAAAAAACTGTTGCAGACAACATTCTACATAGCTTTTGATAAGATGCTTTTTTCGGTCAAATTTTTTTTATATTTTTTCTTATTTCTCCACCAAACATATGTTGTGGGTACTCATTAGAAGTGCCTTGCCAAGACGTTTCTAATGAGTACCCACAGCATATGCTTTCATGGAGAAATAAGAAAAATACTTACCTGATACCCGCTTTTATCCAGATGTAAGGTTTTAAATCTATTTTTGATTGATTTTCAGAGAAAATAAAACTTTTCCATTTTCTATGCACTTCAAGGTCATCCAAATGTGGCATCAGATTGCAAAGTATTTGGAAAAAAAAAATGATTTCATGTAACTAATTATTGGTCTTTGTACATTTGTACTGAGGTTTTATGCCATGGCCAACAATGTTTTAGTCATGCTATGATGCTGTCTGGATTTGAGGGTGGGAACTGATGTTCTTTTACAGAGGAGCCTCACTGCAATATCACTCTGGTTTGATACTACTACTGGTCACATGGAGACACTGGTGTGCCAAGTCTAGATCTTCTTTCTGATGCCAAGAACCAAACAAAGAGAAGCTACTGTCCTTTCAACATCATTCGGAAAGACGTTTTTTTGCTTGACGTGTTATTTTAAATGAAAATATTTTGTTCTGATTTAGTGTATCTTATCAGATACCATTTGTCTTTTCTGTTTCTGTGTTTTGTTCCCAAAAATGTACCTTAAAATTAAATTTACAGCCAAAAAATATGTACATTTAAAATTAAATTTACAGCCAAAAATTGGTCTGAGCTATGCAATTTCTGTAATAAAGAAAGATTTTTCTGAAATTTCTGTCCAAGTAAATACTTTTTATTTTTCTTTGCCGAATGTGAATTATTAATGTTTCACAACAATATTGTGAACATTTCAGAAAAATTGAACAAGAGTTACTTGTTGAAAACATGCCTCCAAGTTGCCAATTTGCATTCATTTAAATTTTTTTACTATGGGAAACAGTGAAAATATTTGATTTTTTTAAAAGCATGACTAGAACTTTTTTGTGCATAGGTAGTTATGACAAATGGTTTTCTATTAAATCATGAGAAAAATTTGCAAATTAACTTCTGCATAAAGCACCAAGCAAAAAATGACTTTCTGAAAGCTGTCGAAAGCACAGTAGTACCAAATTTATTTGTTTGTGTTTGTGTTGAGGTTTTACGGCCCAGTCAACCCAATGGGGCCATGTTGAGCATGGTCAGTTTACCTAACCACACGTTTACTGGGCAGGCTTAGTCCTCTAAGCAGTTAACCAGTACTGTGCACATTCTTTCGCGAGAAACTGACAACTGGCCTTCTTGAATCAACGGAAGGGAGAGAATGACCATAGAAAATATTTCATGTTCAATCGCCACAAAAGAATGTTGCCGACCTCGGCGGGGGTTGAACCTGCGACCTCCTGGTCTCCCGTCGGACGGCGCATCCAACTGAGCCACCAAGGTCAGTACCAAATTTAGGAAGACCTCCCAATCCAAAGGTGAGCTAAATCCTCTCCTTTTCCTGCCTCAACCTTCCTCCATTGGGTATCTATTCACTGCTGGGTGAACAGAGATTTTCTGTCAGAGCTGAGCTTGAAATCACACCCATCAGCATTCATCACGAAAACATGCCTATATTATTTTGACCCCCTTAAACCCCACTTTTATATAGTAAAACTGGGGTTTACAGGGGTATACACTATTTTTCTTATTTCTGTTCAAAAACATAGATTGTGGGTACTCGTTAGAACCGCCTCACCGAGGCGGTTCTAACGAGTATCCACAATCTATGTTTAGAGCAGAAATATGAAAAATATCGGAGTTTTTGTGTATGAAAATTTTCAGTTTTTGGAGGTGAAATTTTCTGTATATTTGAATAGGCGTGTTCTCGTAATGGTAGTCAAACATTCTACCCAGTCAGCTACAGAATCTCTCATACAGAAATAAGAAATGAAAACAGCAATTCTTTTTTGTTGGAAAAAAAAAAAAAAGAACCAGGGCAAGAGATAAGGGGAGCATCTGGGTAAAATACCCATATGTTTTGAGCAAATACTCAATTATTTCCAAAAACTTTGGTATTGATACCCAATTGATTTGACAAGAGTACCCAATTATTTCCAAATTCAAGGGTGAAAATTAAAGTTTCAAGGCCAGAAAAGCACATGATTATTATTTTATATTATGATTGCTGCACATAATAGGTGTTTTTATTCTTCATATGACAAAATAATGAAATACCCTGTTTTAAATACCTAAATCAGGCTTTTTTGTGCTCTTTCTTTTTGTTTTACAAGTTTTATCCAATTAATTTTCATTTTGGGGGTATCTTCACTCAAACCAGAACATGAAAATATGATTTTACCCAATTGATTAAAATTTTGATGGGGTTAAATACCCAAATGCCCCCAAAATTATCTGTGGCTCTGAAGAACAACACCCAGAGGAATTGTTAAGAAGGAGTATTTGGTGATAACTATGAGATAATTTTCTCCAGTTCTCAATAAAAACTTATGTTGTGGGTACTAATTAGAAGTGCCTCGGCGAGGCACTTCTAATGAATACCCACAACATATGTTTTTATGGAGAAATAACAAAAATTATCTCAGAATTATCACCGAATACTCCTCCTTTTCAATTACTCTGAACACCATAGCTGGAGGTATGATACTGACCTGATGTTTTTCAAATACTGCTGTGTGCTCATACAAGAAGAGTGGTTGATGTTGATGAAGGGGAAAATGAAGCAGCAAAGATGACCCTACTGCAGAACCAAGGACAACTTTACAAACTGGAGCTCGATCTGAAAAGAAAAGAAAACAACAACATAATACTATAATCTGCTATTTGAGCCAGCACACTTGAGCCAGCGCACAACAAAACCAACAATAAGACTTGTGCAGCCAGTGAAGACTCCCATCAGCCTGCGCAAATGTGCAGGCTGAGCATAGCTGATTGCATGTGCCATCTACAGCCTCTAGGCTATCCAAAGAGGGATAAATGAGAATCCTTGTAATACTGGGTAGTTCTACAGGCTGATCTGAGTCTTTGCTGGTCACATTGTAGATTTTGTCATGCACTGGCTCATTTCATAAACTTGAACTACCATAACTTCACTAAATATTTGTTTGTTTGTTTGATTTGGACAACGTCGCTTCCAACAATCTTTCAGTCATATCGCAACAGTGTCTGGATGTGGCAGGGAGCTCAATGCTCACTTTTAGAGTGCTGCCTCACTGAAATAACACACCCCAGATGCACACTTTGAAAATTCCCTTCAATATTTTATAGTAATATTATGACCTGGTTCTTCAAGTACAAAATACATACTTGAGCAGACCAGGGCAGTTGATGAAATGTGAATGATAAAGTTTATAATTTCTTGCATTAGTCTTGTTATTAATTATGATTTTTGTGCAGCCCTGTGTTATTTTTCACACAAACGTGTTTTTAATAACGATATTTTAATATCATTTTACACATATTTTGACATTTGAAATGATTTTTAATTCTTCTTCTTTCCAAAAAGTGCAGGGCCCCTCTGGAGTATTGATGCACTGTGACTATACAAGATAATGTGAGGTGATGAATAAAAGAGCTGGATAAAAACCAATAAAAAATATGTGTCTTGATGTCTAGTGCAGAGAGACCAAGCCTGCCTTGAAGTTGTCCAAGGGCTGGGCTGTGGCAATAGGTGCTGGAAATTGGTTCCATAGTCGTGGGGCTGCTGTGAAAGAAGGAGTATCTGTACAGGTCTGTATGGCAGAACAGGACAAATAACATGCATTTCTTCCACGTTGTAGGGACACTGCAGTAGAATGAAGGTACAGGCTGGCTGGTATGTGGATCAGGTTGTGGACAATCCTGGACATTAGTACCAGTCTGGAGTCAGTAAGTACATGTAGCTGTTGTAGGGCAAGCCAGCCTAGTTGCAATCATGTGAGTTGTACTGTTTGTTGTCCTATAGTCCCCTCCTGATTGGGTTGCACTTCCTGGTTATGTGGCTGGTCTCATACTTGAAAGGGATGAATTCATCTGCCAGTCTTTCTCCCACTGCTCCAGTTTTGTAAGGTCCTCTTGCAAAATGTCTGTATCTTGCTGACCTTGTGGTACAACAAGCTGTCATCTGTAAAGAGGCGAGTGGTGGAGGATACTCTTTCTGGCATATCATTTATGTACAGGAGGAAGAGTAGGGGCCCTGAGGCCAGAACCTTGTGGAACGTCAGACATGACAGCGGATTGTAATGTACGGTCTTTGACAAGGACCTTGGCTGTGGTTACTGAAGAAATTCTCTATCCACTTCAGCAGGTCATTTTGGATGCCGTAGTGATCCAACTTGATGGAGAGGCATTGTGGGGAACCTTGTTGAAGGCTTTACTGAAGTCAAGGAGCACTGCATCTATTTGGTCCATGTCATCAAAGCTGGAGGCGATGTCTTGTATGGTAAGCACCAGTTGGCTTTCATAGGAGTGCCTTTTCCGAAAGCCATGTTCAATTCAATCAGTTTATCAAAATGATGTACCAAAATGAAACGGTTTTGAAGTTTTTTTTCAAAACTATTTGAATAAGCAGGATTAGTCAATGGCAGAATTAGCCTATGCCTACACATCTGTAATTGTCAAAGGTTAAGCAAATTCTGGAACTCTTTTCAACACATTTGCATCAGAATCAGAAAACAGTATTTTACAGGTGACACATCACTAGACATTCATTCACCAGGGGATCCTGTCAGGCCCACAAACTTTGTTAAACCTCAATCTATTTATTTCTTAATGCATCTGCTTCAGTGCAATGTGTAAACCTGTTTTTCAGACTGGGAACCATAACTGGAATTTCACACCGGTGCACTTTTGCGACAAGTAGACGATAAACGCAATCAATTCCGCTAATAACATCAACAGATCTGGAGTTCTCCTAGTGTCTCGGATAGTAACACAAGTATTGATTCACATTAATTAACTTAAACTTACGAAAACCAGATGACTTTTTAGACGAAAACATGGTTTGTCAGGGAAAAAAATATAAGAATCTTTTCTACTTCCGGTTAAACAGATGGTGCGTTTCATTCATCGTCCGTCTGAAACACAAAAGTGTCGGTTAACCCGAATGATTCACGAGTCCTGGATTGAGAATAGAACAGAATCATATTTGGATTATTTAACTTAACTGTAGAGCTTGTAGTTGAAACATCTTCATAATGTGAATTTAGGCACTGCCTAGAAACGGGCATGTTATTGTCATTGTTGTTGAATATAGCTCCCGCCGAATTTGACGCACTTCTTGTAGAGTTGTAACAATCTCCCACTGGACCAACGTTAGTTATTATTTACAACCAAGGTTAAAATAATGAGTGTCCATCACCCTATTTTACACCTTAAAAAAAGTCTTGAGAACATAAGGGTAGCTAAGGTGTACCACGGCTTCCATTTATTTACAGCCAAAGTGTTTTAATACAAGATTCAGCCTTTCTACTTCTCTTTCTATGTCGCACCACGGAAAGCGGTCAGTCTTATTACACCTGCAGGACACCGGAGGACACCGGAAGACATCCCAGGACGCCTTTTCCTTTCATTTAACAACAAATATGCCTTACAATGCTGAAAAAAGTATAAAATAAACAAAATTTGGAAGTTCCATTCCTCTAACATTAATAATAAGTACACATTACACTAAATAATCGTGTACTTATTATCCATCAGCATCCAACAAGTAACTGACACCTCAGAACACATTTATTATTGCTCAGAAGTGTTTATTGTCATAAAATCGTAGGAGTTAAATGCATAAAAAGGATAAGAAATGTTACATAAATATAATTTGCAAGTATTTACCAACATTTTTTATGTAAAAGGTCTCAAATATAAAGGGCAGCCGCATGGTTCCTTCTACATAATATGGAATACATATAAACATGTAATCGTCACCCCAAGATTTTGTTTGCTCATTTAAATATATTGTAATAGGAAAGGAGAAAAAATCCAAATCACATTTTCCCCGATCGGGGATCGAACCCGGTCCGCCGGATTCAAAGTCCAGCACTCTACCACGTCGCTATAAAAGCCGGCTTCTACCGCAATGCAGTAGAAGTGTATCATATACCTAACTGCTACATCCCTCCTTCCTATAACGAGACATTTGTATGCATTCATGCCAATACAAATGTCGCGCAAGCTCCGAGTGACAACCCAGCACTTGCTTCGCCCATCAGGCTCCAGGGCTGCCACCCCCACACTGGCCACCAAATGTAATAGGAAAGGAGAAAAAATCCAAATCACATTTTCCCCGACCGGGGATCGAACCCGGTCCGCCGGATTCAAAGTCCAGCACTCTACCACGTCGCTATAAAAGCCGGCTTCTACCGCAAGGCAGTAGAAGTGTATCATATACCTAACTGCTACAATATTAATGTTTCCAGACTAAAATCAAATTACTATCTATTAATCAGTCTTTCTATATTTTTCTGAAAATAACAGGTACCGATTATCTCATTTATCTCATTAATACCTGTAAATTACCTGTAAATGCTACCCATGCAAACACCTGCTTGTTTATTAATTACTTGATATGCCGCTAATTCCATCACAACAGATTATCCCTAAACAAGTAATTAACAAACGCATGACTATCGACTAAGCTGACACTCAGCGAACCTTTTCGCTCCTGTTTTTTTAGAGAATGTTAAAATATCAATTCTTTAAAAAAATAAATTAATTAATTAAGCGAGGATATTCATTCAATTATTTTATATATACAATTTTAATATGTTAATAAGAACTTCTGTTCTGTTTTGATCTTTGAAATAATTCGAAATGCTAAATTGTATACATTTACCCGAAAAAAATATGATAAATGCAATATTGTAGTTTGTACAATAAATAGAAGAATTTATTCCAAATTCAGCATATACATACAGTTGCACTGAAACTTGCACCCACCCACATTTAACATTTCAAACACTTCAGTGAAGATGATGCGAAACTGTTGAATTACAACTAAATAAGTGTACAAAACTGTGCATCCGCTTTATCAGATGTGTCTGCACTGCATATTGAATGGGCCTTGCACATTCTCATATAGGGATCAAACATGGTTTTTCATACATTAACATTCGCCAGGTCCCGTGGGAGGTGTTGAAAACCGAGGGCGGAGGCCGCGGTTTTCAACACCTCCCAAGGGACCTGGCGAATGTTAATGCATTGAAAAATCATGTTCGATCGCTGTTATTGCATAAAAACTGAAAAAAAAAAAATTGCTACTTTTCGCGTTATTTCTTGCACTATTTTGTTTCGCCTTTTCACCGATGTCGCGCGAACGCTATTTCCACGGACTATGCTCGTTCTAGGGCAGGGCAGTACACATCTCATGACGGCAGCAATTCTGTGGCCCCAGTACGAGCATATTGAAAGTTGCGTAGCCGTGCATTAACAGCACGTGAATTGCCTTGTTAATACACGGCTTTTCGCCGGTTAATGCACGGCTGTTAATAACGTGCGACACTGCTTTTTATGCAATAATAGCGAACCGTGTATGGACATACTGATCTGGAGCTACAATGGTCGCACATAATAAATTTTGCCTTTAATTGGAGAGACTCATAGTATTTCTGTGTTGGGTAATTTGCAAATATGGATAAAATGTCACTTTCCTTTGATTATACACGCGATTAATGTTACTATCCTGTTTTTTTTTTTTTTTTTTTTTGGGCCAGAGAGGCCTGTGCAAACAGTATAGACCCAGATCAGATGCCACAGATAACATTTTTTCATCAGGGTTTACGCTGTTATCAATAGATACTAGAATGCCCTTGTTAAGAACTAAAGACAAGTATGGTAAAACATAGCCAGGTTATATTTTGGACTGTAGCGCATGCAAAATACACAGCCTTGTGAAAACATCAAATAACAGCAACATTAGAAAAGGACCATTATGACAGTGATATACGCATCCGGGTCTCTTTTGCTAGCTACAGAAACATTGATTGCTTTAGATTACTTTAGAACATATTAACAGTGAAAATCCTGGTTAGAATAGAATAGAATTTATTGCTCAGCTATATCTTGTAAGGGCTAATGGCAAGTAAATACAAACATAAACATGGCATACATACATAATAGCACAATAACATTATGTGATTAGATTATGTGCAGTTGTGCAGTCTTGTCTGGGTCTTCAGTACTTGCATAAAACATAATCTCCCTTTTCTTATATTCTGACACAAATGTCCTTTATCGAGCCAGGTCAGTGCAATTGTACTTTAAGCACTCCGGGTAAAATTTTTCAGCAGGCGACATACTGAAATAATTTTCTTATTTTTCCCAGAAAACAGGTTTTGACATTTCATGCAAATTGTCTGGAGACAATTTGCATGAAATGTCAAATCCTGTTATATATATATATATATATATATATATCACCAATTAGTTTTCTGCTGAATTAGTCAAGGAAGTGGTAAAGGTTAATTTTTGCTAGATCAATAGAAATTTGCTTCGATGATGAAAATTAAAATAGAAATAGCATATGCTACATGAAGTAGTTAATTGAAAATGATTTTAAGGCAGCATTAATTCATCAGGGACAAACTGATGATATACTTATTTTTTCCATGAAATAGGCTTTGACATTTCACGAACATTGTCTCCAACAAAGACAGTTTGCATGCATTTTCAAAACCAGTTCGAAGAAACATTTTTTAACCCTTAAAGTAGCAAGCAAAATTCGTAGCGGACATTTTTCTTTTTCAAATAAAATAAGTAAGGATATGCAAGAGGAACGTTATTTTTATTTGTTGGCGGAATTCCACCAAACTTGCTATATGATTTTCTCATGTGTTAAGGCTGTGTGAGTGATTTTTCCATCCGTCCATCATGAAAGCAGAGTAGACCCTGAATTATCTAGTTCCAGTTAAGAGGCGTATCCAGGGCGAAAACTAAGTGCACTGCCATATAATCTAATTAGTACATTTATGCATTAACTCTCTACTTTACAGTGGTATTCATACCGAATCAAAATCTTATCATGATGACTGCGGGGATGGAAATCGATTAATCTGTAGTTTATAGTGCTTTCTTTTAAGTCAAAATATATTTAAAATATATGACCCCACGGAAAGCCTCTTATATCTCTCGACGTGCAGCGTTTAACACAATCGTCATATTTGGTACATAACTTCACTGACAGTCTTTGTATCAACCATAGCGGTACCGTCGATTAGTAGCTGTAGTAGTGTTTCTCTATCATTGAGATCTAAAGCACAGTTTACAGTTTCTGAGTATATGTTTGATGTCTCTGAGTATAGGTTGTCTAATACTTTCAAGGATGATACATATCATATCATAATCGGTTTTTTGATTAACGTGCAGGTACAGGGGCAACATCCACATCAGTGGGCCCCCTTCCAGATAGTTGGCTTGCTGCATGCATGGCAGATCTCACACCTGATCTCCAGGTACGTCTATCATGAGGGTTGATAGCCGAGAGCTTCCACCCTCTGCAATCCCTCTCTGTCAGCTGCTTCCATGTCATTTTGGGCCTCCCAGGCACACGCTTTCTATCAACCTGTATGTCAAAGGCTGTTTTGACTGCACCACTGGAGCATTCCACATGTCCATACCATCGGAGTCTTCTCTCCTTCAGAATGAGGTACAGATCTTCAAAGCCAAGCCGCACAAGTAGCTCATTGGACCTGGTGGTGACAATGTCTTGATACAGTCCAACAGAAAGTGACCCACTGTTTCGTCACTGGTTTTACATAACAGGCATGTCGGGTCACTTGATTCTGATTAAAGGATTGTGTGTTTGTTTGTAATATGTATGTTCCGGTAACTATCTTCAGGTGTACTGCAATTCGAGGAACCTCATGCAAGTTTCCAGAAGATTTTATCAGTGGATGTCGTTTCAGCAACTCTGTTGCGTTAAACACTAGCTTTTCGGATATAGTAGGATGATAGACTGTAAACGACTGCCCAGTAGTTACATACGGCTCTTTGCACGGTTTTCTTCCACGGCGCTTTGGTTTGGGGATCATCCAGGACATTTTCACAACCAGGAAGCCCGTACATGATACACAATTCTTTACTGCCACAAACCAGCTGTTGCTGTCTAACTTCTTTACCGCCACTTGACGGACTGCTAATTGTTTCTCAAGTAATGACTCTGACAATCTACAGATATTCTCGAAGAAGTTAAGCAAACGTTGATGAATCATAGCCTCTACCGGGGAGGCTACGGATAAAATGTACACTGCAGGATCTGCTGCAGTGACAGGGAGTGACATGATATGTTTGAGGTTATGCTTGTTGAACTTCTCCAGCACTTCATCAAATTTCGGTCGAGGGAACACCACCTCCATTCCGTACAGCAACATTGGTAGGACATAGATCTGGTACAGATGTAGCGACGTTTCAGGATCAAGACCAGCTGACATTAAGCTGTACATTGTACGAGTACGTCTTGCCTTCTTGATATTCTGAGCAACGGCGCTTTCGTCTGTATTCGCTGAACGGCAGATACCAACATGCATAGTTTTGTCAACTTTCGACATCTTAACACTACTTATGTCCCAGGTAAAGCTGATTTCTCTGCTGCATCTACGAAGTTTATTGAGAATCTACAAGACAACACTAATGTCTGGTTGTAAAATATACCTCTCCATCTTGCTATTGTCAACCCCAATGTCCAATAAAGTCTGCAAAAGCTCAGGAGTATCAGCATCCACAGCACAATCATCAGCACAGGTTGGGGCTACACATATAACTGGGCATATCCTTATTGCATTTCTTGCCATTGTCAGGAGGTCCAGAAGACTGTCGTTGTAGACTTTGTACAAATCTGTGCTGAGAATTCCGCCCTGACGCACTCCTTGTCCAACTCTATTTCAGAGATCTGGCCTTGCCATTTTACTACTGATTTGGCATCCTGATGTAAGCTACCTATAAGGTCCACAGATGTGATACCACGTCAAACGTTGACTTAACATCCAGAAAGGCAATATAAGCAAGCATCTGAGAATCCTGTCAGTCACGGATGTATTCTTCTAATATTAATGCTGTATTCATAGAAGATGATTTTTCTGTAAAACCTCGTTAACCAAATCACGGTAAATAACCTTGCTTCCCTCTTTGTTTGCACGCCGGCGGGTCGGGCCTCAGACCATGACGGCTCCGACCTAAAGACTTTTAGTAAGTCGGTTGGTGCCTGATGAACTGGCTCTGGTCGGGCCCACCAGTCCAACTGTTTTTTTTTTTTTTTTTTTTTTTGGATTCAGCATTTCAGTTATATCTTGCTATCGGGTCGTCATCGTTGTTTCATCTCAGTATTCGTTTGATTTTTTTTTTGAGGTGTTGCATTGATGAGTTAGAAACCCTTCACGCGGACTGAACAAATGTCTTGTGTATACTACGCCAGAATTAAGGACGAGGACTGTGGCCACGTAAAATCGACTTAAGCCCGTTCCCGAATTCATCCCCCACCCCGTAAAAGTTTTACTGACCGTTCCAAGGCTTACTATTTCTGTCATTGTATGCCTTTGCATGTATGTCCTGGTGAAAGGGGCAGTATCAATAAGGCCTGATTTTGGACTCAATCCGATTTTCTTTTTGATCCTCTTAAATGATCTTTTATGTATTGGCTTTATGTATGCAAACTATTTAGTGGAATGGAGCAATTCGTTTGTAAGATATATTCAAATTAAGTGGGTAGGGTAACTCTACCCCCTCCAACTTACAGCTTTTCAGCTATTATATAATTCTATAACCTTACATGACATTGAATACATATATGTGGCTTCTTAAAAGCATGATACGAGCGTATGTGTCTGTTGTAAAAAGCAATACAGAGGAGTTAGAGAACGATAATCTTGGCAATGAGATCTCTTAAGATTTTCAAAGGGCCGACTTTATGATAAACCACAACACGTCTTTATTACAAGTGTTATATCTTTGATATTGCTGGTCATTTATATAGATGCATTACTGTAATACGTAAACTTTTGCTTCTTTAAATTGCTCCTCTGTAGCATGAATTACTCCCCCTTCTGATAATTACACATTCCAAACAAAAATGTGTTATGAATCTCATACTTATCTATATCTTTTTATATTAGGTGAATTTTCTATCTGGAAGTATTTTACAAGCCGTTTACATGTTCCCTGCCTGACCTATCACTTAAAAATTGGAGGTAACGTTGATGTCATTCATGATGTCACAGTAATGTTGATGTTTATCATGTTAATTGCAAGAATTTATAACTGTCAGTGACATGAATGGATTTTACTGCAGTATTATATTTTTAAATGGTTTGTTCTATTATACTTCGTATGGAACGGAAGTAGTTTTATACTTGACTTGCCTCAAATTCAAAGGTAAAAAGATTGTTTGAGTTAGTGCATTGAACATTGAGTACTGATATGAAAGTTATATATAAGCATATCTGATATACATGTGTTCTAACACATTTCATCCATTATTAATTTCAGTTTGATTTGCTAACAATGGAGCCATTGGTTTTGACCTTGAACTTTAACTGTCTTAGACAAGTGTCCAGATTTCGTCTTATCTGATTTTCATGACTTCACTCAGAGGAAAGAATGCATCACCCCTCTTACAGTCATTTAGATTCTCCAGTATTTGCGTAAACATTTTAGCTAGCTGTAATGTAAAAGTGCTTTAAACCCCCCGGTGGTTTGCTCTACCGACCGTTCCAAGGCGGTGGTCCCGGTGTTAGTCTTAATCTTTGTTGCTTTGTGATTTATTCTACGAGGCAATTTGATGATGTATTGTCTCTGAAAAACACAAAATTTGCAGAGTATTTAGAATTCATCTACCCACGTGAACTTGAAATAAAGGAAACAACGGAGACTTCAGCCTCCTCCTCATACTTGGATTGTTATCTCTACATCGACAATGGAAAGCTTACTTCTAGGCTTTACGACAAACGGGATGACTTCAATTTTCCCATCGTTAACTTTCCTTTCCTGAGCAGTAATATCCCTTCTGCACCAGCATACGGCGTTTACGTTTCACAGTTAATCCGTTATGCCAGAACTTGTTCAAATTATCAGGACTTCATGGAGCGTGGGAAAGTGCTCACTCAAAAGTTGTTGAGCCAGGGGTTTCAAAAAACCAAACTGGTAGCAACACTTAAGAAGTTCTATGGGAGACATCATGATCTAGTCAATCCCTACAATGTGGCAGTTTCCAGAATTGTTTCTGATGTTTTTGCCAGTGACGCGCCATAAGTAGACTTCCCAAATCCCGGACATACGCTTCTACCGATATTTCCTTCGTTCAGGCCCATGGGCATGGTGGACGAAGCTTGCTTACCAAGTAATGCTTACTATCCGCGGACGCCTGATTACACCCTTTGTTCTGGGGTCCATGTCTGTTGGTCTGAACATTCTGATTCGTCATTCGTTTATGGATTTATGATTTTGAATTACGGCTTTGGTACCATGACCGCAACTACTTGTTATATGTCTTTCCGTGTGTCATTTTATTCTTGTGTTTTTCAGTCCTTTTAGTATTGCGATTACCTCGCATGGGGAAGAGAGAGCTAATCTTAGTGCTTTTCGTACGTTTGTTCGGTTTGTGCTTGTTTAGATTTTTTGGTTTCCTCTTCCTTTTGGGGTCTGGGAAGGGCTGCGGTTTGTGATTGTGGCACTCCCTGGACTTTTCTCTTACCTTTTTTTTTACACCTTAGTCATCCTCTACCCAGTCATCTCCTCCCGCCTTTGCATCATATATACATCTATACATGTAGGTATTTGAACTGCATACGGTACATAATACCATGGAGTAATTCTCCTTGATTAATAGTAGAACAAAATGAAAACAATGGTCAAAGCAAAATGTCAAACAGATAAGCCATTTCGAAGTTACTTTCACCAGATTCGCTGGATCTTTATAATGTATACAAAAATACCACTGTCTATTATGGCACATTGTCAAACACTAAAACTTACACCAATGTACGCCTAGTTATCATTCCAGTCATTGTTGATGACTATGCTGTGCTCAATGACGGCCTCTTTGTAAATAGAAAGGAAGGCAATGATCAGGAATCGAAACAATTACCTTATTACCTGACATCTTCCGTCCAAGACACAAAAGGGAAAGAAGGACGCACTTAAAGCAACGGTACCACAATCAAAGCACTACAAGCAAAAAGCCAAAAGGACAGTTTTCTTTCCCAAAAATAAAATTGGCCAAACGGCTATCCAAAATAAAAAAAAATCGCCAGGACAAACATGTAAAGACATACAATGACAGATATAGTAAAAAAAGGTAAGAGAAAAGTCCAGGGAGTGCCACAATCACAAACCGCAGCCCTTCCCATACACCGAGAGGAAGAGGAAACAGACAAAACCAAACACACGCAAATCGAACAAGGTCACTTTTTACAGCTAGCTAACTTCACCCTGGGTCCCGATGCTACTCTTAATACAGAGATACATAAAATTCGGGTTCGCATAAAGGCTCCCAACTCAGTCAATACATCAAAGCGAAAATATAAAAATCAAATTAATCACAATGATAAACAAAGACGAGTACTCATGACTAATTCTACTGTATGCCAGAGTAAATGAAAACCAATAGTTGAAGCAAAGCAGAAGCATTAACTGGTGGGCTGGAGATTGCTGATATGTCTTTGGCTTGACCCGCCATAGTTCAACTATTGGTTTTCATTAACTCTGGCTCGAAGATGCCAAGAGTACTCGTTTTGTTTATTGTAGTGATTTATTTGATTTTTTTTTTTTTATGTTTCCGCTATGAGGCATCGACTGAATTGGGAGCCATTATGCAAACCGAATTTTTATGTATTTCTGTATTAAGGATAGCATCGGGACCCAGGGTGAAGTTAACTGACTGAAAAGAAAAGTGCTTTAAACCTTCTGGTAGTTTATACTACTAACCGTTTCAAGGCGGGGGTCGGGTGTTGCTCTTACCATGTGTGGCTTTGTGATTCATTCTATGAGACGATTTATATTAAGTCTATTCTACGAGTCGATTTGTTGTATGTCTTTCCGTGTGTCATTTTGTTCTTGTGTTTTTCAGTCCTTTTAGTATTGCGATTACCTCGCTTGGGGAAGAGAGAGCTAATCTTAATGCTTTTCATACGTTTGTTCGGTTTGTGCTTGTTTAGATTTGTCGGTTTTCTCTTCCTCTTGGGGTCTGGGAAGGGCTGCGGTTTGTGATTGTGGCACTCCCTGGACTTTTCTCTTACTTTTTTTCCTTATGTTGCGTCCTTGTGTTTTTTTAGTCCTTTTAACATTCAGATTACCTCGCTTTGGCAAGAGAGAGCTGGTTTGTGTGCTTTTCGTGCATTTATTTGTTTTGCGCATGTTGGTTTGTGTCTCTTTCTTTTACTTCCTTATGTCAGGGAATATCTTTGACTTGTGATTATGGCACTCCTTGGACTTTGCTTTTTACATTTGCTTTTTTTTTTTTGTAAATATACACTGTATGTGGTAAATATAGCGGCGTTCAAACTCTATCCATTTAACAACTCTGGTAAAAGCAACGATTTTTAACGAGCTTTAAGAACATCCGACTCATGTTGGTGTAGTAAATGTCATACTGGCTCTCAGATGATAGATATTCTTCTGCGCTTACCCAGGCCTGATTAAGGTAGGCCACGATTTTCAGTTCATCTAACATCCCAAGGAAGTCATCAAAGGCTGTCTGTTGTATCTATTTCTGAGCCTGTCAGGATCTTTAGTTTCAGTCTGTTTTGTGTTTTTGATGAAAAAAGGTAAGAGAAAAGTCCAGTGAGTGCCACAATCACACGCCGCAGCCCATCTCAGGCACGAAGAGGAAGGGGAAATAGACAAAACCAAACAAGCGCAAATCGAACAAACGTACGAAAAGCACTACGAAGCCACCATTGACTCCAGAATAGTGATGTTCTCATTGTTGTGATAACAGGTTGTCTGACAGCATTGCAAACTGCACATACTTTTCTAATATAACCCCCAGTAAATGGAATCAGTCTGATTGGCACTATATTGCTGAATGATTTCAACGGTTTTATTTGTCCTTATGCCTAGTCAACAAAAAAAAGGGGTAAGAGAAAAGTGTTGTTACCTGCCTCGGTTGATTTGATTCTTAGGTTATATGTAGTTTGTATGACTTTTAGAGGAAACAGGACATTGCAGCTTGTAAACATTTATTGCTAAGTAAGTCTCTAAAGTCAGACTTTCATTCTCTGAATCCTTTGTCAATGTAACCATCTGAACATCAACTCCAAAACATTTAGTTACTTGTTGTCTTTTCTGTATTTGTTAGTTTCCGTTATCCTCTCGGCATTTGTTTCAAACAATGTCTTTATAGCCTGGATATTATACGGCAGAATGCATGCCCAGTTATCACCCAATCACTGTTGATGGCTATGGTTCACTCTTTAATTGCGTGACTCAATGAAGGCTTCTTCGTAAAACTTTAACCAGTGGGTTGGGGCTTGACGATATGTCTTTGGCTTGGCCCGCCGTGGTTCAACCATTGGTTTTCATTTATTTAGACAGAATTAGTCATGAGTACTCGTCTTTGTTATCATAGTGATTAATTTGACTTTTATGGTTTCGCTTTGATACGTTGACTGAATTGGGAGCCTTTATGCGAACCTAATTTTTATGCATTTCTGTATTAAGAGTAGCATCGGGACCCAGGGTGAATTTGGCCGGCTGTAAAAGTGCGGTAACCCACCCCGGTAGTTTATTCTACTGACGTTCTAAGGCGGTGGTCATGGTGTTGTTTTTACTCTTAGTAGCTTTGTGGTTCCCACATTGCTTTCTGTTTTTTTCTACATGTTTTGTGACGCTTGCATTGTGGTCACCGTGTTAAATAGCTGCTCACTTTGCTTCCTGATTTACGAGTTGTGTTGTGATGCTAGCATTTTGGTCACCTTCAACAGCTGCCCATTGTGCTTTCTGTTTTACTAGTTGTGATTAAGAGTGGCATCGAGACACAGGGGGATTTTAGTCGGCTGTAAAACATTGCTTTAACCCCCGCCCCTCCCCGCTCCACCTAGGTGGTTTATTCTACTGATCGTTCCAAGGCGGTGGTCCCGAAGTTAGTCTTACTCTTTGTCGCTTTTGATTTATTCTACGAGGCGATTTGTTTTAAGTCTTGCCTTCTCTTATTTTGTTCTTGTGTTTTTCAGTCCTTTTAGCATTGCGATTACCTCGCTTGGGGAAGAGAGAGCTAATCTTAGTGCGTTCCGTACGTTTTTCCGATTTGCACATATTTTTTTTTTTTTTTTTTTTTTTTTTTTTTTTGTTCTGTTTTCTCTTCCTCTTTGTGTCTGGGAAGGGCTGTGGCTTGTGATTGTGGCACTCCCTGAATTTTTCTCTTACTTTTTTGTTTATGATTTTACCACTTTTTTCATCATTTCGTCAGCCAAGAAAGGCCCTGGTTCTATTAGTATGTATACTTATTCAGCAGCTAGAATCGTTAGCTTTTACCAGAGTTTTAAATGAAAAGAATTTACACGCCGCTACATTAACCAAATAAGTCTACATTTAAGTTTCGATGCTTGACAAGGTGCCATATTAGGCGGTAGTATTTTTGTATACATTGTAAAGCTCCAGCGAATCTAGTAAAAGTAACTCCAAAACGGCTTATATTTTTGACATTTTGCACTGACCATTGTTTTTATCTTATTCTGCTGTTAGTCAAGGAGAAATACTCCATGGTATTAAGTACCGTATGCAGTTCAAAAGTCTTGATGTATATATGATGCAAAGGCGGAACTTGATACTTGGGTAGCGATGACTAAGGCATAAAACTGTTTTCACAAATACGGGAGCGTCTAAATGACTGTAAGAGGGGCGACGAATTCTTTTCTCTGAGGGAAGTCATGAAAATCAGATAAGACGAAAACTGGACAATTGTTTAAGACAATATAAGTTCAAGGTCAAAACCAATGGCAGCATTGTTATCAAAGCAAAGTGAAATTAACAATGGATTAAATATGTTAGAACACATGCATATCAGATATGCTTATATATACTTTTCATATCAGTACTCAATGTTCAATGCACTGACTCGAACAAACTGTTAACCTTTGACCTTGAAGCAAGTCAAATATAAAACTACTTCCATTTCATACGAAGTAATATAGAACAAAGCATTCAAAAATATAATACATAATACTGCAGTAAAAGCCATTCATGTCACTGACAGTTATAATTTTTTGCAATTAACATGACAAACATCAGCATTACCGTGACATGATGAATGACATCAACGTATGTGTTAACTCAAAGGTTTATGTGACAGGTCGGCCAGAGAACATGTAAACGGCTTGTAAAAGACTTCTAGATAGAATATTCACCTCATATAAAAGAGATAGATAAGTATGAGATTCATAACACATTTTTGCTTTGAAATGAGTAATTATCAGAAATTAAGGGGAGTATTTCATGCTACAGATGAGCGATTTAAAGAAGTGAGATTTTACGTATTACGGTAATGCATCTATATAAATGACCAGCAACATCAAACATGCACCACTTGTAAAAAAGGCATGTTGTGGTTTTTCGTAAAGTCGGCCCTTTGAAAATCCAAGAAAACTCACTGCCAAGATTGTCGTTCTCTAACTCCCCTATACTGCTTTTCACAGCAGAAATAATGACAGGCATTTAAGAAGCCACATAAATGTATTCTAATTCATATAAGCTTATAGAATTATATTTAGCTGTAAAGCTGTATATGCATTTGTTTAACACCAGTTTGGTTAGGGGGCAAGTTACCCTACCCACTTGCTGGCCTCGGTGGTTCAGTTGGATGTGCGCCCGACTGGTGATCAGGAGGTTGCGGGTTCGACCCCCGCCGGGTCGGTAACATTCTTTCGTTGAGATTTGATCATGAAATATATTCTACGGTCATTCTGTCCCTTCCGCTGATTCAAGAAGGGCAGCTGTCCGTTTCTGGCGAAACAAATTGTACAATCCTGGTTAACCGCATAGAGGACTAAGCCTGCCTAGTTAGTGTGGTTAGGTAAACTGACATCGCTCGACATGACCCCTTTAGGTTAACTGGGCTGTGAAACCTCAACACAAACAAACAAACCCACCCACTTAAATTGAATATATCTTCCAAACGAGTGCTCCAGTCTGCTAAATATTTTGCCAATACATAAAGGGCCATTTAAGGATTAAACAGAAACTCGGATTGAGTAAAAAAAACAGGCCTTATTGACACTATCCCTTTTTATTTTGGACAGCCGTGAAGTTTAGCCAATTTTTGGGAATGAAACTGTCCTTTTGGCTTTCTGCTTGAAGTGTTTTGATTGTGGTCCCGTTGCTTTAAGTGCGTCCTTCTTTCCCTTTGGTGTCTTGGACGGAAGGTGCTAGGTAATTGTATCGATTCCTGATCGTTGCCATTTTTTCTATTCGCATTGAACTGTCATTGTAACTGGAGCAGTTCTAAACATATGCACAAAATACAATCCTATCGACAACATAATAAGAAAAACAGAATGCAAAGTGGCCAGGGATTGAAGGCTCGGACACCACAGAAAACAAGGCGAGAACCTCAGAGAGGGTGATCGCATTGCTAGAGGTTAAGAAAGTAGTCTGTAGCAGTGTCTTCTCCTTGGAAAGGAAATAGTATAGACTACTACGGGGCTTAAATCTGGTTTTACTAGAGCTCAAACCTCACCCTTAACCCATTTATGCCGAATGGACTCTTCCACCATAACTCTTAGGACAGGTCCATTTCCTACATAAGGGTGTCTTTTGGTTTTTGTTATTGTCATGTTTTATAGAAATTTCTGACCTTAATGCGAACAGTGTAGGCCCTGACCAGACGTGGCATACAACGGCGTCTGATCTGGGGTTACTCTGTTTATCAATGTCCCTTTTATGGCACGCGAGGCTTAAATGGGTAAATTCTGAAGCAGTTTCAGCGACACATATTTATTGTTCAGTCCGCCTAATGGTTCCCTGTCTCATCAATTGATCGACACAGTAAAACTTAACTAACTTCACAACACTATGATGAAAAAAAGAGTAAGAGAAAAGTCCAGGGAGTGCCACAATAACAAACCGCAGCCCTTTCCTGACACCAAGAGGAAGAGGAAACAGATAAAACCAAACAAGCGCAAATTGAACAAACGTACGAAAAGCACCAAGACTAGCTCTCTCTTCCCAAGGCGAGGTAATTGCAATGCTAAAAGGACTGAAAACACAAGAACAAAATAACAAGACAAGACATAAAACAAATATAAAACAAATCGCCTCGTAGAATTAGTGATAACTCGACTGCAAACTGGACCAGAGCAAAAACAAACAACTAACAGAACCACGGTGAGCCTGGCCACAGATTAGTAAAGTCGGACACAAGGCATCCATCAAATGTTAGGATTGAGCCTTCATAGAATCTGCGGCCCGACCCACCGTCGTGCAATCAATGCTAGCAGAAAAGTTCTTGATTGGGTTAACTACTAATAATGCAGTCTTTCGCATAACATCCACATTATATCCTATCCTTTTATATCGATTAATAAACCTTTTGAATTGTTCGGAAAAATCAGGATTACTAACAATTTTCAATAATTTATAAACTAAATCACCACACAACTCGGGTTCCGATAGTCACCGCTGAAACTTTTATTTTTTCAAGCAAATATTATATTTAGAAACTAATTCAGTATGTTGATGATAAACTTTAGAAAATATTTTGCGAAGTTTATATTACCGGTAGCCTTGTTTCAGAAATTTTTGGAGATAAAATCTAAGATAGTTACACCAAATGAATGAGTTGAGACATACGTAGTAGGCGGGACGTCATCGTCAAAACAAAATCATGTCTGAGTGCTTTTTCGAACTCACGCATGCAAGCTCTGACCAATGCGTCGAATGCGCCTAGCACTACAGCGTCCGGCGTCTTTACCAATTGCGCTACCGAGACAACCAAAAAAGGTTGTTCAAATAGGGCTTAAAAAGGCAACTGACGCTGCAATGCACTTGATATTAAGGGGCTTAGTATATTTTATTTATTTGCGTAGATGGATGTTTTACTCTCTCAAACTGCGGCAATGACTCTCGTCTTTTTCCATCCTTTATGGATAGAAAAAGACGAGAGTCTCTGCCATAATTTGAGAAAGTTAAATATAAACCGTGTAACGCAAATAAACAAAATCATGTAAGTTTGCCATTATATATTGTTTAATTTAAATGCAGACATGGAGCTTCGGTATTAGAAGAATTTTCTTTAGTGAGTTGAAGTTCTTTAGGTTAAACTTTATCAATCATTTCTTTACAATATATATCTATATTAATCAAGATATCTAAATACCTCGAAATTGAAATAAATGCATCTATAACTTTGGCTTGGGGTCTGCACAGAGAGAGAGAGAGAGAGAGAGAGAGAGAGAGAGAGAGAGAGAGAGAGAGAGAGAGAGAGAGCATGTAGATTATATGTTAGTTCGGCACATATTTGATTGTAAGAAATCCCGTCTCTGTATTTAATAAATATCAAATGAAAGAAACATAAACATAAATGTAAGATTCTAACTCTCTTACAACACAGAATTTCGTATATGAATTTTTAACATCTGGGCCCAGTTGTTCAAAGCTAACGACATCGTTAGTTAACGATTCGTTAAAATTTACATCCAGTAATACGCAAATATGCTGAAATTTTTTGCTGAAAAAACGTGAGTAGCTTTTGCAGTGCAAAAGCTACTCACATTTTTTTTTTCAGCAAAAAATATCATAATATTGTGTATTGAATCCACTAAAACAGTTAACGAAATGACCCTTAACGAGCTCGTTAAGCTAACGACGGTTTGAACAACCGGGCCCTGGTCTTTTTGCCATGAGTAAACAATTCCGTTTTATTGTAGTGTTATTACATTGTCAGATGCGATGTCATATCGCCCACTTTAAAATCGAGTCACCGTAAAAACTGACATAGACCTTTCTCTTTTTCTTTTCGCCTTAACCCGAATGTGTAGTAGCAGAGCTATAAAGCACAATACACCACCTATCAAGAAGGCCACTGATGAGATGTATAGAGGTATCTTGTAGGAGCCACTCAAATCTCGCACTGAACCTGAAATTTACAGAGTTATTCTAAATGAAGTTAGTTTTTCACCTCTGAATTTGGACTAATAGTAAGGGACCCAGCTGATAAATATTGCTAGCACAAGGACAAGAAAGATACACAGCTTTACTGAAAGCTAATACAATTTTGTATAAAAACTCTGTATAACAGATCTGCAGGAATCGCATATATATATATGAAATTGGGACGAGTATCGTCTGGTCTTCCGTAGAAACTTACAAGTTCGGATGGAGGACCAGACGATACTTGTCTTAATTCCAAATATATATTGTTTTCCTTCTTAACAGTGGAAATAGCCCGATTTAATAAGATTATATATTTAACTTGCTAAATCGGGCTATTACCACTGTTACGAAGGAAAACAATACTCAGACTGTAGAATGTGCATGTATTAAAATTAACATATGAGTGCACATGAAACCACGTTTTAAATTAACATATTAGTGCACATAAATCCATGTTTTGGATCCAAAGGAGGACGCCCTTCTTTTCTTTCTGAGGCCAATAATAACTTTTCGTCCTGAAACTACTTTTAAAATGCAACATGTACGATTTTCTAGGCAGAATATCTGCAGTTATTAGAAGTAGATTAATGCCGAAAACAATTTGATTGTGCATCGAATTGATGAAAACGCACTTTAAAAAGAACATTTCACATTGCTATTTTAAAAGATATGCTTGAATTTGTAGCAAACACTTCTTGGACATTGACGTTTGTGACATTTGAATATCTTTTAGCATTTCGTAAAAGTGGAAAATGACAGGTTTGCTACGTCTTCCCAAAGTCTTCTTTTGCCAATGTTTTTTTTTCTTTTTTTTAAGGAGAACACATCATTGGAACATTAGGAGACCAAACGTAATAAGTAATAAAGTTTTACATAAATATTACAGGTCATATCGATTCTCTATAATATATATGTTTTTGGGTAGACACTCCAAAATGATTAAACACACGGTGAGTTTCAAGTTCAGGTGTTAACTGTATTTGGAGTATTAAGTGTGATATCAGCGTATATACCTATCGCTGAACACTTTTACGCAGGATATAAATGCTAGTCAGAAAAAACAACAACAACAAAAAAAACAACAACAAAAAAAAAAAACAACAAAAAAAAAAAAAAACAAACAACAACAACAAAACAAAAGCAAACAAAAAAAAAAAAAAAAAAAAAAAAAAAAAAAAACAAATACAAATGTACCGTGCAAAATCCATTTTGAATTGTTATACAATGGTTTCGTATGAAGCAATATCCGGTCATTCTACAGACAAGGAAACAGTTTTAAATCTTTCCGGTCAAGATGCGATGACTTTTTTGCATTTCTAACTATAATCTGTTATTGTCAAAGAGATTGTTTGACAGTGCCCTGCACACCACAAGTACAGAGAGCCCTAAGCAAATGGTGTGGGCGTTGTACGGCGTCTGATCAGGGTTTTCACTGTTAGCCACCCGTCATCAGCAATTTTAAGACACATGAACGGGTGTATTATGGTCATGTTCAAATTTTAAGGCAAAACTTGAGAATATAAGGTATCCGAATATACAGTCGACTCTCGTTATTTCGAAGACCAAGAGACTCAGAAATACATCGAGATATCCGTATCTCGCCATAGCAGTTTTGAAGGATTGAGGAAAAATAAGTCGAACAGCCACATTTCACAAATGAACATGTAATTTTACTCCTGACGTTAGAGATATATTGAAAATATTCTGGAAAAGAGGAGAAATTGCTCTCCTTAGGAGCAATTTCTCCTCTTTTCCACAATATTTTGTTACTTGTTGTTAGATTTTCATATTTAAACACCAAGTACAAAATTTTCACTTCGAGATAAGCGGTTATACGAGATAAGCGAAGTCGAGATAACGAGGGTCAACTATATAAGGTAAAACGGTAATCACACACAGGACTGCAAACAGTGGAGATACTGTCAAAATAAAACAAACGGAAAACGAGCCATTTGGCTGTACAGTGTATGCAAAGGGTTTTGTCCCGGTCATCAGAACTGAAATGATTAACCGAGACGATATGGCTGCGGCATATCAAACGGGAAACGCTTACATCTCCCGAGCACCTGATTTAAGATAACTGGAGGTCCTTCCCAGTCAGCATTCTACGTAAATCTATATCGGGCCGTCATCGGCCCGTCAGGGTAGCTGACGGGCCGATGACGGCCCGATGTAGATTTACGTAGAATGCTAGCTGGGTTGTTATTCTATTCCATTTTAACCACAAACATGTGCTTGAACTAACAATTTAAGTAGACTATATATACTTACTTGATTTTATGATATTTTGGGAGCGCATTCTTTCCTTTTAGAATAGACCCTTTTCAAGAAGGGGCAAAACATTTTAGATAGAGTTACCTCCTCTGAAGAGGTATCCATTTCCCTCAGTGTTTATGGATGTTGGTAGTGCCGCTTTGTCAGTAAGCTGTATGCTGAGTGAAGTTATCTTCGATCATTATATGCGACCCGGTCGTAATAAGAATTCATGGGTACTTTTCGGAACAGTTATCCATACATTCTGTCGTATCCTCTTTTTTCTCTACGTATTTAACCAGACCGCGTGGGCGGAATAACATGCTAGTCTGTGCCTTCGCTGTTCCAGCTTAACATATTTCTTCATGATCGGAGTGAATTCTTTTCTTTTAGAGCAGATCATTTTTCAGAAGAACAAACAATTCTGACATGGTTGCCTCTCTCAAAGAGTATCCATTCCCTTTATTACTGCCCGATTTGTTTTAGTAGTAAACATATATGAGCCAGCTCATGACAAACCCATCAAAATGGTATGTGCGCCCAGCGAAGACAGATCAACATGGGCATCCGCCCAGTCTAATCAGAGTCTTCGCTATGCGCTAAATAGGTAGTTAAGGACCCAAGCTTTCTTCATGCGGGCAGCGAAGACGCTGATCAGACTGGGCGGATGCCCAGGCTGATCTTAATCTTCGCTGGACGCACATGCCATTTTGTTGGTATTGTCATGTGGCTTATGTAAACGTTCGTTTGATGAACATATTCATTTCAAATAGGAATTTTAACCATCAAAAGTACATCTGTAAACTATTTGGAAGGGTTGTAAGAAAAGATAGCTATTATATTGGTGATCATGTCTACATAGCAACTATACAGTCATTAGAAATCATACACTGTTGAAATAGAAACTATGCCATCTATTCTTTACGACAATGTCGCTTTGCCATTGTCACCCCATATTCCAATAAGGTGACTGGAACACTTGGTAGATTTCCCGACGCCACTTTTATAATGGAGACAAATTTTGTGATATCCTGTTTGGTTTTCTGTATACCAATTACGAGGGTCATACAAAAAGTTTTGTCACTAATAGGCTTCCTTGGTTTTATCCCAGGACTTTTTTTAAAATGCTTCACTGCATTTGAATGGTGTGTTCAATAGCTAACGATACCCGTTTATTTCGTTCAAATTGCTTTCTAACTGACCGAGTTATTTCAAATTGAAATAGATGCAGTCATATACACTGATCAATTTACTTGTTACAATAAGAAACGACCAAGCAAAGGATGGTCAGGAGTCCCACCTTTTACATGACAACGCCTCCTCTCATAAGTGTGAGGTTGTTAAATCTTTTTTGGCTTCTGAAAAGGTGTAAGTTTTAAACTATCCACCTTATTCACCTGACCTAAGTCCCTGTGACTTTTTTTTATTTCCAAGGCTTAAGAAAATGCTTTCTGGAAATAAGTATACGTCTAGAAGTTCTCTTGGCAGCGCTATTTATCAGTGTCTCCAACAGATACCAAAAGAAGACTATTTATCTGCTTTTCGTGGCTAGGTAAAAAGGTTACAAAAATGTGTTTCAGTAAAGGGGGTATACTTTGAAGGTTTGTAATAAGAATATGTTTGATAAAACGTAGCACTGAAGTAATCCGAACCCAGTGACAAAACTTTTTGCAGGACCCTCGTACCCTTTGGAAAGAGGTCTCATCTTAAAGGAAAGAATTTGCCCCTTTTAGGAGTTAGAGTAGAAAAAGCTTACCATTTACAGGTCCCATCATTGTGGTCATCAAGCCAACTACACCACACGTGATTCCTAAGCCAACTGAAAATCGTTTTACACCAACAACTTTTAATGTGGCAACAGATATGGATCCAACCATAAAACCTCGAGCAACTCCCATAATTCCACATGCTATCACGCTCCCTACAAATGTCAATATAGACGTACAAAAGTATAATGACTCGCTGGAAATACTAATATGCACGTACATAACGGTACAATGACTTAAATTTCCAATAATTCTTTGCGCCGTCATACTCAGAACAAATACTAATATCTACATATATAACTATACAATGACTTAAATTTCCAGTAATTCTGTGCGCTGTCATACTCAGAACAAATACTAATATCTACATATATAACTATACAATGACTTAAATTTCCAGTAATTCTGTGCGCTGTCATACTCAGAACAAATACTTATATCTACATATATAACTATACAATGACTTAAATTTCCAGTTATTCCATGCGCTAACATACTCAGTACACATACAAATATGTATGTATATAACGATTCAATGACTTAAATTCCCAGTAATTACAGGCGCGGCCATATTCGGTACAAATACTAATATGCACGTATATAACGGTACAATAACTTAAATACACAATTTGGATTGCATAACACCCTAATGACTCAGCAGATCATCACGAAAACATACCTATATGATTTTGACCCCCTTAAACCCCACTTTTATATAGTAAAACTGGGGTTTACAGGGGTATACATTATTTTTCTTATTTCTGCTCAAAAACATAGATTGTGGGTACTCGTTAGAACCGCCTCGCTCAGGCGGTTCTAACGAATTCCCACAATCTATGTTTTGAGCAAAAATAAGAAACAATATTAGAATTTTTATCTGAAAACTTTCAGTTTTTGGTGATAAAATTTTCAGTATATTTGAATAGGCGTGTTTTCGTAATGTCAAGATAAGAAATTCTTGGTGACTCAGGCCACCCTTACAGGTACAGACTGTGGTTTAATTTCATATTTAATCCATTCATGGCTTCTGTTTTTTATGTTAAGAAACAAACAAAAAAGAAAAACAATGATGAAAAGCAGTGTTTTTTTTTTTGGACAGTTTAAAAACTCGCTAATATGCCCACACATTATTTAATAATGGCAAAAAGATGATTTTCTATCATTCTCTAAATATAACTAAATGAAATTTATTAATCTTTAGCCAGAAGTTTTTACATAAGAATAACTAATGATATTTTAACACGTTGTCTGAGAAAAAAATGCTTTATTATTATGCGCTCATATATTTGATTTGATTGTGTTGGGGGTTAACGACACGTCAACCACTGTGGGTCATTTTGCGTCGTCTCTCAGAGAAAAGGAGAAAAGAGATAGGAGAGACAGTAGAGGAGATAAAGAAAAGGACAGGGAAGAAAGAGGAACAGGATTGGAAGTGAAGAAACAGAAGAAATAGAAACATTCCCCCCTTTACCCTTACCTGCTACAAGGATAGCAGGCCTTACCCAACTGTAAGCCAATATTAGTTGGACATCCCGGTGACGTAAGATACATGACACCTTCGCCACACCCAGCCACCACACTCGTATATTTAAAAATCTATTTCTAACATTCACTGTGATTGTGTGTGTGTCTTTTTTTATTATTTCTTGTTTCAATTATACTTAAATATATCTGGTCTCTCAATAAAAGTCATAAATCGTATTAATAGCTATGTAGATTATAATTACATATATGTGTGCCTTTATTAAGAAGTAGACAAAAACATTGGCTGTAATCTGAAGACTACGGAATTGCTTGACTGTGCGCTTATTCGGGTATGTGCGGTAATTAGGTCGAATACGGTATATTAATCTTTAGTCAAGTTATGCATAAATCTGATTTACATCTGCCAAGTACAAACTGACTGGGCAACCGACCTGAAAAAGCATATACATTTTAATTTTTCCAAGTAAACAAATCATGAACTAGAAAAAGTTTTTTAGAAAAAAAAAACAACAACAAAAAAACCAAAAAACCAATGTCACCCCCTCAATATCCCGCCAGAGTTGTCATTCTTCTACGCAACACGTCATCTTGTCCTGTTCTACCAAGCATCATCAAAATATTCCGTAGGGTATTCGTGTGACAGAGCCAGAGACAAGAAATCATTCAAAAATAAGAAGGGAAGATAACTCCAAAAGTAAAAAAGCCAAAGTTGTCATTCTTGTATGTGACATGTCGTCTGGCCATGTTATCGTTACCACCAAGTATCATCAAACTATTCCAAAGAGTGTTTGACTTACATAGCGGACACTAAATCAATGCATAATCAGTGTCTAATATCACAAAGGGAGATAACAGCAAAAGTAAGGAAGGCAGAGTTGTCATTCTTGTAAGGAACACGTCGTCTTGTCCTATTCTACAGTTCTACAAAGTACCATCAGAATATTATGAAGGGTATTTCAATTACAGAGCAGACGAGAAATCTATTTCAAACAAAACAAAGGCAGATAACTCCAAAAGTAAGAAAGCCAGAGTTGTCATACTTGTATGCGACACGCCATCTGGTCCTGTTCTACATTTCTACCAAGTATCATAAAAATATTCCAAAGGGTCTTTGATTTACAGAGCGGATAAGAAATCAATGGATTATCACTGTCAAATATAACAAAGGGAGATAACCCCAAAAGTAAGAAGGGCAGAGTTGTCATTCTTATACGCGACACGTCGTCTGGTCCTGTGCTACATTTCTGCCAAAAATATCCCAAAGGGTATTGCAGTTACAGAGCAGACGAGAAATCTATTTCAAACAAAACAAAGGAAAATAACTCCAAAAGTAAGAAAGGCAGAATTGTCATTCTTCTATGCGACATGTCGTCTGGTCCTGTGCATCATTTCTACCAAGTACCATCGAAATATTCTAAAGGGTATTGCAGTTACAGAGCAGATGAGAAATCTATTTCAAGCAAAACAAAGAGAGATCACTCCAAAAGTAAGAAAGGGAGAGTTGTAATTCTTGTACGCGACACATCGTCTGGTCCTGTTCTACATTTCTACCAAGGGAGCAGACACGAGCGGACACGAGCGGACACGAAATCAACGGATAATCACTGTCAGACATAACAAAGGGAGATAACGGCAAAAGTTAGAAAGGCAGAATTGTCATTCTTATACGCGACACGTCGTCTGGTCCTGTGCTACATTTCTGCCAAGTATCATCGAAATATCCCAAAGGGTATTGCAGTTACAGAGCAGACGAGAAATCTATTTCAAACAAAACAAAGGGAGATAACTCCAAAAGTAAGAAAGGCAGAGTTGTCATTCATGTACGCGACACGTCGTCTGGTCCTGTTCTACATTTCTACCAAGGGAGCGGACACGAGCGGACACGAAATCAACGGATAATCACTGTCAGACATAACAAAGGGAGATAACAGCAAAAGTAAGAAAGGCAGAGTTTGTTCCTCTTCACGCCTTCTTCTGGTGCCTAGGGAAAGCTGTCTTTCGTGATTGTGTCATTTCTTGGGTACTTTCACTTTTATTTTCAAAGGACCATGAGACTGTTATTGTGGAGGGCTATGGGTAACTCTGCAAATACTTGGGTTCTTTCGTTTAACAGCAGACAGTGATTTATATATGCCTGCAGCTACAATCATAAACTATAGTTTCAAAACTTAAAATCACGCATGGTGTATCGAACATACAGCGTGTTTCTATGACCAATTAGGTTCTTATGCCAGCAAATCTTTCTTGAACAATAATTTCATCCAGATATATTTCTACACCCAGTTGCAATTATCTGTATTAAAACTGAGCCGCATCATGGGAAAAAGCTGTTATGGCGTATGCGAATAGCCAATCTTCAGGCGAGCCTGCGCTTCCGCGCAGTCTCGCCAATGCTATTCACTCCCATACGATATAGGCCGAGGAGAAACTTCAACCAAAGAACTAGACATATAATCTCACTAAGGGACCAGACATGCACAATGAAAGATTGATTCGACGGAAAGTCCGAAACACCGAGTGTTTCGACTGAGACATGTGATGTCAGTCAGCCAATCGCGACGCGCTCAAATGTAGACTATTTAACCCTTATCTTGCTGAATAAATTAAGATGACACGCCCACTTCTAATTTCCAGCCAATTAGATTACTTGATCGGGGTTTTTGATAGAAATTCACATATTTAATGACAAACAGTGCAGATCCAGATTAGTTGGCTTCTAAGCCAACTGATCTGGATCTACACTGTTTGCTAAGACAGGGCATGTCGTGTTCAGCAAGAGAAGGGTTAATTCAACTGAAAGCAATCATAATGTTAAATTAGAAACGAGTAAAGTAAATATGTACCTGTGAATGTGGAAATGAAATTCAGCAGCAGAATTCCACCAACTCCCAATAATGATGCTACCAGTGGTGTCATAACAGAACTATATCCTGGAATTTTCTGCAAAAAGCCAGGAATAAGACGACCTGGAATACTCGCAGCATTTGAAACAATTACTGCATCCAGACTTGCAGCAACAGACAATCCGTTCGATCCTAGTATGTCCATAGCTAGTATGCCGAAAACATTTACTGTTGAAAAAATAAATCCGACTCCGAGAAATAGAAACAGAAATGGTTTATAACTAACTGTATTTGTAAAACTTTTACAAAACCTCTTTTTAGATGGTATTGCTGAAGGTTTTGTTACATTTGAAGACGGATTAGCTGTCGAACGTGTATGTGTAGTCCATAAAAGTGTGAGTGGTATTATATTCATCGTGATTCCACTAAGCAACAAGAACACTCCGTTTAGACCAAACCTATTGCTTAGCCAATCCAGGATGTATGGGTAAAATATTCCAGCCAATCCAGAGCCAGCGGTTACCGTAGAAATGCATATAATTCTAGTTTGACCTTCAAATAACTGACTAAGTATTTGATTGGAGCAGATGAAGAGAAATGAGAAACCAAATGCTGGAAAAAAGAACGAAAAGCATCATTAGTTTATTACATATTTTTCTGTGAAGGCAGAAAGAGAATTGTATAAATAGATAAGGTAACAAAATACAGTCGCACCTCAATGGCTCGAACATCTTTGGGACCATGGAAATTCGTTCGAGATATTGATAGTTCGAGCCACTGAGGATTTATCATGGCACCAGTTTAGGAAGCAAATAGCGATAATTTAGGGAAATCTTTTCGATTTTCTACACAGTGAATGTACGTTGAGTGTACTCACTAGAATCGCCTAATCGAGGCGATTCTATTGAGTACACTTAACATACACTGTCATGATAAAATAAGAAAATAACCCTAAATAGTTGTTTTCTTGATCTATCGGAAGAATTTTGTAGGGACTCAAGAACGAGTTCGAATTAGCCATGGTAAACGAGCCATCGGTGTTCGAGCCATCGAGGTTCGACTGTAAATAGAATTACAGATTCTTTTGGTCTGCTTTGACTGACTGTAAACTTTCATTGGTGATTTCTCAATAACTGGAAGTTATACCATAGATCCATGTAACTTTCAAATTTGGGATGCTATTCCATAGCCTATTTATTCTTTAGAAGTGCGGCTGTACTGTTTATTGAAAGGGTGTGTTACCGCCTAGCACTCCTACCTTCGATTATCTGCCTTGGCAGATTACGCATAACTTGTGTATTCAACCTCTGGCAACTACGTCAGGAAGGCGACTCTTTGGCTCAGTGGTTAGAGCATTGGAGTTTTATCTGGACAGACCGGATTCGATTCCCACGATAGGCGGGAATTTTTTTCAGCTATGCTTTATTCCTTTGTTGCGACTTTCATGTCATAAGAGGTGTACTTGGACAGATGAATGAAACCTTGCTAACGACTTAAAATCATTCCTTAGAATTAAGGTCTACCTTACCTTAAGGTCTGAAATTTAGGGGATGAAATGAAAAAAAATTAAAGTTAAGTGAAATGAATAGTTTTGTGTTTCTTTAGTAGAGGATATCGAACTGTATTTATTAATTCAATCGTTGAAAGTCATTTTTCATGTTAAAGCACAAAATGGGCTTTACTTTAAGGGATCCCGTAAATCTAGCTTAAGCGCCCCACCACCCCAAGTAATAAGAGTTGCCAACTCTGCTTGCCATCTATTCATCTTGTGGCTGCTTAATTGTATTTTTCTGTCTTTCCCTTTGGTGTTGGGAGCTTGATGTGGATCTGATTGTATCAATGCCTGAGTTCTCTTATTTACTTAACTTGAGGAACGATTGTAAACCTGGGCTCAGAGCCATATCAAGAGAAAGAGTATCAGTTGCATGGGTGGTTGTTGGTGGCTGTTCAGGGAAAGCGAAGAAGACGGAGTGTGCGGATTAACAAAATAGTTGCAGGTGTTCATCTTATCCAAAATTCGGACTTTCACTTAAATATTATTGGTGAACGATATTTGTAGTCTTAATGACAACAAGTGAACAATTGATTTCTAAAAGGTTTTATTAAAATTACGATTGATTTATATGTTGAATAGTGTTTTGTTGAACTACACATGCTGACCGCCATTACACACCCCACAGAGAATTTAACCTAGTCCTGATGAACCCGGATATGCCCTGCTTCTGCAAACAGTGTAGATCCAAGTCATTTGACTTCGGAAGAAGCCAACTGATCTGGATCTGCACTGTTTGACATTCAGTATGTAAATTTATATCAACAACCTGGATAAAGGAATCTGATTGGCTGACAATTAGAAATGGGCATGGCATCTTTAGTTATTCAGCATGACAAGGTTTAAGCTAGACTGCTTACATACACTGTCTCGCTAGATAAGTTGTGACATATTACGTGTATCGCTTTTATTCAAGAAAAAGAAAAACGACACAAGCGACCAGTAAACACTTTTACCACACTTGCATGAACTCTTATCCGAGATTTGTTTCTTTGTTTTAAACATCAGTCAGTACCTAAAATAGTACTTTCTCTGACAGAAGAAACGGGTTAAACAGAACGGACGTACAAGCTTATTTGAAGCTTTACTAGTCAAGATGCTTTGGCATAGCAGCCGACATGTACTGAACGTCACCGAATATTTCATGCATGGCTACGATGTGGACGTCATTTTCGATTATTTCTATGGCATGGAGAGTCTCGAAAATAAGGATTTCCGGGGAGAATATATGTTGAACTGCATCCACTGAACAAGTATCTTGACCCATATAAAGATAAACTGTGTAAATCTGTATAGGTATGAAAGTACAAATTGTAAACGTTTGGAAAATGTATAAATGTTAAGCTGTGCGAAATGATCTTCACCTGCAGTGAGTATCTTTTTTAGAGCTATTTCTTGGCTTCGTCAGTACTACATCCGGTAGACATTTGGTGCTCGGCGAATACATTACAGCTTAATATCTAGCTGCAGATTATCATCACATGCTAAAATTGCATCATTATATTTTTTATACGTTTACCTTTTTATTGTGATTTCTTCTGACGCTGAGTCCCTTGCGGGCTCCAGTCAGTTTTATTGACAATGCCTGGTATCAGCCGTAATAAGTATTTGTATTGTACATAATGAAGAAATATTTAGCTTCCAATATTTTAATTTTAGCTTGTTCTAGGTACCATTTATGAAGCTGTAAGTGTGTTCAATTGACAAGAACAAGTACGAACACCAGTCTTTTCTAGCAGAATGTGATGCTATTGGCATGGCAATGATTATATAAATTGTTAAGCATTGTTGACACGTGCCTGAGTGTCCCAGGAGTAGTTTTAAGTGAAGACAAATTTTGACGGGTGACATACCTGAAATTACACCATAAGATATTTGAAGATAGACAGTAGAGGTAGCAAATGAAGATATTAAGAGTCCGGCTGAAAATACAATGCTGCCAAACACTCCGCATTTTCTCGGACCAAACCGTTGAGCTATTGGACCAGTGAAAATCCCTGCAAGCAAATATAGATTAGTTTGATTATCAAAGGTTCTATAGTACTAAATAAATAGATCATGTAACATGCAATATAAATCATGTGACACAGTCGTCAATAATTATTCTTGACGATTCATATATGCATATATGTTTATTTTCATTTACACGTGTCTGTTTGGGCTAAAGCCAAGATAAAAAGCACATTGGGACACAGTCAAATGTGTATGTATGTTAAGTTGTTTTCAATGCCGTAATTTTTCAACATTTTGCCTTGGACCATGCACAAAATGTGCAGATTCGCATCATACTACACATGCGTAAGATCTAATCCTGGCATTTGCTTGTCATTGATTCATTCTCCTATAGTATTCAATGATTCAGCAAGCAGCCAGTGAGGGCCTGATCAGACTGCGCGGATGCGCAGGCTGATCTGGCCTCCGCTGTTCTCATATTCCTGAAGGCATGTTTTCGCATGGCACGACTAATTATGTGACCTGTTCTTCATCTTGTCTAAATCAGCGTTTGTGTGAGTTCATATTTTATACTTCTTTTTATGCCCAATGGATGAGGAATAAACAGAATAATTTTACATTTCTTTCTTTCTTTCTTTCTTTTGTTCTTTCTTTCTTTCTAATAACACCCATACCGAGGAATACGTGCAGGTAAGTATGTACAAACGTCTGTTCATCTTTTGTGGCAGACCAGTATTGGTTGTTTTAGAGTCATGGTATATGTAATTGGAAAACTACACATAACAACATCTTGTACAAGATTGCATGTGTGCCCAGCGAAGACTCGGATCAGCATGCAGCCGTACGGTATAATCACAGGGCACTCGGTGTGTAGCAGAAAGATCCAAAGCGTCTTCAGCGGACGGCGAAGACGCTTGTTAGACTGCGCGGATACGCAGGCTGCTATGAGTCTTTGATGGGAGCTCATGCAATCTTGTAGGAAATTCCATTGTGAGACTGCTTTGGCTTGCTGTTAATGGCGTATCGACATGCGCTCTATCGACAACATTTATCAAATTTCATAATTTTGTATAAAATTGTATAATTTGACATTTTTGATTGGTTTGGACTAGAATAGTTGTTAAAGATTGTTATATGTAAGATGTTTGGTTATTTTAAATATCATTATTTTCTTGTTCACTGCAGGTCTCTATAGGACTTTCTGGAAAATCATGTTTACAATAACAAGTTGTTTATGTTCTCTTTAGAACTTTCCAGAAGGAATATTCTGACCTGAGCTATTTTTGGTATGGTATAGAACATTTAGAATATTCTTGACTAAAACTAGAAAATGTCTGATGTCTCTAGCACATTCTTTCTCTAGAATGTTCTTTGATGCTATATAAGGTAAAACATTTTCATATGGGCACCTTTGTATTCGTTCACTGGAAATTATTCTATACTGTATTACTTAAATATTTATTCATTCTGGAATTAAACTCTGAATTCAGGAACTTCAAATTGTGGGATCAGAAACTGTTATTCAAAGGATTTGTTTCAAATATTCTTAAGGAATATTTCTGAGGGACTAAGTGAACTAAAATCTTGAAACGTACTGTTTACTTACATTCTTTTGTTTTGAATCTTGTCTTATTTATTGTGAATAAGTATTGTTAATAATTTAAAGCTTGTTGCTGGTTTCACTTTCGTTTCTTTCTCGTTACTCTTGGCTCGTAACAAGATAAACTGACTTGAAAATAATTTCTCAGGAAGTGCAAAACATTGCAGAGTAGAATTTAAATTTATATGATTGTTTCCTTGAATCGAAGAAAAGTGATTCATCAGTTACGTAAAGGTAAACTTTGATAAATGTCAGTTTTGCTCAAGCAAAGTGTAGATACCATGGAATTGAAAAGGGCATTTCACAGAGTAAGACTGTGAATTATCTGTAAGTGTCTTTCAGTAAATATCTATTAAAAAAGAAAAGATGCAAAATGCTAAAAGTGAATCTTTTGCAACCGGTTATTCAAAAGAATCTGCTACAAGCTGAATAAAGATAAATTCAGATGACAAGCACGTATCATTTAATGATTCTACAGAATTATGGCTATAATAGATTTGGTTCAATGATAATGAATTCACGCGTGAGCAAACATGAAGGCAGTATACTTTCAATGTTGAATTTGTTGAGGAATCTGGAAGGCGTTTTAAACTACATGTACTAGAATACAAGAGTATTTATGTGGAGCCACCTTGTATATTTTGATATTCTCGGGCCACTCTAAAATCATGTATAATATCAAATTTGAGGCAATCGTCTATTTTGTTTCCGGCGTTACTTCAATATAGAAGCTGTTTGTATTCAAACTCTTTATCGAATGCATAGTATATAGTAATAAATCTTCCAACTGTAGATCGGGCACCGAGGTTATAAAACTTTTTTCATGCTTAACTCAGCTGAGCATGGAATTTTCCATGCTATTAAAACTCATGTTACCAACAACTGCCAATTCTTTCTTGCTAAACATAGCATGAAAATTTCTCCGCTAATAAATATGAAAATGCCAACTATTGTTGGCATTTTCATATTTATTAGCAGAGAAAATTTCATGCTCAGCTGGGTTGAGCATGAGAAAAGTTTTATAACCTCGGGGCCGGGCTTAATGCTTACCATGCTTGTTACTTAAGGGGAATGGATATGCTTTCAAGGGAGGTAACTGCCTATTTTCCCCCTTTCTGAAAAGAGATCCCGAAAGGAAATAATTTGCTCATTTGCTCTCAATTGTTTTCCTTTAGGGTAGATCCCTTTTCAGAAGGGACTTGGCATGCAATACAGCAAACAGAAAGCAACAACAGTTGTCTCCCTGGGCGTAAACGGCGAAAGGTAAGTCACGTGTATCTGGACCGTTAATAAACAAAACTAAATCATAAATAACTAATGAGCCACCTCATGTCAAAACAAACAAAATAGTATGTGCGCACAGCGAAAACTCAGATCAGCATGGGCATCCGCGGGTCTGATCAGTCTTCGCTGTGCGCTCAATGGGTAGCTAAGGACCCTAGCTTTCTTAATGTGGACAGCAAAGACTGGGCGGATGCCCAGGCTGACCTGAGTCTTCGCTGGACGCACATGCCATTTTGGTGTTTTTGTCATGAGATGGCTGACTTTATATCCCAAACAGTTCAACAAATCTGGACTGAACTTGGCACTGTACCAGTTGGAGAAACAAATGTAACATATCAGTAAGTTTTTAGAAGTATGTTTAGTTACTTCAATTCTGGTATTGACTGGCTGAGCAGGTCACACTTTTCGTTCTCTTGGCGAGCACAGCTGCACATAATCCTTCCGAAAGGGTAATTCAAGATAGATAGATAGATAGATAGATAGATAGATAGATAGATAGATAGATAGATAGATAGATAGATAAACATATAGATAAATGGTACCAGTAAAATCGAAACCCCAGCACATTACGAAAACACACCTTTTCAAACATATTGAAAATTTCATCATCCAAAAACTGAAAGTTGTCAGATAAACATTCTGATATTGTTCATATTTCTGCTCAAAACATAGATTGTGGGTACTCACTGAGGCGGTCCTAATGAGTACTCACAATCTATGTTTTTGACCAGAAACAGGAAAAATCATGTATATCCCTGTAAACCCCAGTTTTACTATATAAAAAAGGGGTTTAAGGGGGGCAAAATTATATAGGTATGTTTTCGTGATGAGTTTTTATTACGTACACGTGTACAGTTTTAAGACAGTGGTTCTTGTGTTGTTCGTTGTAGGGCGTTGTGGCGGCTCGCTGCGGAGATTTTTTTTTGTGTGCTTGTTCAATGTCTTACTGTGTTTTATGGGTCCTGTCTGGCACTATGATCAGAAGCCACCTGATCTGGATCTACACTGTTTGCAAAGGCAGGGTATATACGGGTTCCACAAGACAAGGGTTAAAAAGATTGGCATAGAACTGCAGGAGTTAAGGCACAAAGTACAAACTGCCAGACGGTGCGGAAGTACGCAACACGCACAATAAACCACGGAAAGCTGAATTTCTTGAAAGGTGGGGGACAACAAAATATAAATTAAATATACTACATTTTTGTATAGTAGAGTGAATCATAATATGTTTAAAGTATTTACCTGCAGAAAGACCAATAGCAGTAAATACAGACTGTATAGCCGCTGTACTAGCTCGATTTTCTCCATAAACTTCCAAAATTACAGGAAATAAAGTTCCAAAGCTATATATGAAACCATTATTTATCAACATAAGGATAAACACAGATCCAAAAACAACCCACTTATGAATTGGATCACTCGAGTCTCTGACGTTACCTCGTTCTTCATCGCTGAAATAGATAAATAAAACCATTTAACACTATTCGAGGTCTGTGTAACACAAATAAAAGCCTGTCTGGATCAACCCAACAACTGTGTTGGTTTGTTTCTGTGGTCTGGATTGAGGAAAAATGGATACATCTTAAGAACAACTACAGTGAACCCTCGTTACAACGACAGCATTTGTTCCAAAAGATATTGCCATCAAAATGAATTTGCTGTTGTAAAGAATTCTCAATGAGTATAATGATATGCAACAAATGCCATGTTTAATTTAATTTCTTTATAAACCATATATTTTGAATATTTGTTAGAAATCCTCGGTGAGGCGATTCTAACGAATATCCAAAACATATATTGCTTGAAATACTGAATAATAATGCCACTGCATAATTTTTGATTAACTATCACTTTTTGAGAGAGGGTTTCCGTGCTAGTCAAATTGTCAGTATAACGAATTTTGTCGTTGTATCGAGTGTCGGTATAACGGGGGTTGACTGCATTTGACTTCCTTTTGCTTTACTCCAAGCACTCTTACCTGCTCCTGAAAAGAGGTCTTCTCTAAAAGGAAAGAATTTGCTCCCTCTGGAAGCAAATTCTTTCCTTATAGAGAATCCTCATTTTCAGAAGGGAACGACAAACATTTTGGACACAGTTGTCTTCCTTGAAAGTGTATCAGTGTCCCTTAATGGGAAACAAATCTGTGAACATTCTTTTTTTCTCCCTTCTGGATAGAGCGTTACTCTTACTAAACAGAATTCGCATCCCTTGGAAGAAATTCTTCCGTTTTTGAATAGAGGTCTATTTAGAAGAAGCCTAGTGTGCAAGATAGCAAACAGGAAGTAACACAAGCTGTATCCATATAAAGTTGCAGAAATCTACCATGTGCGTCGAGAACCCTTAATTAATTATAATGGTCTTCAACACCGATTGTTCTATATCAGTGAAACAATGAGTAATAATTTTACTTGCCTTGTCAATAATTTGAGGTATAGGGATAAATCTCAAAGAGAAGGAACTGTATAGTTGAAGTATTTTCCTCATTTTGGACCGATTGTTTACAATCGAGTCATAGTATACAAACGCCAAAATTTCCCAGAGGTAGTTGTCCACATGATTATCATTGACCAATGCAATCAAATCGCTCGTTAGACGAAATCCAGGTAAGGATTATTTATAGCCGCACTATTGTTTGTTGCTGTGACGTCAGAGTGCTGTTAATATAGGGTTGACTTGGACATTTGGGACATTGGCAAACAGTGCAAATCCAGATCAGACGCCACAGAATGCAGCGTCTGATCAGAGTCTGCACTGTTTGCTTAAATTACAGGAAGGTAAGGTTTGAAGGAACCAATCTTAAGTCCCTGTTCAGGACAATTTTCCGGCCCACACCGAGAGACAATCGACCCACCAGTGCTGTCAGTGCTTTGATTTTTTAAAGTTCACCATAGAAAAATCGCTGCTTGAAAGAATGCTGCGCACCAAGGAAAGGTTTTGCTTCCAATTATCAAGGAAAAGGCTTGTGTCGCAGAGGCAGCAATCTCTTTTCTTTGAAAGAAGCCACTTTTGAGAAGGGAGGTAAACACATTCACAGAAATCTCCGTTCGAGGTGTTTTCCTCCGTTTGAGGTGTGTGTATTTACCTTAATTTACAGAGCTATCTTTATGCGATTCATGATTTAAGGAGACCTGATGCTAAATTTTGGCCATTGGCCATTGTTACAAGGGAGGTTGTCTCATTGTTTGGTTCCCTGCACTCAAAATCTCAACTGAAAAGGGGTCTACGTTATGGGAAGCCAATTCTTTACTTTTAGCGCAGATCCCATTTCAGAGGGGAGAGTAAACAATTTTGACTCCCGCAAAATGTATTCATTGCCTTAAAAGGTTTTTAATGTATTGGCAACATTTCTTCACCGCCGTCTTACCTTCCTCAGTTTTGACAAAAAATAAGTGGTGATTTTCACTTAAACGGTAAAATTTTCTATTCCGACTCTAATTTGAAAATTATACTGATAGAATTTGTGAAATCAAACTACGTGTCTATTGACGTCAGGATCGATCGAAACAGAATTCAGCCACGCCATCTGAAAAGGTATCTTCAGGGCATATGTGGAAAGCAAAGGCCCAGGTCAGACTGCGCGCACGTTTGCACAGTCTGACATCTGCCTTTGCTGTCCGCTTACAGAATGATCGAATACTTTAGGATTTTTTGATATAGAGGAAAGGCCCAGAGTGTGCGGATGTGCAGGGTCAACTAGACAGTTCCTGTTCTCACATGTCCAGAAACCACCTTCGCACATGACGCTTCCGAATTTGTTATGCTCCAAATTGCCAGAACGCAAGGGGCAGTAGCACTTATAAGTCTGCTAATACAATGCACTTCTAGCCATTCTACCGCAGGTCGTGTTTGATTAAATATCGAAATGTTGTCTTTTCATTTTTTTAATCTAAAATTTTATTTTCTTTTGCCAAGAGGTGAACGAAGGCATGTTTGAGTTGCTACGTTTCTTCGCGTTCTTCTTTACCTTTTTCTCTGCCAAATTTCAGACGACACTTGTCGTCTGCTTTTCTTTTAAACAAACTTATTTCTTGGAAAGAAGTTTATATGTAAAGTTGAAAGACTGAACGTCAAACAGCGTAGATCCAGATGAGACGGCTCATTATCAGCCGTCTCATCTGGATCTATGCTGTTTGCAAAAGCCTATTATTATCGCCTATGGCAGTGAAAGAGATAACGACAACTATTGTGGGTCATTTTGTGTCGTCTCCAAGTGAAATGGAAAAAAGGACAGAATTGTTAGTACATACGAGGAAAGAAAGAAATACAGTCAGGGATCAAAAGTAATTCCACAGCGTCAAAAAGCCCATAGACTTCAATGCATTTTCATGTTTACAATAAATAAATAAATAAATATATAAATATAATTGTTTATATCTTTATTAGGTTGACATCATTTGAAAGCCGGATGATTTAGGTAATATACATTATGCTTCTTATTGGATTTTCTCTATATTATCTTGAGAGACAATGCCGGCCTCGGTGGCTCAGTTGGATGCGCGTCCGACTGGAGACCAGAAGGTCGCGGGTTCGACCCCCGCCGAGGTCGGCAACATTCTTTCGTGGAGATTGATCATGAAATATTTTCTACGGTCATTCTCTCCCTTCCGCTGATTCAAGAAGGGCAGTTGTCAGTTTCTGGCGAAAGAATGTGCACAATACTGTTAACCGCTTAGAGGACTAAGCCTGCCCAGTAAACGTGTGGTTAGGTAAACTGACCGCGCTCGACATGACCCCATTGGGTTGACTGGGCCGGAAAACCTTAACACAAACAAAAATCTTGAGAGACAAAGTTAGATTTTGTGTAAGTTATTTTGGGCAGTTCTTGAGCGAAGAGTTAGATTTTGTGTAAGTTATTTTGGACAGTTCTTCACCCTCGGGGTATAAATTTCAACCAGGGACGCGTCCCTGGTTGAAATTCCTACCCCTCGGGTGAAATTGCCCTATCCTGCAGGGATACTCATGATGGATTCTTATAGTCTTTCTTGAAAATTGGAAAAAAAGGAACATTTTGATAACAAAATTAGTTGGTTTTGTTGATTTTTTTTTTTCATTTTTAGCCATTTTGTTCCGGGTATTTCCGTGTGGGCAACGAGAGAAGATGGCATTATTTCATTGATGGCATGTGAGAAAAATAATCGATGACTGATTTTCAGTGACACGAGAAAAATGCCAACCCTCGGGTCCACCGCTCTAGTGGCAAGGCTCGTTTCCCACTGGAACGTTTGACCCTCGGGGTGGGATTTTCCTGTTCCCACTGAACAACAACGATGGATTCGATTTTACCGCCGGCAAGAAAGCACAGGAGTCTGTGAGAATAAAATTTTTTATCCCATGGTAAAATCCAGGACTTCTGGTGTGCAAGAAAACATACGTAGTACTGTATGGCTAACTGGTTTAGACAGCTGATCACTGTTATGCTCCAGATTAAAAACACTTTGTAGAAAATAGGAATGGAGAATGTCTTAACCACAATAATTAGGTAAATATAAAGGAAACCAATCAATTTCGCTCGCATGATCATTTACGTCCAAGAGTACTAATAGACTGTTTGTTAAATGTAACTGTCATATATACTCAATAAACTGAGTTTTCTTCTATTAAAACAAACCCCACTTACTTCTCTTGATAAACAAAATTAGCACCAAGCTCTGTTACAATCATAACAGATCCGCTCTCATCCGTAATAAATTTCCCTATTTCTTTCACGGGATCAGCATTTTCTTCAAATGTTTCTATATGTTTAGAAACGTCACCCAAAGTATTGTTTTCATTTTCTACAGCACTGACAAAGATTGAAAATGAACTTTTTCTTCTTACGTTGTCTGTATAGATAATATGGCTTTGATTCGGAGCTGCTTTTTTGAAGTTTAAAAATCCCATGACGTTTCTTAATGAATAGAACAATTCCAAAATAATCAATAAATACAGTAAACTTCTCCACGACAACTCGCAACCGGTTACTCAAGGTTTGTACTTTTATTTTGTAACAACTTTAACATTAAGAAGATACATTAGCAGGGGAGGTAACTCTGTTTAAATTTGATATGACCCTTTTAAAAATGGTCTGCTCTAAATGAAAAGCATTTGCTCCCCCTGGGAGCAAATGCTTTGCCTTTAGAGTAGACCCATTTTCAGAAGGGGCTTGTTGTGCATGAAAGCAAACAGGAAGTCACCAAAGTTATGTCCCTTGTCAGAAATGGTGGAAATTCTACGAGGTTTATCAAGTCTCCTTAAGAAGCTAAATAGGTTGCCGTTCTATATTATCACCTGGCAATGACCAGCACTATAAAGGTAGCTACTGGTCAGTTTAATTAATGCTGGCGAACGAGTTTATATGTAAATTACGTGAATTTGAATGAACAATAATAAATTTATCTCTCTCTAAACAAAACAACCTGTCTTGTTACATACTTCCATTTACTGGTTTGAACAATATAAATTTTGCCATGTTGTAATAGATAATAAATACTATGAGGAAATGAACTAGATAAGCCAAAAGCTTCCATTCAGATCCTCTTTCACATTTTTGTACGTATAAACATGTCTTGTTATTTATCTTCAGCATGAAACTACCCAGATCCATCGAAAAGTACATGTATTCTTAAGGCGACTTTCAGGGGATGCAACTCTGTCCAAACTCTTTTTTTTTTATCTTCCTTCTGATAAGGGCCTTTTTTCTGATAAGAGTTCTTTTTTGGAGCAAATTCTTTCCTTTTAGATGGGACCCATTTTCAACAGGGAGTTGATGTGTACGAAAACGTAAACAGGAAGTCACCAATGTTATCTCCCTTGTTAAAATGGCTGAAAGTCTCCCAAGGCTATCCAGTCCCCTTTATTAGGAGACTGCATAGATCTAGATAAGAGTGGGTATCAGGTAAATTTGTGCTTAGGTTTTACGGCCCAGTCAACCTAATGGAGTCATGTCGAGCGCGGTCAGTTTACCTACCCACACTTTTACTGGGCAGGCTTAGTCCTCTAAGCGGTTAACCAGTATTGTGTACACTCTTTCGCAGTCGTGGTTAACCCTTCTCTTGCTGAACACGACATGCCATGTCTTAGCAAACAGTGTAGATCCAGATCAGTTGGCTTCTGAAGAAGCCAACTGATCTGGATCTGCACTGTTTGCCATTAAGTATGTGAATTTATATCAACAATCTGGATCAAGTAATCTGATTAGCTGAAAATTAGAAGTGGGCGTGGCATCTTTATTTATTCAGCATGACAAGGGTTAATAAATTATACACAATTTGAGAGGAAAATGTCGCACGACACCGAAATATATGTCTTAAATTTACGACAAAAAGTAAGAACTTCGCAAATCTCTAGAGTTTGACAAAACGCGATTTTTTGTCTTACGAACTTCGTACGATGTTTGCAAGACAAAAATACGTCATACACGCTTTGATGAAACTGGCCCCTGATTTTTTATGAAACTTGTCAGATTTGTTTCACTGTACAAGAATATTCGACTGACACTGGAAACAAATGGCTCTAGCATACACATATGTCTGACTATATACGTGTACAAAAATCCTAGAAAGTCCAGGTTTTAAGTCATTTTGTGTAACCTTGGTATAAATACTCTTGAACGTCAGGGTATGTCCAACTAGCATGGAAATGATATTACAAAGACACAATGAAAAGAATGGTAGAATTTTATTAACTATCTTACAAACTTCACTTGAAGTTATTCATTATTATCAATAGACATCAACAATTAACAAGAACGTGAATAACTATCTGGATGCATTTTATTCAAAATATCTTTATATTAACATTTACATAAGGGCCGTGTCATGCGAAAGTGTGTCTTCGGGGCATATGCGGAGAGCGAAAGCCCTGATCAGACTGCGCATCTGCGCAGTCTGATCTGGGCCTTCTCTGTCCGCTTACAGAATCATCGGTTACTTTGGAATATATCATTGTATAGCAAATGTCCCAAAATGACTGCAGCTTCGCTGGCCGATCAGAAAATACGCTGCTCTCATATGCCCCAAAGGCAGATTTTTCCACGGCGAGGCTCAAGCTGATTACCTCTATGAGATTACTATTGTTCGATCCCGCAAAATACAGCCTAGGCGGATATGCAAAATCTGGATGAATCCTCTACAGCGTAGAATGCAAGGAGCCTAATCTGTCTGCACGAATGCGCATGCTTACATTCGCCTTCACAGGCTGCATATATGCCACGCCACCAGAAACACTGTCTTTTGGGCATATAGGGGCAGTGAAGATCCCGATCAGCTGGAAAAGGCGCACAACCTGATCAGCGCCATTGCTGCTTGTTTGTGTTGAAGTTTTAGGGCCCACATTACGAAAACATGCTATTTAAATATACTGAAAATTTTACAACCAAAAAAGGAAAATTTTCAGATAAAAAAATCCTGATATTTTCATATTTCTGCACAAAACATAGATTGTGGATATTCGTTAGAACCGCCTCGCCAAGGCGGTTCTAACGAGTACCCACAATCTATGTTTTGAGCAGAAATAAGAAAACTAATGTATACCCCTGTAAACCCAAGTTTTATTGTATAAAAGTGGGGTTTAAGGGGATCAAAATTATATAGGTATGTTTTCGTGATGAGTTAACCCAATGGGGTCATGTCGAGCGCGGTCAGTTTACCTAACCACACGTTTACTGGGCAGGCTTAGTTCTCTAAGCGGTTAACCAGTATTGTGCACATTCTGTCGTTAAAAACTGACAACTGCTATGCTTGAATCAGCGGAAGGGAGAAAATGACCGCAGAAAATATTTTATTTTATTGTTGTACAGTGAACCCTCGTTACAACGACAGCACTTGTTTCCAAAGATGTTGCCATTAAAATGAACTTGTTGTTATAAAGAATCCTTTATGGACAGAAAGATGGGTAAGAAATACCTTGTTTTGTTCTTATTTCCTCATAGAATATTATGTTTTGGATATTTGTTAGAATCGCCTCAGTGAGGCGATTCTAACAAATATCCAAAACATATGTTGCTTGAAGTTTTAATGCAATATTCTTGGATAATTTCTCATTAACTGTCACCTCTTGAGCATAGTTTTGTGACATTCAAATTGTCATTATAACGAATTTTGTCGTTGTATCGAGTGTCGGTATAAGAAGGTTTGATTGTACATCGATATATCATACAGTCATAAACGGACAGCAAAGGTCAAGAACAGACGACGTCCATGCATCGAAGGTACAATTTCACATGACACGGCATATATAATCTAAGTTTCCTTTTTGCGTACAACTCACCTTTTGCGTCAGCAGTAAGAATGAAAAAAACTGAGGGTTTCTGTACAGCAAGAATCTACGGGGACGTCCAACTGCCATCTACTTAATTTCTTCCATTTAACCCATTTATGCCGAGTGGACTCTTCTACCTTAACTCTTTGGACAGGTCCATTTGCTATATAAGGAATGTCTGATTAGTTTTTGTCATTATCATTTTTTTATAGAATTGTCTGAACTGAACAGGGTAGAACCTGATCAGACGCCGCGTTCTGCGGCGTCTGATCTGGGTCTACACTGTTTGCCAATGTCCCTTTTAATGAACGCTAGGCTTAAATGGGTTAACTTTACCAGTTCTGGGCTCATTCAGCAGACGACAAAACGATGATAAATTTTCTTATTGGCTCCGGAAAATAGGTTTTGATTCTTCACGTAAGTAATCTCCTTAGCTTATTTTCTGGGACAAAAATACGAAAAAATAGTTCACAATGTAATCTATTGAAAGTTTTACCCAGCATGCTAAGAGTTAAACTTATGTAAATTATGAAGAAACATTATTTCGTACTCCGAGAATTACTCGGCGGTACACTGAGTACGCATGATTATTGCAAAAACATTAACACACATCACACACATGCGCGGAGAGAGGAGAGAGAGAGAGAGAGAGAGAGAGAGAGAGAGAGAGAGAGAGAGAGTACACAACACACGTTCTGCATTTTCTTGAATGGATATACTTGAAAGAGAAAACGTTTTAGTTTGAAATTGTTGCTGGCGCTTGAATGCGTGTGTGCATGGGTGGATTGGGGCAGTTATGTTAACAGGACAATCCTTACTGTACAAAAAACCTTCAATTCTGATTTTATATGAAATGACTATTGCAAGTTCTATGGCGGCATGTATGCTATTAATATAACAATAATAGCTACCTGTCACCAAAGGAAAATAAAATAAGAAAAAATACAAACACCTTTAAAAAATAAAAGAACAGCATTTTGGGCAAAGTATTTAATAATAATGATGATGTAATGACAACTGTATTAATATACAAAAAAAATGTTCGGTTGGACTCTGTTAATGGTAAGGTGGCATGCGAAAAAATAAGGTATATGGATACATTTTCAGGGGAGACAACTTTGTCAAAATTGTCGTTGCCTCCCTTCTGAGTAGGGATCCACTTTAAAAGGAAATAAATGGCTCCTTTGGGAGAAAGAATAGAGTTTTTTTTTTTTTTTTAACTTTTAGTGTACATCCTTTTGGAGAAGGCGCTTGGCGTTCGGTAAAGCGAACAAGAAGTCACAAAAGTTGTCTTCCTTGAAGGAAGGGGCAAAAACTCCACCAAATGTATTCCAGTCCTCTTAAAGGCTCAATTTGCCTCAAAAATAGTCATTTTTTTTTAATCTGAGAAAGGTTCAGTAACTTGATAACGTTATATTGCATTAATACGATCATAAAATGTGACATCTGACAGTCTGTAAAATTTCAGTTAGTCTCTCGTTTTTGAAATGGATCAAAAATGAAATGATTTTTTTATGGTATCTTTGAATTAATGTTGCCAATAACGAGAGACTTACTGAAATTTTACAGGCTGTCAGGTGCCACATTTTATGATTGTATTAATACCATATATCAATTTATCAAACCTTTCTTGGATAATAAAATGTCTATTTTTGAGGACTATGGCGCCTTTAAGACCAGATCCCAGTTGTTCAAAACTGAACGAAGTTTTAAGCTAACTTGAAGTTAATATTTCGATCTTGAACTATGGCAAATACATTGATATTCTTGCTGAAAAAATATGAGTAGCTTTTGCATTGCAAAAGCTACTCACATTTTTGCAGCAAAAATATCAATGTATTTGAAAATACCTTAGCTAACGAGTTTGTCATTAATAAGCCCGTTAAGCTAGCGATGCTTGAACAACTGGGCCCAGGGCTTCTGAAAATGCATGATACTCAATGCAGTAAAATGCCCTTGTGCCACATCTGGGCAAGGAAGGCACAACTTAGCCTGTGCATTCTCGCAATCAGATCAGGACCTTCGTTGTGCGTTACAGATTCAATAATGTAGAGTAAATCAAAGGACAAAGAAAATCCTGATCAGATAGACTATAAATGATGATCGATGATGTGCAGGCGAATGTGGAGCTCCGCTGTTCGCATGTGGAAAAAGGCCTTTTTAGCTGCATTGTATATCACTTGATTTTAAGGTAAAACTTGCCAGTGAGATTCTAAACCAAATCGCTAGAATCTGGAATGTTCACCAATAGTTTCAGTGACAAGGCGGCAACTAAAAGAAATAAGCAATACATAGCTTCTAAATTTTACAACTGAAGTTTTTAACCCTTGTCCTGCTTAACCCGGATATACGCTGCCTTTGCAAACAGTGTAGATCCAGATCAGTTGGCTTCTGAAGAAGCCAACTGATCTGGATCTGCACTGTTTGCCAATAGGTATGTGAATTTATAGCAAAAATCCGGATCTATTTATCTGATTGGCTGAAAATTAAAAGTGGGCGTGGCATCTTAATTTATTCAGCATGACGAGGGTTAACTCTGAGTATTTAAAACATGTAAATAACGTTTCACAAGATGCTGAAATATTGCAAAACAATACATTACAACCCTTGTAAAATGTATGCTTTTAACCATAGCTCCAGATAGCACTTTTTAGTTCAACCAAAAATATTGATCACGGCGAAAACACGCCTATTCAAATATACTGAAAACTATACCACCAAAAAGTGAATATTTTCAGATGAAAAATTCTGATATTTTTCTTATTGCTGCTCAAAACATAGATTGTGGGTACTCGTTAGAACCGCCTCGCCGAGGCGGTTCTAACGAGTACCCACAATCTATGTTTTTGAGCAGAAATAAGAAAAATAATGTATACCCCTGTAAACCTCAGTTTTGCTATATAAAAGCGGGGTTTAAGGGGATCAAAATTATATAGGTATGTTTTCGTGATGATTTTCCTCACTTCTCCACATTTCTCCTCTGCTGGGCGCTTCTAAGCTTCTAATATGAAAGATAAAATGACTTCACATTCTCTTTTTTTCTTAAATTGCCACATAAACAAATGCATTTCGTTAGACAACTCTTCAGTGTCCACGTGACAATATAAAATGGCGGCGTTTTATATTGTCGTCGCTATTTTATATTGTCACGTTGACACTGAAGAGCTGTCTAACGAAGTGCATTTATTTATGTGACAATTAAAGGGAAAAAAAGAGCTCGTGAAGTATTTTTTATTTTTCGTCTGTATTCTCGTCTTGTGCCGTGTCCTTTCCCTCCTTCTAATATATAAGTTCTAGACATGTATTAAAACATATTGTTGAAAGTGTGACAATTTTATTATTTTATCGTCTCAACAAAATCCGTAGAATCGTTTCTGGTCTTCATCAATAAGGAATTATTAGAACGACTACGAGTAACAAAATCTCTCAGCAGTAGTAACAACAGATATCTTAAAGGGACTGAACACGCTTTCAAGGGAGTCATCTCTGTCAAAATTGTCTTGTCTCCCTTCTGAAAAAGAAGTAATTTTAACAGGGAAGAATTTGATCCCAAGTTGACCAAGTTCTCACATTTAAGTGTAGACTCTTTCAGAAGAGGTTTGGTGTGCAGAAAAGCAAATCAGAAGCCATCAAAGTTGTCTCCCTTGCTCTAACAAGTGCATTCAGTCCCCTTAACTGAGCAATAACATGATACTGAACCACGTCATGATAAAAGTGTCTTTGTAAATACAAATTGCGCATGCTTGAAGCTTAGCACGCTTGGTAAAATTTATAGCAGACGACATATTGACATATTGTTTCTTATTTTTCCCAGAATACAGGTTTTGACATTTCATGCAAATTGCCTCCAATGGAGGCTATTTGCATGAACTATCAAATCCTGTTTTCTGGGAAAAATAAGAAAACTATCATCAATTTGTCGTCTGCTGAACTAGCCAAGAAAGTGGTAGAGGTTAAACCAGTCTGCAAATATGTATAGGCTATATGTAAGCTCGCTCAGACACTCTGGATCTTATAGATTTACGACAACACTCGATCTGTGCATGCCCTGACCAGTCTGGCGAGCGGTGTGTGGTCTGAGCATGCGCAATTCGCATATACCCAAAGACAGATTTTATCATTGCATGGTTCCTATAACAGCATGCGGTAACATTCACAACAAACATATAAAACACCAAGCACATTTGAGTCGTAACAGGAGAAAACCTAACTTGTGGTGTGTCTGAAGGTACGTTTTCTCAAGTCGCATCTTATTTCTTGGATTTCTTCAATCTATACAGCGTTCGTTTGAGAAAGTACAAAGTTTATCCTTTAAAGTGCCAATCACAACTGCAACAGACGACAGTTTAAATGTTATTTTACTAGTTTTCAGAGAAAAAAACAATAAAAAGGTCCTTCAAAATGTCGTCTGATACAAAATTGCTTAGCATGTTTAAGAGAAAATAATTGAAGGAACGTTTCTCCATATTTTTGTCAACATACGGTTTGTTTCGGACACGGAAGTGAATTAATTGTTGGCCCACAATGCACCAGTGGTCTTATGCGTGTCGTTAACAAGTAAAACCCGAGACTAGATATAGCACTGAATAGAACAGAATAGATGATATCTATTGGAACACCTTTATATACAGAAGGTGTACTCCAGTCGCATGCACTTTTTTCGGCACACTGCACTTATGTAGATACAGTCGACTCTCGTTATCTCTACCTCACTTATCTCGAATAACCGCTTATCTGTTTTAACGTAGAGATCTACCAACAGGCAACAAAATATTGTGAAAAAGAGGAGAAATTCCTATTATTTTAAATATATCTCTAACTAAGGAGTCAAATTACATATTCATTCTGTTAAAGATGGTTGTTTGATCCGCAAGTCTGATATGTCGAAGTCGGATATCTCGAAGTGTTTCATAGATTCCCTTGGATTTCGAGATAACGAGAGTCGACTGTATTCTAAAAGGTCACCATTGCAGCACTTTAACAAAGGTTATAAGATATACATTAATCTTGACAATTACACTTTTAAAGTGTGTGGATGCATTAGTATTGCTAAGCGCATTTTATAGCACTCCCGGGACAGGGTGACAAAAACTTGATATTCTTAAAACTACTTATTTTACATTTGATGAAATAAGCCTAAAAGCGATGTGAAATTAGCTGTAATTATTTTTTAATATGAGCTGGGGTCATTTAGACGAGATCTCATTTAGACTCCAATTCATCCTTTGCATTTTGGAATTTAGCTGATTTAGCCAAGATTTGCATATAAAGAACCCAAGACTATTACAATCAGTTCTAAAATTTATTGTGTGCGAAGCGTAGAAAGCCTTTTGTAAAAGCTTATACTTGTAGTGACATTAGTGTATTCAGTTCTGTTTGCAATTCTGCAGCCAACATTTGACAGTTTCTAAATGATTTTTTTCTCTGATAATAAGGCTGGCCTTCCATGTGAATCGTCAGCTGATTCGCATTTTAAGGTTGAATAATCAAAGGAACGTTTTCTCAAACTTAAATCAAAATAGAGTCCTAGATAAACCATAGTCTCCTGTATTTCTGTGACTAGTGTATGGATGTTACCTATAACAATTAAACAGTGTATCAAAACATTACCGTTTTGTTATTTTAATTTTAATTTTAAAGAAATATTTTGCTTCCTTGTGTAGAATGAAAATCGTGTTTACTTACAGCTGCACTCTTACCCTCATTAAAGTCAGTGTTTTGTGTCTGCTGTAATCTGAACACCACTTTAGACTTTGCAACACGTCCATTGAATATGTGTTCTCTAAACCTCGGTCTTTCTCGGTATTGCACGACCCGCAGGAAAAAATCCGAAAGGAGGGCTTACGAGGAGTGCCCTTTAGCCACCATATCCGTTCGTCCGTAATCAGTTTGTGAAAATCGCTATGGCTTTTAAACCCCTTAGAATAGTTTGATAATTTTTGGCATGCAGATACATACTGACAAGATCTAAGCAATGAAATTGTCAAATGTCAGATTTCTTTATAAATAGCCTCGTCGAGGCATGTCCGTCCGTCCGTAATCGGTTTTAAAAAAAATTACTTAACTTATAATCCACTTGGAATACATGTATTTTGATAATGTTTGGTATGCAGATACATACTGACAAGATCTAACCTATGAAATTGTCAAAGCCAGATTTCATTACCTGCAGTAAGAAGTGCCCTTACCATTTCCGCCCGTCCGTAATGTGTTTGTAAAAATCGCTGTAACTTTTCAACCGCTTGGAATATTTTGCTAATTTTTGGTATACAGATACATATTGTCACGACCTAACCAATGATACCAGCAGTGCCCGTAAAAACTAAATTACAGAACCGCAACAATATTTTATTGCTATATATCTGTAGCTACGTTCATATTCATATATACCATTAACTAAATTATATACGCATTATAGTAGAAAGCAATTATCGGTCTCTTAATTTTTATGGGCTATAGACATAATTTCAAGGGAGACACCTCTGTCAAAATTATTTTTTTTCCGTTCTGAAGTGTGGTCTTCTCTTAAAGGAAAGAATTTACCCTCCTTGGGAGCAAATGTTGTCCCTTTAGGTTAGTCCTTTTTTTTTTCAGACGGGCATTTGTGTACATTTGTGTATAAGAAGCAAATAGGAAGTAACTGAAGTTGAGACACCTTGTCAAACATCCTTGAATCTCTAATTCAAGGCTCCATTTTCCTAAAAAGTAGACATTTTTTATCCAAGAAAGGTTTAATAAATTGATATAAGGTATTAATACGATCATAAAATGTGGCATCTGACAGCCTGTAAAAGTTCAGTTAGTCTCTCGTCCTTGGTACGGGATCAAAATTGAAATGATTTTTTGTCGTATCTCTGAATTAATGATCTCAACATTAATTCAGACATACGGTAAAAAAATCATTTCATTTTATGATCCACTTCAAAAACGAGTGACAAACTGAAAATTTACAGGCTGTCAGATGCTACATCTTATAATCGTAGTAATACACCGTATATCAATTTATTAAACGTTTCTTGGATAAAAATTAAAAATGTCTACTTTTGAGGAATATGGAGCCTTTAAATAGAGCCATCTCCTGAAAAAAGCAATAACAACAAAATGGCTTGTGCGCCCAGCGAAGACTCAGATCAGCCTGGGCATCCGCCCAGTCTGATCAGAGTCTTCGCTGTGCGCTCAGTGGGTAGCAAACGACGCAAACTTTCTTCATGGGGACAGCGAAGACTGATCAGACTGGGCGGATGCCCAGGCTGATCTGAATCTTCGCTGGGCACATTTGCCATTTTGTTCGTTTTGTCATGAGATGGCTAAATTAAATATTCAAAATGCAAACAATGTAGCAATGTAGTTTCATTATTACTTAATTGATTTTTATGAAATTTGCACCAAGATTCTTCGTTTTAACGGCTGAACATTTTCTGGCGTAGCGTGAATTTACTGAGTCTTCCTACAAATGTTACATGTCCTAGAATTGTATGCAACAAACCAAGCACACCATAGGACCGGAAACTGTCATTACGAAAACATGCCTATTCAAATGTATTGAAAATTTCACCTCCAAAAACTGAACATTCTTAGATAAAATCTCTAACATTTTTCATAGTTCTGCTCAAAACATAGGTTGTGGATACTCGTTAGAACCGCCTCGGTGAGGCTGTTCTAACGAGTAACCACAATCTATGTTTTTGAGCAAAAATAAAGACAAATAATGTGTAAACCCCAGTTTTACTATATAAAAGTGGAGTTTATGGGGATCAAAATTATATAGGCGTGTTTTCATGATGATAAACTTAGATCCGAATGTGTTTTTATTTCCATTACCATATTGTCAAAGATTTCTGTTATCGATTGGCATGTAAATATCACTACTCATAATAAAATCGGTCTTCATGATAAATGCAAATTTTGTGTGCCTGGGTTAGTCTGCGCAGATGTTTAGTCCGGACATGCATAACTTGCTTTAAAATCTGCAATTTCTAGTTTATTAACTAGGCAAACAATATCTGCCGTGTGTACTCTGCTCATGTACGCAGTATAAATCTGATATACACAGTCCGCATATGATAAATCAAAAATAAAAATTGTGGCAGCGGTCTATATTCTGGGAAATAAGACATATTTCATGTGAACCGTCTGCGTATTTGCATGAATTGTTAAGTCTTTTTTCCTGTGAATTGAAAAAAAAAAAAAAATAATAAAAACAACCAAGTATGTCAACCCCAACAGTTGAAATAGTGCTTTATTTACAGACGCGGTTTCCTGCTAAATTAAAATATCAGCTGAAGCATGCTAAATATTTTTTTTTCTGTAATCTAGGCTTGTCATTTCGTTCAAATAAAATATTTGAATAAACCCATTAAAAAGGAAGCCATTTAAGTGAAACCTTGCAAACAGGGCTTGACATTTCATTCCGCTGTCTCTGTTTCTCTTAAGGAAGAGAAGAATCTGAATGAAGTTCCAAGCTCCGTTTACATAAAAAAATAACAGAAAAAAAATACGCACATTTTTCTTCTACTGTTTTCAACAGGAAATTATGTGTCGTTTTGTCAAGATTGACGAGTCACGATAAGAAACATGCTACAGTTTGCGTTTGAGAAATAGTGGCGGATCCAGGATGATTTCCGAGGGGATTCGATTGATCATATTACCGTAATATATCTACGTATTCGGACAGACAGGCCTGTAAAAACAGTGTAGACCAAGATCAGACGCCGCAGAACGCGGCGTCTGATCATGGTCTACAATGTTTGCAATTCACCCAGCAATTTTACACAAATTCACAGGTAGTAGAATGGACTTGTTGAAGAGAATTACAAGGAAAAGTATCCAAAATTTACCAAACCAAATGTATCCAAACTATCCCATGAAAATAAGATTTTGACAAAGGGGGAGAGGGGATTGTGGGGGGGGGGGGGGGGGATTTCGACTGAACCCATGAGAAAACATAATTCCAGATAAGAGGTTATCAGGTAAATGTGTTTCTTATTTCTGCATTAAGCGCATGTTGTGGTACTCATTCGAAGCACCTCGGCGAGTCGTTTCTAATGAATATCCATAGCATGTTTTCGTGGAGAAAAAGGAAAACTATCAGAAATTCTACGTCGAATCTTATTTATCTGGAATTATGAGAAATACCCATGTCCAGTTCAAACCATGCCTATACCTAGTCCGATCAGCAACGATTCTTGTGAAGCGACTACAAGGCTAAAATTCTCGGTATACCAAAATTGTGGCTATTACGAAAACACGCCTGTTCAAATATGTAGAAAATTTCACCTCAAAAACCGAAAATTTTCAGATAAAAAACTGATAGTTTTCATATGTCTGCTCAAAACATAAATTATATATCGTATATAAACAAATATTGTAAATTAGAATTAAATTCTGTATTAATAAATTAAAATATAAATAAATAAATAAATAAATAAATAAATTCTGCATGTGTTTCTTGTGTTACATGTAAATATCATTATTTTACACTGAGCGATGAAGAAGCGCTGATATGGACAGAAAATTAGGACTAAGTTTTTTTTAAAGACAAGTTTACCCTTATTTGTTGTCGTTTAGATAAAACAAGTATAAATACGTATGTGTTTAAGTGTTTCTTATAAATCTAGCTCGAGGTTTTCACATTGCTTTCTTTAATTGAAACTACATCGTAATAATGTACCATGATGGTCTTTTCATTTCCTGCCTGCGAAATGTTTACGCTTTCAGGGGAGGCAGTTCTGTAAAAATTAATTATGCGTCCCTTTTGAAAAGTATCTGCTCTAAAGGAAAGAGTTAACCCTTGTCATGCTGAATAAATTAAGATGTCACGCCCACTTCTAATTTCCAGCCAATCATATTACTTGATCCTGGTTTTTGCTAGAAATTGAGATATATAATGACAAACAGTGCAGAACCAGATCATGGCTTCTTCAGAAGCCAACTGATCTGGATCTACACTGTTTGCTAAGATAGGACATGCCGTGTTCAGCAAGAGAAGGGTTAACTTCCCACTGGAAGCAAAGTCTTCCCTTTTAGAGTAGATCCTACTCGTATTTTAGAAGGATTATGTTTTGCAGAAAAACAAACTGGGCGTAACGCCCAGTTTGTTATTCTGCAAAACAAGTTGTCTCCTCTGTAAAACTGCGGAAAATCTACAAGCGTATCCTCTTAACGACAATCCAACTTGGAGTAGTGAAGATCACGTGTCGGTACTATGACGCTCCCATTGCCTCGGCCATTTTACTGACGATATGCAATTATCTAAGATTACAATGTTCTTTTAGCTCATATGATTGATTCGCGGCTGACTTGTTCGAATGGATTCAGCCTGTCGTCTGTACTTTCTGTACTTCCCATATCACTGGTGCACATCTGCATCTCGAGTTCCGACAACCTGTTTTCGATTTCCCATTGTTGTTGTTTCAGCTTGCTTGCCATTGAGGCGTTCTCGGATTCCACAGTTGCAAGCCTCTCCCTGAGTCGCGTAATTTCCTGCAACATGGAATCGTGAGTAGCGTCAGTGTAAAATGATAGGGGACTTCCGAGTTGTACAACAGGAGAAGTTTGAAGATTAACACTTTGTTGTGACGGTCCACGAGCAGACCCAACAGTCGAATGAGATATGTTAGAATTATTCGGTGACGCATTATTCCTTGAAACCACTGTATTTGGTGAGGGTGCTGGAATGTAACCCCCAGAGGCACAGAAAGGGGATAAAAACGTCATTTGAGGTTGCTGGAGTTGGTTTGGTTGAACTTGAGAGTATGGCGAATATGGAAGATGCATGGATGTTATTTGAGCAGGACCACGTGGCATATAGTCATGTGGTATATCACGTGATGAATAGTCTGTAAACATATTATAATTTGTCGAGCACATTGGATTCACATTCGGATTTGGCATTTGAAAGTGAGTTTGTTGTGCACCAGGCGTTATTGGAGGACTAAAATGGAACATTGGAGTCTGATTCTCCGTTGTTACAGGAGATCTAATCGTAGGGGACCCGGTTAAGAATGACGTGACACTCGACACCGTTCTTAACTGGGTCGTTTGAAGATGAGCTCCGTCTTCAACAGTGTATTGTTCCTGTGGTGGTGCCCCCTCCTCCAAGGCTTGGCCCTCACTAAGTTGCCCTACGTCGGCTGGATCTTTGGAAGAACTTTGAGTAGGAAGACTTGCTGGCAGTGTATGGTGTCTGGTTATACACATCGCTGCCATAGGTACCTTGCCTGTCGACTCCACAAGTCCCGGCGTGCTCTTGCTTCGTTTTAAGTCAACTGAAATGATAAGATAATTATATCACCATTACGTTAACATATCTACGTAAAACGTACTTTTCTTAGACATAGTTCATGATAAGCCAACTTAATACTTAAAGTATTGACCCTTGTCATGTTGAATAAATTAAGATGCCACGCCCACTTCTAATTTCTAGTCAATCAGATTACTTGATCCGAGTTTTTGCTAGAAATTCACATATTTAATGACAAACAGTGCAGATCCAGATCAGTTGGCTTCTTCAGAAGCCAACTGATCTGGATATACACTGTTTGCTAAGACAGGGCATGTCGTGTTCAGCAAGAGAAGGGTTAATATTTTTCTGACGTCTTAAAATATATTGTGGGTACTCATTAGAAGCGCCTCGCATATATTTTTTCTGTATGTATTAATATCCCTGATAACTAGCGTCAAATAAGCCATAAGCCATGGGATGGCATTTATTATGGGAAATGAGAAATACAGTGTAACCTCAATGACTCGAACAACAATGACTCGTTCAGCGTGGCTTATTCGAACTCATTTTTGAGTCGATTCTAATGAGTACACTGAACATACCATTATTGTAAAGATGATCGAAAAGACTTCCATAAATTATTGCCATTTGTTTCTTGAATTGGCACTATGATGAACCCTCAGTGGCTCAAACTACCCATGTCTCGAACAATTTTCCATGGTTCCAAAGATGTTCGAGTCATTAAAGTTCGACTATAGTTTAGTTATTAGGCCAATGAAGACAAATGTATACACTAAAAAGGTTGTTAGAAGTAAAAAAGAAACACACACACACACACACACACACACACACACACACACACACACACACACACACACACACACACACACACACACACACACACACACACACACTGACACTGTCGGCTCGACAGGTTTGTTAGAATAACACAGAACAAAACTATTGCAAGCCGATTCGCATACAAATGAACCTATTTGCAAGTAAATGATGCCTTTTTGTATACAACTTAGAACGGTATTCATTCTCACCAAAGTGACCTTTTGTGGGTGGATTCCGAGAGTATGTGTATAAACTAGTATATAAACAAAATACAAGCCAGTGCTAGATGTGTGACATTAAGTATGAAAAAGACATAGAATGTTAACACAGGCATTAGATTCTAAGACAACCGTTGAGAAAAATGGGCACTTTCTAGGGGCGGATCCAGGATGATTTCCGAGAGGGTTCAATTTGATAAAATTACCGTTCTTATTCTACGCATTCGGAAAGACAGGCCTGAAAAAGTGTAGACCTGATCAGAGCCGCAGAAGGCGATCAGGGTCTACACTGTTTGTCACTCATCCAGTAATTTTACACAAATTAATAGATAGTAAAACTGACTTGTTGAAAGAAAGTACAAGGTGTATGACTACGGCATCTAAAATTTATCAGCTGTATCCAAAGTTTCCCCTGAAAATGAAGTTTTCAGTATGATAAGGAGTCAAGATGACCGAACACCAAGGGTAAATGTACTATTGTTTATGTTTTGCACCAGCATGTTCTCGCATGACTGATTTTAGCTGAGCTTGCTTTTCTGAATCAGTCCATTTCTATTTGTTTTATGTCCATTACGAAAACACGCCTATCCAAATATATTGAATATTTCACCACCAAAAACTGAGTTTTTATTTAAAAGATCTGATATTTTTCACATTTCTGCTCATTACATAGATTGTGGGTACTCGTTAGAACCGCCTATAACGAGTACCCACAATCTATGTTTTTGAGCAGAAATAAGACAAACAAGAGTTGTCAGAAGACAACGCAGCTCGCCGGAAAGGGCTGATCGGATAAGAAAACAATCTTTAAATATTAAAGTTTAAATGCAGAGCTTCAACACAGCAGAAATGACAGAGTAGGACCTGACTTTGATGTTGGAAGAATGTAAAACTGAGGGATGGGGTATATGCCATTGAAACATCTTCCCTTAGGCTGGTGTGGATGAAATATGAAAGCTATATCTTACATACTTCAGCAGCCATGTACACTTTTCAAAATTTAAACACGGCTATAAATGACAAAGTATGACCTGATCTTGACCTAGGCAGGTCAAACTGAGGAAGGGGTGTGTACTATTGAAAGGTCTTACCCTAAGGTAGGTGTGAGTCAAATATTAAAGCAGCATCTTGAATACTTTAGCAGTTACGAACACTTTTCAAAACTTAAACGCAAAACTTAAACATGGGTTTAAATGACTAAGTATAACCTAACCTTGACCTAGGCAGAAGGCAAAACTGAGGAAAAGGTCTGAGCTATTGAAAGGTCTTACCCTACTATTGGTGTGAGCCAAATATTAAAGCAGTATCTTGAATACTTCAGCAATTACAAACACTTTTCAAAACTTAAACGCAGAACTCGAAAATGGGTTCAAATGACAAAGTGTGACCTGACCTTGACCTAAGCAGAAGGTCAAACTGAGGAAGAGGTGTGTGCTATTGAAAGATCTAACCCTAAGGCTGGTATGGACCAAATATTAGAGCTCTATCTTGAACACATCAGCAGTTATGTACACTTCTCAAAACTTAAACGCAAAACTTAAACATGGGTGTAAAAGACAAAGTAAGAACTGACCTTGATCTACATAATGAGTCTATTTTCGGGACGGGGGTGTATGCTACTGAAAGGTCCTACCCTAAAGTAGGTGTAGGCCAAATATGAAGGCAGTACCTTAAACAGTTAAAAAACTATGCACACATTTGAACACTTAAACACTGTGCTAACATGGACGCGAACGCCGACAGACGCCAACACCAACGCCTGGGTGACAACATAGTCCAGGGGTATAGTCCTGGCGAGCTAATAATGTATTCCCGTGTAAACCCCAGTTTTACTATATAAAAGTGGGGTTTAAGGGGGTCAAAATTATATAGGTATGTTTTCGTGAAGAAAAAAAAAAAAACCTAATTACTTTAAAGGAATGTATGCACTATCAGGAAAGACAACCTTGTCGAATTGATTTTGCCTCATTGTGAACAGGAGTCTACAGTCGAACCAATGGCTCGAACATCTCTGGGACCATGGAAATTGTTCGAGATATGGGTAGTTCGAGCCACTGAAGGTAAATTATGACTCTAGGTTAAGAATCAAATGGCGATATGTTTTTATTTCGATCTTCTAGACAATAATGGCATGTTGAATGCACTCATTAGAATCGTCGCATTAATGATGCGATTCTAATAAGTACACACAACATACCTTTTCATGATAAAATAAGAAAATTATGAATGAAATTATACACGTATATCCTCATATAATTATAACAGAATTCCATATCAATAATTATAAAACTGCTGAATAAGAATGTAAGTGCACGGTCCGTTAAACGGTGGCCAAATCGTCCAATTTTTACAAGGACATTGTGGTTAATTCCTTCTTGTTATGTCTGGTGTAAACACATTGAAGAATGCTGTAGCATGTACGATAACCAATGACAGGACTGCTTAGCTTACGCAAATGCAATCAGACAGGGACCAGTGCTGTTTTAATTAGGTTGCTATGGCACTCAGACAAGGCGAAGAGTTAGCACATAGTCTGATCTATGTCTTCTCTGGTCGCATTAAGTATCTAAAAATCTGGGAGTAAAAAATCAAAATAGCAATCAGGGACCAGTTGTTCAAAGCATCGTTAGCTTAACGAGCTCGTTAGTGGTCTAAATGTTAAGTGTTCTAGTAAGTAAAATATCTAATTCATAGGTATTTTTGCTGAAAAAATGTGGGTAGCTTTTGCAAATGCAAAAGCTACTCACATTTTTTTTCAGCAAAAATATAAGTGTATATGCCATATTTAATGATCAAAGTTTTAACGATACGTTAACTAACGACATAGTCAGTTTCGAACAACTGGGTCCAAATTAATATGATCTGTAGGTTGAGCTCAACTGTCAGCAATCGGAATGCATAGTTTTAGTGTCAAAGAAGATGTAGGTAGGAGAGGTTGTGTGTGTGTGTGTGTGGGGGGGGGGGGGGCGCAGTTTATTGTTTCATCTATCATCAAAATACTGAAGTGTCCAAGTACTGGATATGTAAGAAAACGGACCTTGCATTGCTATGCTGACTAGTATAATGACTTAAGCTTATATTTAAATAGAGGCCCTTAAAGCCAAAGATCGCTCACCTTAAACAATTTGCCGAAATGCCATTTTGGATTCCCCAAAAAATGATTTTAGCCATGTTTGATCTACAAATCATCCCGATACTTACTATCAAGCTTTTAGTCAGCTTGCCTTTGGGCTCAGAAGAAGATGGTCAAAACAGATTTTCAAGATGGCGGCGGCGGCCAATTTGGAGTTCCGATCTGAACAAGTTAAAGATTTGATATACAAGTCACAACAATACTTCCAGTCAGTTGGAAAGAATGTCATAAACAGAAGCTTGTAGCAAACTCTGTAATCATAATGGTTAAACTGTACACAGGGATATTTGTATTTTGTATAGTTTAATGTAAGAATTACCCACTAGATAGTTTCTCTCCTGCATTATTCTCGCAACAGCTGAATGCATTGACCAAAGTAATGAGACCTATTAAATACAACGCTCTTGTCACAGTATTTTTTACCCTTTCATGCTTAGCGTCCCATAAAAGGGGCATTGGCAAACAGAGTAGACCCAGAATGCAGCGTCTGATCAGGGTCTACACTAATTTCATTAGATACAGGAATTTCTATTAAACATGGTAAATATTAAATAAATAGTAACCAGACACCCCTTTTGGAAATGGACCAGTCCAAAATCAGAAAAGTCCACTCGGCACAAATGAATTAAGCTTTTAGTTCACAAATGAGATCATTGAAATAGTTAATCCACCAGTGTGGTCGAATTAATGACGTGAAAAGACGCACTACGTTAGTGGTACAGCAAAACCTCAATGACTCGAACACCGATGACTTCGTTTACCGTGGCTAATTCAAACTGTTTTTGAGTCCCTAGGATATTCTTCCGACAGCTCAAGAAAACATATATTTTGGGACAGTCAAAGAAGTTTTCCTATTTTATCATGAAAATGTATGTTGTGTGTACCCATTAAAATCGCCTCATCGAGGCGATTCTAATGATTACACACAACAAACCGTTATTTTATAGAAGATCGAAAAAGAAATCCCAAAAAACCCCAAAAAACAAACAAACAAAAAAAAAACTAGAAATGTGTCAAGATGACACGGATGCCCCCGCCTAGGACCATCCTCATCCATACGCAGGCATTTTGCAAAAAAATTAAGTTGAAACAATGTGACCCCTGAGGGACACAAGGTATGTGTCATTGAATACATAATGAAAAATAATATATTTGGTTTAGGGATGGGGATCTGAATAGTTACTGAGATATTTGGCTTTTGAAGAAATGAAAGGGGCAGGACAGGGTGGGGCATGATCTCAGGGGTCTCAAGGTATGTGACATTGAATGCATCTCATCATAAGGAACAAAAATACATAGGTTTAGGGGTTGGGATCTGAACAGTTTCCGAGATATTACATATTTAATACTTTTACATTTTCTTTGGCCCCACCCAGTAGCCCCAACCCGATCCAGAATCAGTGGCCTAAAACTTGCCTTTTCATCAACAACTAAACAGCTTTCCTCTGTGTAATTATTGTGCTACATTTTAACTCTTCAGCCTCACCAATGATACCATAGTGATATTTTTAGTCACATTTTTGTATGTTTTCTTGGTGACCTGTTATATATTTTGACCCCTAGCCCCACCCAGGGTCATGACCCTGGTGCAATGTACCATGCATTAAAAGGCCTTGCTCTAGGTAAGTATCATACTAAGTTTCAACTTTCTAGCCCAAAATGTATGAAAGTTATAAGCTGGAAGAGAAACGCGGACGTAAAATTGCACCTAAACTTGCAGGTAAACTTGACCTTGGTTATGAACGTGACATACGCACATACGCAAGTACGGACGTAACATCACGGCGAAACGCTCTGTGCTCCACCCCTGCCTTCGGCAGGCGGGAGCATAAAAATCCATATATTATTCCCATTTGTTTCCTAACCTGGCGCTATGGTAACCCTCAGTGACTCAAACTACCCATATCTAGAACAAATTCCCATGGTCCCGAAGATGTTCGAGCCATTGAGGTTCGACTGTACATCGCAAGATTTTATAAATAAAATACATTTAGGGGATAACTGCATTCAAATTTGGCATTTGGGGAGGTAAATCGGCGGTTTTACGGTCGGAAATTTCGTTTTACGGCGACGCGTCAGCGGAGCCGTAAAACGTAATTTGCGACCGTAAAACCGCCGATTTACCTCCCCAAATGCCAAATTTGATGCAGTTATCCCCATTCTAATGCATTTATTCATTTTTTTCTATTGAAAAAATGTACTATTTGCACAAAACGGCAAGTGCTGTGAGCTGCAGTAAAACCAAACGCCAGCCAATGAGATGCGACGTTACGTGATGACGTCGGATTTGCGACAGTATATCGCAGAATATACCGTCGCAAATTTTTGACGTTATCCAATCAGACGTCGCGTTACATACGCAAGTGCATTAGAATGTTGTTTATGGAAAACTTCTTTTATCCAAAACATTTTTCGTGTAAAATTATTCTTCCCTGTTGCGTCTTTGAACATTTCGACACTGATATTTTTCTTTGGTTTATGTAGAAACAGAGAAACAGTTCAATAAAATGTCATTCGAAAATACTTTTTTATTAGATAGTTTCTATTCCATCTCTTATCTGAAAATTATACTGATCATTTATTGACGTCACGCCAGTTTATAAAATTTACCGATCGAAATAGAATTCGTTCTGCTCCAAGATGCCAGAACACAAGGCTAGATTCCGCTTCAGTTCAAATAAAAAACTTGTAGAGCAGTCGCTGCCGAACATATTTACCCTAATTATTCAGAGATCTTACTCATCATATGAACCACCTCGTGACAAAACCAACAAAATGGCATGTGCGCCCAGAGAAGACTCAAATCAGCCTGGGCATCCGCCCAGTCTGATCGGGGTCTTTGCTGTCCGCATAAAGGAAGATTGGGTCATTAGCTACCCATTGAGCGCACAGCTAAGTCTCTGATCAGGCTGGGCGGATGCCCAGGCTGATCTGAGTCTTCGCTGGGCGCACATCCATCTTACTGGATTTGTCATAAGGTGGCTTAATTATTTCTAACATTTGAACAAGCCGATTCTAGTATCTGGTATCATATCTAAAACGTGGTAATTGAATGGTAAACAGTGTAGACTTTGATCAGACGCTGCATTCCACAGTACTCGTTAGAACCGCAGGTCTATCTGTCCGACAGGGCAACATATGTTTCTTTGTATATGTTTCATGCCAAAATAGTTTTGTATTGTATTCTTCTACTCTCTGTTCGACATCTTCATAGTTTTGCCTGATGGTTTACTCGAAAGAAATAATTAAAGTCTAAAAGAAATGACCCTTGAAAGAAACACACACACACACACACACACACACACACACACACACACACACACACACACTAAAATAGTTCGAATACCGAAAATATTTGGACCAGACTAGTTGGTTTCGGCCAAATAGGCCTCATCAGTAACCCTCACATTACGAAAACACGCCTATTCAAATATATTGAAAATTTTACAACCAAAAACTGGCAAATTTTCATATAAAAAATCTTAATATTTTTCATATTTCTGCACAAAACATAGATTGTGGGTACTCGTTAGAACCGCCTCGGCGAGGCGGTTCTAACGAGTACCTACAATCTATGTTTAAGCAGAAATAAGAAAAATAGTACATACCCCTGTAAACCCGTTTTACTATATAAAAGTGGGGTTTAAGGGGGTCAAAATTATATAGGTATGTTTTCGTGATGAAATTTTTAAAGTTTCTGGTCAGGGTTCAATGATCACATAGGACATAAATTGGAAAAAATGAACTTGCAAAACTTCCGCCATGACTTAATGTAAAACTTTTTGTGGTTGCTAGCTTTGCACCAACAGTTTTAGTCTATTGGTTTAAATAAATCGACACTTTTATTTAGTCTCATATTGAAAACGGCTGCAGATTATGCAAAAATCTAAAGTGTTCATAGTTTACAGTCAGACTTTCAACAAGTTAGCTTTTCCAAATATTCTGAATTTTTCAATTTTTCTCAGTGTTGTTATGTAGAGAGAGAGAGAGAGAGAGAGAGAGAGAGAGAGAGAGAGAGAGAGAGAGAGAGAGAGAGGAATTACAATTAGAGTAAAACATTAAACAAACAACGCCTTTTCAAGGGATGTCGAAAACATTCATGTAATGTTTTAGTATACTTAGGCCAATGATATAATTCATTTATCGTATACATTTAACATGTCTGCTTTAAGTTTGATTTTCCGTGTTAGGTCATTGGACATCTTGACACTCTGATATCTACTTACAGAACCATATAATTAAGATTAAGATATATTGATGCATAGTTCCTGACAGGGGCGGGTCCAGGATTATTTAATAGGGGGTTCAAAATTTCCTAGGGCGTTGTAATTGATCCAGTTACCCTAAGTATTGGAACAGAAAGGTCTGAGCAAACAATATAGACCCAGATCAGACGCCGCAGAACGCAGGGTCTATACTGTTTGCCACTCTTTCAGCAATTTTAAACATGTTCTTAACTAGTAAAATGATCTTGTTGAAATTTTAGAATTATAAGGCGAAAAATAAGGTGAACGACAATTTATTAGGGTAAATACGGTATCAAAAACATTTTCAAATTCAAAACTTCTGAAAATAAAATTTTGAGACAAACGGGGGGTTCGACCGAACCCCACGAACACCCACTGGATCCGCCCCTGTCCTGATAAGCATTACGAAAACACGCCTATTCAAATATAATGAAAATTTCACCACCAAAAACTGAAAATTTTCAGATTTTTCATTACGAGAACGTGCCTATTCAAATATATAGAAAACATTTAACTCCAAAAATTGAAAACTTTCAGATAAAAAACGCTAATATTTTTCTTATTTCTGCTTAAAACAGATTGTGGGTACTCGTTGGAACCGCCTCGGCGAGGCGGTTCTAACGAGTACCCACAATCTATGTTTTTGAGCAGAAATAAGAAAATAATCTATACTCCTGTAAACCGTAGTTTTACTATATAAAAGTGGGGTTTAAGGGGGTCAGAATTATATAGTCATGTTTTCGTGATGTTTCATATTTCTGCTCAAAACATAGATTGTGGATACTCGTTAGAACCGCCTTGCCGAGGCGGTTCTAAAACGTACCCACAATCTATGTTTTTGAGCAGAAATAAGAAAAATAATGTATACTCTTGTAAACCCCAGTGGATCAAAATTATCTAGGTATGTTTTCGTGATGACCGTCTTGTCTTCGCGAGGCGCATATTTCTTCAGACTGTGGATCAACTTTCTATCAGTGCTGAGGAAAACTAGAAGAGCAGCTAATACTGTCAATACATTAGAAACAATGGACCCGCGATTCCCATAAAGCAAGTGTTTTAATTTTGATTATTGAATAATGCGATAGAAATTATTCCACTACTTAAAAGAAGAACGGACATTTTAGAGAAAAAAATATATATCGATCAATCATTCTTTAATGCGGCTACTAAACTTTCCAAATTTGTGTGAGAGACGCACGCAAGCACGTCTCTGTAGTTCACTTATTTGACAGCACTAAATCATAAGCCTTTGACAGAAAGAAAAAAATATATATCGATCAATCATTCTTTAGTACGGCTTCTAAACGTTCCAAATTTGTGTGAGAGACGCACGCAAGCACGTCTCTGTAGCTAACTTATTTGACAGTACTAAATCATAAATGTTTGACAGAAAGATAATTAAGAGCAGGTGTGGGCAAATATTCAACATCCCCTACTGAGTAACATAAACAGCCGCAGGGAGGGGTGGATTCAAAGGTAGTTCAGGGAGTTCAGTCGATACAGTTGATAGAGTGAACCCTCGTTATAACGACAGCATTTGGTCCCAAAGATGTTGCCGTTATAATGAATTTGCTGTTGTAAAGAATCCTTAATAGACCGAATGATACGTAAGAAAAGTACTGCTCTGTTCTTACTTCCGCACAGAACATTTGTTTTAGATATTTGTTAGAATCGCCTCGCTGAGGCGATTCTTATAAATATCCAAAAGATATGTTTTTTTAAAGTATTAAATACAATATTCTTGGATGATTTGTGATTGTTACCTCTTAAGCGACAGTTTTGTGACAGTGAAATTGTCATTATAACGAATGTTGTTGTTGTGTCGAGTGTCGGTATAAAGAGGGTTGACTGGACATGTAAGATACCCGTCTTTACCCTGAACATTACACCCCTTAACTCTCTACCTTATTATTTTCTTCAACAAGTCGTTTATTGTGGCTAATTCGAATTCGTTTTTGAGTCATTTTTTTCTGAAATGTTCATGCTATTTTTGTGAAACGTCAATTATTCAAAATTCAGCAAAGAAAAGTAAAAATTATCTTCTTGGATAAAAATTAAAAAAAAAATCACTTTACTACAGATATGCATAGATCAGACCAATTTTGGGCCGTAAAGGTCAATAATTTGAGAACAAAACACACAAGCAGAAAAAAATGGTATCTGATAAGATCTGGTCAATTAAAACAAAATCTTTTAATTTGAAATAAAAAGCCAAGCAAAAATCATCTTTCTGAATGAAGTCGAAAGAACAGTTATTGAAAAGATAATAGCTGACACGAGTATTTAGTTGAACTGAATGTTAGAAAGGATGGATACATCTAGCGAGTGTTCATATTGTATTAAATTGTATTAAACAACGTGGCTGCGTGAATGGATTTAAACGTGTTGTCAAGATGTATTTTTGATTTAAATTAAATTAAGATTGCACAAAAGAAAGTGGTGAAGAAAAGTGTAGTCAAAATGCCTAGTTATTTTGCTTTAAATGAATGAACAGATATCTAATTCTTATCTCTAATTTTGTAAAGTTTGAGAAGCTGACATCACGAAAACATGCCTATATAATGCTGACCCCCTTAAACCCCACTTTTATATAGTAAAACTGGGGTTTACAGGGGATACATTATTTTTTCTTATTTCTGCTCAAAAACATATATTGTGGGTATTCGTTAAAACCGCCTCGCCGAAGCGGTTCTAACAAATACCCACAATCTATGTTTTGAGCAGAAATATGAAAAATATCAGAACTTTTATCTGAAAATTTTCATTTTTTAGTGGTAAAATTCTCAGTATATTTGAATAGGCTTGTTTTCGTAATGAAACTGCACCTGTTTCAATAGGTTTCTTTTTCGTCTTTTCCAGACGCATCACAGCTATGCTTTCGAGTTTTACCCTGGCAGCTGGGTACTCTTTCAATACGTCCCATAAGTCTTTCTTTGAAAGTCGAAATAAGTCCGAGTATCCGACTGATCTCACGGAAGCAGTTCGTCTATTTCCGGAAGTACCCATATTTAAAATACTGATTTCGCCGAAGTAGGAACCTGGTTTAAGTGTAGCAAGTACGGTTTTTCCATTATCACCGACAACATGGAGCCGCCCTCGGTTCACTATATACATTTCCTTTCCCACTTCACCTGAAAAAAAAAACAAAGAGTCATTAATTTGTTTCCGTGACATCACGAAAACATGCCCATATAAGTATGACCCCCTGAAACCCAACTTTTATATAGTAAAACTGTGGTTAACGGGGGTATACATTATTTCCTTATTTTTGCTTAAAACATAGATTGTGGGTACTCTTTAGAACTACCTCGCTGAGGCGGTTCTAAGGAATACACACAATCTAGGTTTTGATCAGAAATATGAAAAATATCGGATTTTTTTTTTATCTGAAAATTTTCAGTTTTTGGAGGTGAAATTTTCTATATGTTTTCGTAACGTTAACCCATTAATGCCAAAACAGACTAATATCAGACGCCGCATTCTGTGGTGTTTGATTTGTGCCTGCGTTATTTGCCATTAAAATACACGGAAAATCAGTGTTGCAAAACGGAATGGATTAGTCCAAGTTCTAAAATGAAAGATTCCTCAAGGCATAAATGGGGTGAAGAAACCTATCGAATTAATTCATGCGTACAGGAACAAATAGTAGGAATGGAAAAGTTTTCAGGGTAGACAACTGTCAAACTTGTTTGGACTCCCTTCTGGAAAGAGATCCACTCTAAATGGAAAATTGCTCCCACTGAAAGCAAGTTCTTTCCGTTCAGAGTGGACCCCTAAAACTTTTCGGTGGTGCTTTAGCATGCAGGAAAGCAAACAGGAAGTCACAAATACAAATATTATCTCCCTTATAAAATGATATAGATCTACCGACTGTATCCAATCCATTTAAAGCTCGGATCAGCCCATATGAACCAACAACAAAACCAACAAAATGGCATGTGCGGCCAGCGAACTCTCAGATCAGCCTGGGCATCCGCCCAGTCTGATCAGAGTCTTCGCTGTCCGCATAAAGAAAGCTTGGGTCCTTAGCCACCCTTTAAGTGCACAGCGAACATTCTGATCAGGGCACATGACATTTTGTTGGTTTTGTCATGAGGTGTCACACACACACACACACACGCACACGCACACGCACACACACACACACACATACATACATATATATATATATATAATATATATATATATATATATATTAGTATATATATATATATATAATATATATATATATTATATATATATATATATATAATTTCATTCAGAACCATATCTGGTCGCCTGGACGAATTCAGGATACTGCAGGATCTACTAAAGACACAGATGACATCCTGCCAGACTGTGTACATCAAATCAGATGTGCAGCCTTATCAGACTATTCGTTATGTGCATGTGCGTTAATGTTTGCGTAGCTGATTAGCCAGTCGCTTTCATGTATATGTTACTGCTCTTCCGACAAATACATTTACAATACCATATCTCTTGCAAACAGTTGCAGAACATTGCAGCTGCGAGCCGATAAAATTAAATTAATTTCATTATCTGTTTCTAAACAGTCTATCGCAATATGCGCAATGTTCCTCAGTCTGTTTCAGACCTGTGCTGTTTTAGGTATGTGCGTAGCTGTCGTTGTCTGTGGTTGGGGACCTTCATTATCATATTGGTGATTTTCTTGCGGCGTGGCTTCATACTTGTGAACATGTACAGAAATATACCAGAAAGTTTGACTTACTACAAATGTTACCAATCAGAAATTCCAAGTGTTAACCCTTAAAATGCCAAGAAGACCTGTATCCGAAAATGTCGTCTGTTTATGTCATCTGCTGAGTATTCTTGCAAACTGTTCAAACCTATGTTTTGTATTCAGGCAAACAGTGTGGACCCTGATCAGACTGCTCCTAGAGGAGCAGTCTGATCTGGGACCACACTGTTTGCACTGTTTGCAAAAATGACAAGGAGATGACAAATCAGACGACAATTGTTGTGATTGGTAGTTTAAGGGTTAACGTTATGGAAGAGTTATTTCGCCGCAGAAAAAATGCTTTATCAAGACCACATTTGGGATAATCTAAAAGTGGTCTTATTAATGAGATGATCCTAATATTGAATATAGAATACAGTTAATATCCTAAAATTTCGAACAAATTTTAGGACAAACTTTTTCTTTTATGAAGTTGTTTCTTAACCCTTGTTATGCTGAATAAATTAAGATGCCACGCCCATTTCTAATTTTCAGCCAGTCAGATTGCTTGATCGAAGCTATTGATACAAATTTACATACTTAATGACAAACAGTGCAGATTCAGATTAGTTGGCCAACTGACCTGGATCTACACTGTTTGCAAAGGCAGGGTATATCCGAGCTCAGCAGGACTAGGGTTAAAATATTTAGTGGAATGGCAAACAGTGTAGACCATCATCAGACTGCTCCTGGAGGAGCAGTCTGATCTGGGTCTACACTGTCTGCATATTGCATTTTAGCCTAGCGTCCTGTAAAAAGGACATTGGCAAACAGAGTAGATCAGGACCAGAGCCACAGGTCACGGTGTCTGATCAGAGTCTACACTGTTTGTATTAAATACAGGAGTTTATATAAAACCTGGTTATACATGTAATAAAAACTAACCAGAAACCCTTATCCTGGAAATGGACCGGTCCGAAGAGTGGAGGTAGGAGTCCATTCGGCATAAATGGGTTAAAATGTTACCCTCTATTGTATTTGCTGGAAGGGAACAAATGTTGACCTAGTTAAATTATTCCAGGTTGCCATACATGTCGATCAATTCCATTAACGTTCTGCTGGACTGAAATACCAGAGTTTTCCCTCCATTATCTGTGGGCGATTGAGAAGCCATCTATCATAAACCGCATGACATATTCAATTTGTTATCTAATGCAGATTTTAACATCACTGTCTGTTTGTAAGGAAATATTTTGGAGCTCAAGATTTCCAATATACAGCCACGTCTCTGGCAATGACGCTGCTGGAACTCAAAGTAAACATTACGAAAACATGCCTATTCAAATATACTGAAAATTTTACCACTAAAAAATGAAAATTTTCCGATAAAATATTCTGATATTTTTTCATATTTCTGCTCAAAACATAGATTGTGGGTACTCGTTAGAACCGCCTCGACGAGGCGGTTCTAACGAGTACCCACAGTCTATGTTTTTGAGCAGAAATAAGAAAAATAATGTTTACCCCTGTAACTCCCAGTTTTACTGTATAAAAGTGGGTTTTAAAGGGCCAAATTTTATAGGTATGTTTTCGTGCTGAAGCATGAAACGGGACCTATCAAATGTACCTTAGAAAACATGAAAACAGTTAGATGCAGACAAGCCTGCACATACTGACAGTTTGGCAAGGAGTCGCAAATTTAAAAGGTCGAGACTTTATGTTGGCGAACATTGACAGTCATGTGAAAACTATCTGGACGACTATTGCGATCACGATAGTCTCTCAGCATATTCCCTGGTGTCTTATGTCAGCCGGCCCAAATGAACCTCTAGTGGAGATCAAATATCAGATTTCTGCAATCTGTCATAGCATAAGAAACAGTAAACTAGCACTGAATAAACAAAAATAGCACGTCTCTGGGCCTCTCAAAGATTCTTCTATTGATTTTCTCATATTTGAGTCGAGACAAAGAAAAAGGAGATTATATGAGGAAAAATGGATATGTAGTTAAACTCTCTGGACAGGACAGTCACAGTTTACTTCGAACATCACTAGTAATTGTAGTATACACATAGGAAAGGCGTAAACAAACATTGATGCGATTCAGTTGTTGTCTAGGATTATCTAGACCTTCGATGTTAGCCTATGTGATAAGGTACGTTTCTCTGGCTGTCTCTGCTCATTGATCTTTCCCAATAACAGAACGTCTCTGGTGTAATTCACATGTATACAAATACAGAGGACTTGTTAAGAAGGACTACTTGAAACTTTTCTCCATTTCTCCATAAAATCTAATGCTGTGGGTACTCACTGGAAGCGCCTCGGCGAGGCGCTTCCAATGAATACCCACAACATTAGTTTTTATGACGAAATAAGGAAAAAAAATACCTCAGACATCTCTGAATACTCTTCTTTAACAAGTTGTCTGCTGATATAACCTATCTAAAAAGAGCGGATTTAACGTTTATGCGACTAGTATTTGCATCTTCGTAGCAATAAAATCTGAGACTTCACTTTTCACTTATACATACTACATAATTCCTTAGTTCTACAGGAGTAAATAGAATGACAGATCAGACAGTAAGACGGTATACGCTCACCTCCCCAGTCACTGTCATTTCAAACCGCTCGCAAAGTCCTTTTCCACCAGACGCTTCACTCAGTAAATTTGCAAAGTCTTGTCACGAAATAATGCTAAACGTTTTGTCGCAACTACTCATACGTACACACTTATAATCATTTTGTCGTCTGCTGAATTAGACCAGAGAGTGGTTAAGGTTACAGACGTTATTAGTTCGACTTAGTTCCGCAGTAACAAGGCTGCGAAAGTTGTAGAAATCGATAGAATTTTATCAGATAGTCCGGAGATAGGTTTCCGAAATATTCTGCGTTTGCAAATTTTCTGAAATTGTCACGTCATTGTTACGAAACCTCAGTCAGCAGAAAAAAGCCAAAACATTTCTGAAGACTCTTTTCTAATATCATTTTACCATAGAAATTGAATTGGAAAGACTGCTATCTGGTCGCATATTTCGTTTTGGTTTAATTATTGGAGAATAAAGCACATGAAATGAAAAGACAGAGGGTTTCCGATAAAATATTGTCAATCACTACTGAAAGTTCATCTTGATCATCTTGAATAAAACGCACCCCCTACACAAACACACAAACAAAAATGAATAAAAAAAATAATAAAAACATATAAATTTAGTAAAAACTAGACATGTGTCCAAAGTATATAAATGCCCCCGCCATTTGCTCATTACCCATATGACAACAACTATTTTCCAAATGCTCAATGTGACCTTTATACATGACAGCATAGCGCGCCTGAATTGAGCTTTGCCAATAAAATGAAACAAGAATTCCGCTGGAGTCACCGTCGTTTCTGCACTGGGCAAAGCCATATGTCTATAATACATAGGGAAGTAAGTTATATACTTCAAACTTCAGGTCATACTGATCTATAATCGAAAGTATGATGTGTATACATACAATACTCTTCAAACTATGAGGCAAATCACTATATCATGAAATATAGGTCACTGTGACCTACATTTCTTTTGAAGTCAAATTCCAGGTATGATACTCATGATCGGAAATGATGTTTATAAACCAAATATTCTTCAAGATATAATAAGATAAAATCACTGGACTGTCAAATATAGGTCTATGTGACCTACATTTATTTTGAGAAACTTCAGCTCATACTGACTCATAATCGGGAAGTATGGTATTTATACATGAAATACTTCTCTAGATATAAGACAAAATCACCGGACTGTGAAACAAAGATCTCTGAGATCTATATTTATTTTAAGGTCAACTTTTGGGTCATGCTGACTCATAATCGGAAAATATGATATTAAAACATGAAATACTCTTCAATGTATAAGGCAAAACAACAAGACAGTGAAATAGAAGTCACTGTGACCTACATTTAATCTGAAGTCAAACTTCAGGTCATAGTGACTCATAAACCAAAAATTATGATGTTTATACACCAACTATTCTTCAGGATATAAGGGAAAATCACTGGATTGTGGAATAAAGGTCACTGTGACCTTATTGTAACAGATACTGTATCTGTTACATACATTAGTTTGTGGTCAATTGTCAGGTGATACTAAAGAATAATCGGAAAGTGTAGTGTTCATATATGAAATAATTTTCAAGATATAAGGCACAATCGCTAGACTGTGAACTATAAGTCACTGTGACCTATTTTATTTTAGGTCAAACTTCCGGTCATTCTGACTCATAATTGGAAAGTATGGTGTTTATACATAATTTCTTCAAGATAAATTCTCTTCACGATAAAAGGCAAAATCACTGAACCATGAAATATAAGTCAATGTGACCTATTTTGTTTTAAGGTCAAACTTCGGGTCATACTGTCTTATAATCCATAAGTATATTGTTTATACATCAAATGCTGTTCAAGATATAAGATGAAATCACTGGACCGTGAAAACTCTTCAAGATATAAGGCAAAATTGCTGGACCGTGAAATATGCTGACCTCCACTTCATTGCCTGTCAGTGAATGTCACAAGGTTGAGTTGTTTTTATAATAAAATAAAGTAGAAAAAAAAACAACAACAACTTTTTACAAGTGTCCTGGATTTTGAACTTTTGTCTCACCCCTGGGAATAAACCATAGGGTCTATGTCATGGAACGAAAGCCCTCCATGGTACCTATGGTTAAAATATGAAAGCTTTCTGAGACGCGGTTGTTGAGATATGAACTTTTGAAAAACTTGTTAACATAGTAGACATGTATCCAAAGTACACAAATAAACTCGCCCTTTGGACCCCTAGACCCACCCCAGGACATGACCCAGGAACAACTCTATCGCAGAGTTTAAGGTTTAGGTCTGGGTAAGCAACACACCAAATTTAAACTCCTTAGCGTAAAGGTACCTAAGTATGACCTCCAAGAGAATGTCAATTTAAACTCTCTGACCTGTTATACATTTTGATCCCTAGCCAAACCACAAGGCATGATCCAGGAGCAATTTAGCACAGAGTTAAAGATTTGGAGTTGGGTAAGTAGCATAGTAAATTTAAACTTCCTAGCATAAAAGGTACTCAAGTTATGACTTCCAAGAAAAACGGTACGTAAATGTCAATGTAACTTTTCTGACCTTTTATACAATTTTACTCCAGCCCCACCGCAGGGCAGATTCCAAGGACAACTCGCGTACGGAGATGAAGATTTAGGTCTGGGTAAGTAGCATAAAAATTTCTTCTTCCTAGCATAAAAGGTACCTAAATTATGACCTAAGTAGCGTACCGAATTTCAACACCCTCGCATAAAAGGTACTATAGAAGTATGAATGGAAAGTAATGGTCCGGATGATACTTTGCGCATGCGTTAGACGAGTTGAATCTGTGCATGTCGTGGATGTTCGAAGGCACTTTTTCTTTTGACGTGGCCTATTACTAAGAGGTAACGTATTTACGGCTGCAAGCACATGACGTAAATATAACGTCGCCTCAACGTCGATGCAACGTCATGACGTTGTTGCGACGTTATATTTACGTCATGTGCCCGCTGGGACACGTCGTAACACGTCGCTCTGATGTTGCAGCGACGTCAAAGTGACGTTGTTACTACGACGTTATGTATAAACGTCGTGACAACGTCGCTCTGACGTCGCGGCAACGTTAGAACGTTGGTTAGCGGGGTTGGCCGTTTCCTCAGTCGACAAGAGGTCAAAAATCATACTTATTCAATGGAAGAATCAACTAACGCTGTGAAAAAGTAAGGGGCGCTTGCTTATGAAAGCATCTTACTCCAAGTATAGGGGACTATTATACGATTCTAATGAGCGATCTGTGGTTACACATAGGTAATTACCCGCGATGTCTTCTAGAAACACCCAAGATATAAATATGTTAAAAATGTGACGCTAGACACTTTTAAAAGGCCAATAGTTATACTCTAAACGAATTTGAAGCTTTAATTAGCTATAGCAGATATATTCTGATACATTATGACAACTAAATTACAGCTTCCACAAACTATTTGAATGCTATTCAACGAAGCCACTGTGTCTGTTTGGTATTAAACCGCAGATGCAAGCTAACTCTGCACTCCAACTCAAATAGAAAACTACAGTAATATTGTACACAACGTGATCTTGAGTTTGCTACACAGACATATTTACAGTGAACACTCGTTACAACGGCAGCATTTATTCCCAAAGATGTTGCCGTTAAAATGAATTTGCTGTTATAAAGAATCCTTAATGGAGAGAATGATATGTAAGAAAGATTTTGTTTTATTCTTATTTCCTCATAGAACATACGTTTTGGATATTTGTTAGAATCGCCTCAGTGAGGCGATTCTAACAAATATCCAAAACATATGTTGCTTGAAATTCTAATGCAATATACTTGCATAATTTCTCATTAACTGTCACCTCTTGAGCGAAGGTTTCGTGACATTCAAATTGTCATTATAACGAATTTTGTCGTTGTATCGAGTGTTGGTATAAAGAGGATTGACTGCATCAGAATAAAAGGTATCTTTTCTTTTTTTTTCTAGCCGATTTATACAGAGGCTATAATATGGTACAGTTTTTTTTCGATGTTTTTTTTTTTCGATTTTATTTTTATATTTGATTTAGTCAGCAGACAAAATTAAGAATAAAAACATCAGTCATTTTATTTCTTTATTTTATCACCTCTTGTCAAGGTTTTTGTCCATACTGATAATGTATCATTTTGTCATTTGGTTAACATTTAATAAAAGTGACCCTACCATACATTTTATATCACTTCTATTATCTACAATCCTTTATACATGTACACCGACACTCGATACAGTGACACAGTTCATTATAATGATAATTTAACTGGCACGTAACCTCCGTTCAAGAGGTGACACTTTAATCAGGCATTATGCAAGAATATCTAATATTCCAAAACAAGGTAAGGGAAAAGTCCAGAGAGTGCCACAATCACAAACCGCAACCCATTTATTGAGGCGATTCAAAGAAAAGTATATTCTTAGAGGAAATAAAACTAAAAAGGTCTTACTTACACATTATTCTGCTCGTTAAGAATTCTTTACAACTGCAACTTCATTTTAAACATCTTTGAGAACAAATGTTGTCATTCATCACGAAAACATACCTATATAATTCTAAACCCCTTAAACCGCAGTTTTATATAGTAAAACTGGGGTTTACAGGGGTGTACATTATTTTCCTTATTTCTGCTCAAAACCATAGATTGTGGGTACTCGTTAGAACCGCCTCGTCGAGGCGGTTCTAACGAGTACCACAATCTATGTTTTGAGCAGAAATGTGAGAAATATCAGAATTTTTTATCTGAAATTTTTCAATTTTTTGGTGGTAAAATTTTCAATACATTTGAATAGGCGTGTTTTCGTAATGGTAACGAGGGTTTACTGTACTTAATTTGGACAACTAAATGTCATCTTCTGCCTGAAATTACGAATAGCCGTATCGGTGTATAAAAAGTGCAACATGCAAGACTGAAGAATTTTCTCAAGAAGATTGTCATAAGCTATAGTGCGACTTCGTAGTAAACAAAAATTCTAAACCATAAAGTTTACAGCCTGCTAAACATGCATGCTTCACATCGCATGCCTTATTTCGCTTTAACGTTTCAATTAGTATGTTCTTTGTTTGCAAAGGCAATCATTTTGACATTTATTTTACTACACTGCAGCTGGTGTTAGTGTCGTGTGGCGGCGGTAGAACGTCACCCCGCTCATCACCATAGTGCAGATTATATTTCATTTCCTTTGGGATCATTGGGCCTATTGTGATATATTTGAAAATGGAGTTCTGCTCATGTATACGCTAGAGGGCGTACTTCATTACTGCTTATGAAGTCTCAATAAAACCGAGACTCCCATTTTCTAATCCGTAGTGTGTTGTTTCCAAAGCGATTACAAATTTAACAGTCACCGTTTATTTGTAAAACTTGAAAAGTAAATCATCTTAGGTTTGTGTTTGATTGCTATCTAGTTTTTCTATGTATAGTGAAGGTACATGAAATGTAGCTAAGGTTCACAGATGTCCCATTGCAATCACATGCAAGTGTGAGCCAACTCCTTAATCAGACGGTAATTTTGTCACGCTGATGGATATAGCTACGCACACAGACGATATGGTATAAGCAATCCTTTCATTCGAACTGGTGTGCTAAAAGTCATATATAGATGGCTTACTGCATTCAGTTGCCATTTTCCATATACAAGTGTGAGCAAACCCATGTGGTAAGAGAGAAACGGAAACAGATGACAAGTTTTATCCTAATCACACTGATGGACATGATGATGATGATGATGAGTTCAGGTTTAACGACGCATCAACCCATGAGGGTCATTTGCGTCAAAATGGTGAACTAACATGGTTCCGCAACGAAACGATCACAATGATAAGTCATAACTGATGGACATGAGTACGCTAACTGAGAGCGCACAGATGGTATGCTATAAGCATTACTTTCCTACTATATCCAGTCATACTGACGTGGAAGAGTCAACAGCCGTTTCTTCACTGTGTTTCTTCACAGTATTTGTTTTTATTTTGTAATAAACTTCTAATGAGTACCTACAACATATTTTTATGGACAAATAAAAAAAAACTGTTATGTCTCTTATCTGGAGCTATGTAAAAGAACAACAAGACAAAAAAATTTGATGTAAACGTCTAAATACCGGCGCAAATTTTATTCATGTTTACATTGAGATATGGGACAAGGGTATACTAAAGTTTAATACATTTTCAATGTAACTGGTAAAAGCGAACAACAATGTGATCCTTTAATGTTTGCTTTTATCAAGCATCATGAAATTTCTTGATTGAAATGAAAATAAAATAGACATTAATCTGTTAGTAACACAGTTTGTTATAAGAGTTTTTATATTTGCCGGGATCGTCACTGATGATCCCGGTAAATATAAAAAGTTCTTAGTGAACTAATCGGGAACCAGTCCACAATTACCTCCCCTGATTCGTTGTCCAAAATAAGGAAATATAGTCGCACAAATAGTCCCTCACTTGGATGCTGTGTCTTATGCCAGGGTGACTGAGCAGACTACTTCACTGTGATCTTTTGACAGATCAACATGTAGGTGTTTTGAAAATTAAGAGTTTGTTTTGTTTCCTTTTGATTTCAGGAAACAGGTGAACCTAAGCACACCCCTAAGAAGTGAGCCTACATGGGCCGTAACTGGTATGAACTGACAGGTGTTTACTTTGACAGACGACAGCAGGAAAAGGAGCTGGTCATGGTCATGTGTAAAGTGGATAAATTTAAAGGTAAGAAATGATGACATAAGCAGAAGAAAGTATGCATCGATTGCAAAGTTGTCAGCAATTTTTTCCCAAGAGGTCTTTGTAAGAAAGGTAATGGAAAAATAATTGTGGTCCGAGGCCATCGAATAGTCTACCATATATAAAAATTCAAAGATATATTAAGATTCGGTCAAAACTGAATAATTTGGGACTGGCAAAAGCTGGTCTTAATAGCGGAGTGGTCTTATTTCCGAGTGGTCTTAATAGCGCAATTTTACTGTACTTTGGAAATACAGATCAAAACAGCTGAAAATAGTGGACTCTATTTGACTGTAGCTGTCTTCGAAAGAAAATGAAGAAGAACTTATACGCTACAGGGAACCCCATACATCACAAAAACTTGCCTGTATAATTTTGACCCCCTTAAACCCTACTTTTATATAGTAAAACTGGGGTTTATAGGCGATATCGATTTACATCATTCAACTCTTTTTGGAGCATCGGTATGGCTGTACCCAGCAGGTACACTACGTTGAAACAACGTCGATTCGACGTTGATTCAACCTCTTGTACGTTGAAACAACTTTGCATCGCGTTGATTCAACGTTGTGTGCCTGTTGGGTGTTCTGTGATTTTGACATTTCATGTGCATCTCCATATCTACTTTGACTGGGTACCGAAATTTATTTTGAACTACTTCCGCTCCTTCAGTTAGCCGAACTCTCTATTCGACATGACACGCTATAGATCACAGAAAACAAAATGAACAAATGCTAGCCTAAAATGTTTATATAAGACACAGAACCACTTTTATACAGAAGATGTATTTTATTGCCTCGCGTTTGCGCTTTCTGTCGTGGTCCATAGTTAATTTTCCGTTTCTGAGCAACGATATTCCCTCTGCACCAGAATTCGGTGTTTACGTTTCACAGTTAATCCGTTGTGCTGGAGCTTATTCTTAGTATCAGGGCTTTATTGAACGAGGAAGACTGTTCATCACGAGAACATACCTATATAATTTTGACCCCCTTAAACCCCACTTTTATATAGTAAAACTGGGGTTGACAGGTCTATACATTATTTTTCTTATTTCTGTACAAAAACATAGATTGTGGGTACTCGTGCGAGGCGGTTCTAACGATTACCAACAATCTATGTTTTGAGCAGAAATAATAGAAATATCAGATTTTCTTTTCTGAAAATTTTCAGTTTTTGGTGGTAAAATTTTCAGTATATTTGAATAGGCATGTTTTCGTAATGTCACTACAAGACTGGGAATATGAAAGAACTATACTGGTGTCATCACTAAAGAAGTTCTTTAGGAGGTATCATGACCTTGTCAGTCCCTACAATGTGGTTGTTTCCAGACTTATGTCTGAGGTTTTCGCCACAGCCAAGCCATAAACAGACTTTCTAAATCCCGGACATTTGTATTTCCGTATTTTCCTAAATTCTTGTTTAGGCCGATAGGTATTGTGGGTAATGCTTACTTAACATGAATAACTGATTACATCCCATTTTTCGGGTCCATTTCTGTCTGTCGGAACATTTCTAATTTTGTCCTTGTATATATCGACTTTATGATTTTCCGATATACGAGTTTTTGCATGTTGATTCATATAACGTTGTAAATGAAGTTATAGGGGGAATTCATAACGTTTTCCTGGCAAAAGAATTGCTAATGGTTAACAAGACATGATTTTTTTAAACTGTACAAGATTCTAATTACATCAGCGAGACTGTTTTTTACTCTAGATGTTGTTAAGTAATTTCAAGTGGTAATGATATTGTTTGGAATTTACAAGATCATGTACCTCAAAATATTGCTCAGTCAGATATTAAGTTAAAACTTATTGAAAAATGTAAACAAGAACGGGGTGAGTCAGTTTTTACTTCTTGTAAGTGATTAAATTACAGAACAGTTAAGGCTGATTTGGTTTTTGAACAGTATTTCAATCTGTTTCCTTATGATTTGGCATTAGCTGTTCGTCAGTTTGGATTTTCAGATAAAAAAATTTTGATATTTTTCATGTTTCTGCTCAAAACATAGATTGTGGTACTCGTTAGAACCGCCTCGGCGAGGCGGTTCTAACGAGTACCCACAATGTATGTTTTTGAGCAGAAATAAGAAAAATAATGTATACCCCTGTGAACCACTTCCATACAAGCTGTCTTAGAAAACTTCTAAAGATCAAGTGGCAGACAGGATTCCAGACACAGAAGTCCTGAAAAGGGCAGGGATGCAGAGTGTACATACTCTTCTGAAATTGGCACAGTTAAGAAGGGCAGGCCATGTTACCAGAATGCCTGATGAACGTTTGTCAAAGAAAATCCTCTATGGAGAACTACAAGTTGGAAAACGCTCCCATAGTGGTCAGAAGAAGCGATACAAGGGCACCCTCAAAGCCTCCCTTACAGACTTCAACATACCAACAGAGTCGTGGGAACAGATTGCACAGGATCGAACAAAGTGACGAGGCCTCATAAGAAGGGGAGCTGGTGAATACGAAGCAAAAAGAATCAGCGAAGCTGAGCAGAAACGTGCACAGCGGAAAGCCAGAGCTAAGGCATCACCAACAGAGCTTTCTTCCTCAGACCTCTCTTGTTCTATCTGCAACAGACACTAAATTCATCAATAACCAGTACAGGGATCCTGGTGCTGATGTGGAACCAGAGCATTACTTTTTGCTTGTCTATGCGGACATGGGGGTGGCTGGGCTGGGTCCAGTGGTAGGATTTCTCTGGCAGCTGGTTCTTTCCTGTTCAGTTTCTTTTCGCTTATGGGTGTAAAGTGAGTGTTCTATGTCAAGGTTCCATTTAAATAGTATCAGTAGGCCTGACCAATACATGCTACATTCCCGGTTGTCGTCGTTCTAATCCAGTCTACTTTCAAGCTTTCGTTAGAGTGTTCTTGTTTGTGTTTATTTTATTTTATTTTATTTATTTATTTTTTTTTTTGTTTGCAAAATTTGGACCTATACTCCGGTTAGTGGTCCTGGTCTTTATAAAAAAAAAACCCTTCAAATCTTTAAATCAAACTCTTTCTGGAAAGATAATGAAATAATGAAACTATTGTTTTCGAACTACTGACCTGAATTAGTCGCGCAAAACGAATAAGACGCAGTAGCTCTACGACGTGCCTGCAATAAGGCTGCGGCGAAGCAGATATAATTCATACGCTGGGAAAGGAACTTAGACGGAGAGGTTCAGTTCCTTCATTATTCATTTATTTCATCAGAATCAATTACATAGAAAGCGTCTTTGAATGGTGTGTATTTGGGAACTTGCAAGAAAGTTTTAAAAGCTCTTTAAACCTCGGTTTTGTTGCTTTCTTGCAGCCTCAAAAATACATATCTAGGGTAATTTCGGTACGTTTTGCAAGACAATATAAACGGTAATGTTCAAAACGTACCAAGTAGATTACATAGAGGATCTTAATATGTATACGGTTATTTCAGGCGAAATAAACCAGATTTCAAATTTCATTCTGTTCTGGTCTCAAAAGCGCTTTTAATGTAATTTATTTGTTTCCATACCCATTTAAATACTTTAAAGTAAATGGTTTACTCAGTTGTTGAGTACGATTGAATTTTCTCATTTCAGCTACATTTGTATTTCTACTATAAAGCTGTTTCATTATTTGAAACAATAAAGCCATTTTGTTTCTACCGAATGCAATTTAAAGTGCTGAAGAAGTCTAAAGATACCTACTGGTAAAGTTTAAAATTAGACGACTTATAAACATTTCATATAAGTTTGAAAATCGCACACGGACGCACACACATAAGTGACAATTACATGTAGGCTATATATAGCCCTTTCGACATTAATTAGTTTAAAAAGCTAAATAGATAACTGAGAAAACACACACACACACACACACACACACACACACACACACACACACACACACACACACAACAACAACAACAACAACAACAACAACAACAACAACAACATTAAAAAAGAAGATATTCAGCTATAAGGATATTCTCTCACATAATCTGAACATGTGTTTTCTTGATTACCTACAAGAGCGGTTTTAGGTGTTGGAGTCCGTACAAATATATGTCAGGTATAACCACGTACGAATCTCCCCCATTCCCCACCTGTCCCCCATTCCCCCTTTAGTGTTTAGTACTGACTGTTTTAATACTGCAGTTCTAGGTCCAGTTCTTCCAAGCATTATTAGCTTAAAGAGCTCGTCAATGACAAGCTCGTTAACTATTGTAGCTAAGATATTTTCAAATACATTGGTATTTTTGATGCAAAAATGTGGGTGCTTTTGCGTGACAGAAATTTTAATGTCACGTTAACTAACAACTTTGTTTAGTTTTGAACAACTGGGCCCGGGTATAATTCGTGCTTTGTTGGTATGACTTTTCATTGTGGGACTGTTTGGTCCTGTTAATTGTCTTACTATTGTGTGTAGTGTCATTGTGATCACATCGTTGGTGAATAAGGATCTGATTGTTTTGCATTTCGTTACTTTGTAAAATGTGTCCGTCGTAGTTTGTTTTAGGGCAGGCTTATCAGAGCTGAAAAGATAATTGATTATCAGTCCTGCCATTGTGATCGATAATCGATTAGTAATCACTGAATATTTGGTCATATTTTTACTTTTCTGGCTTACTGTCTGAGCATGACTATTAGGAAATATTATATTTTACCGTATATATTTGGACAGACAGGCCTGAGCAAACAGTGTAGACTCAGATGAGACGCCACAGAATGCGGCGTCTCATCAGGGTCTGGACTGTTTGCCACCCCTTCAGCTAGTTTTAGATACAACATTGGGGAGTAAATTGGTCTTATTCAAATTTAAGAACAAGTATGGTAAAGAGCTGAGTTGTCCGAATCCTTAGGATCAATAGAGTATTATAACAGACACAAATCAAATAATCGATTGTTAGCAAATCAGTGCCGATAATCATTTTTGTGGAATTTATCGATCGATTAATCGATTATCCGATTAATCGTGCCAGCTTTAGTTTGGTTACTCTTTCTCCTGGTGTCATTGGTAGGCTATGTTCAGTGATTTTGACTCTTCATGGATAACTCTTACAATTTTGATAACCGCAGGTTACAATGCTTATCAAAAATGTTGCTAAATGCTAAGTCATCAGACCATGACATATAAACAGGATCACGGAATGAAACCGCAGTGTTTAAAACATTGCGGTAGTTTATGCCACATTTGATGATTGTAGATCGTAGTTAATCAAAAAAAGAAGCTAAACGCTAGGGTTGACGTAATAAATGACAGTCTCTCAACCGTGAAATAAAGGCCATTGCCATGAAATGAAACAGCAATGTCCGGGTCAATTTTACGGAAAAGCACATGCAGTTTTGTATGATTGCAGCTGTTATATTTAATCAGAAAAGTAGCTTAACACTAAGGTTGACAGTGAAAAATACGTCATGGTATAAAATGACTCTACATAAAATGATTCTACATGTTTCCGAATATCGTGATTTTGTGTGTTCTTTGTTTCCAAAGGCAATCTTTTTTTTACTTTTATTTGAGGTCATATAAGAAAGAAAGAGTGATTGTAGGTGTAACAGTTATTCTGAAATGGACTTGAATGCCAAGGTGCACGCAAGTGTTGCTGAATGGAAGAACGGATGGACGAACGGACTGTAAAGCGGGCGACTATATCACACTTAAGCGGGTACTGCTCATGTCTAGATAAAACTTGCTGTTTAGAAATGGAACTACCGAGGAAAGACTCACAATCAATAAACATAGTCCTTTAAATGCATCGAAAAATTAGAGAATAAGACAGATTTAAAACACAATGCACCAACGCTAAACCAAACGTCCTTGAAAACAACTGAATAAACAAATAAATATTAAAAAGTATAAAGATATTCAGGAAAAGCCACAATCACGAAACACAGCCCGCCATTTCACAGGATACGAAACCGCAACAGAAATATTATTCGGGTTGAAACCTGGTTTTATGAGTACTCACCCGTCTAGTCTATCCATCTAACTAGGACAAACCGGGAAGCTTTATGTTCAGTGCTTGAACATTTAGCTGATATATCAAAATTACATCAGAAATAACATCACGAAAACATGCCTATGTAATTTTGCCCCCCTTGAACCCCACTTTTATATAGAAAAACTTGGGTTTACACGGGCATATATTATTTTTCTTATTTTTGCTCAAAACATAGATTGTGGGTACTCGTTAGAACCGCCTCACCGAGGCGGTTCTAACGAGTACCCACAATCTATGTTTTGAGCAGAACTCAAAACATAGATTGTGGGTACTCGTTAGAACCGCCTCACCGAGGCGGTTCTAACGAGTACCCACAATCTATGTTTTGAGCAGAAATATGAAAAAAATATCAGATTTTTGGCTAAAAACTTTTTGTTTTTGGAGATGAAAATTTCAATATATTTGAATAGGCGTGTTTTCGTAATGAGTGCACCATATTTTAGGGATCACAAAATAGTGATACCACTTATAGAATAAATCTACTAGGGGCTTAATCCTACTGTCTTCAACTCCACAAAATGTACTTTAATATTTATTGTTTTGTGTTTATGTGTCTACTGTTTGTCCCTGGTGAAGAATTGCAAAGAAGAATGACAAAATTCGAAAGATCCAGGATTATCACCAAGTACCCAGAACTGCAGCCTAGTGAATCGATAAATGTGTATATAAATGCAGGTCAGTTTTATCTGCTGTAAAGTTGACATTGTAAGAGAACCATACTTTATTCCTAAAGAAATAATTGAGTGAATTTGGAAGTAAGAAACAACTTTTAAAATCACTAGTGATAAAATGACCAGTAGCTGGCCAACAATATTTGATCATTACGTCTGAAGGGTTTTATGATCGTCTACATTAGACTTCTCACCCGTGAATTTCTGACTGTAACACAAGAATACAAATAAATAAGACAATAAACAGAAAGAAAAAAAGCCACCGAATAAGTTGACAGCAATACTAGCATTACACCAAGAGAGCAAGTCTCTGCAAACGAAACAGAAAGCCGTGGGCAGCCGTACAGTGGATTATCATAATGCTAGAACAAAGAGGACCCGCAGCAAAGTGGACACCGGAGTCGAGCTGCATAATACGGATGGAAACCCTACAATTCACACTTAATTTGTTATCACCACACATGAATATATTTGTCTTCATTCGACCAATATATTTGTCTTCGTTCGACCACTGTTGACGTATGTGGGTTTAGTATTGGGCAACTGTGCAACATATGAAGAAAACGAACTTGCGACAGTATAAATGAACTTAAGAAAATATAAAATAAACTTAAGATAATATCAGTTGAAGAGGAGGTTATTGTTACAGGATGCCCTACTATTAGCATCTCGTTAGGAGTCATTAGCTTCACGTAGGAGAAAACACACAACTGTATTGTTTTATTTTTCAGCTGAAAAGTATTGACATTTGTCTTATTTCTCCATGAAAATACATGTTGTGGGTACTCATTACAGGCACTACTAACGAGTACCCACAACATATGTTTTCGTGCATAGATAAGAAAAAAATATTTTGCGGATATCTCCTCTTATCTGGAGCTATGAATAGCATGAAGAATGGCATTTCATCACGAAAACATGCCTATATAATTTTGACCCCATTAAACCCCACTTTTATATAGTAAAACTGGGATTTACAGGGGTATACATTATTTTTCTTATTTCTGCTCAAAAATATAGATTGTGGGTACTCGTTAGAACCGCCTCGCCGAGGCGGTTCTAACGAGTACCCACAATCTATGTTTTGAGCAGAAATATGAAAAATATCAGAGTTTTTTATCTGAAAATTTTCAGGTTTTTGGAGGTGAAAATTTCTATATATTAGAATAGGCGTGGTTTCATAATGTCCTAAAATTCCCTATTTCATTTGTAACAGATCCACCTGCATTCTAAAATATGATGGAATAGTAATTGACAATTCATGCAAGAATACGCATAAACTGCAGTTCATCATTGGTTTTCCAAAACTATAATGGAAAGGCCATTTGTTCCTGTAACGTGCAAGAAGATCACTGTTGTTCGCTTGCAATCGCTATATCAATCTTATACAGGAAATAATTGATAAAACAAAAAGCATCTTCAAACAAGATGATAAGTGACTAAGAAAAGTAGACAATTTTTGCAATTTGATAGGTGCTGGGGGCTGATCACATGGGATAAGAACTCATGTGTTACTTAGATAAAGTAACACGAACTAACTAACTCATGTGTGACTTAGATAAACTACACCACAACCTCTTTATAACACTATTGTTTGGGTCCATAGCATAAACCGTGTTAGTTAAACAACCGTGTTATATCCAAGCAAAAATGTACAGATTATATTGAAAAATGACCATTTATGATCATTTTTCAATATAATCTATACATTTTTGGGATCCATCATTGAATCGTGTTATATCCGAAACCGTGTTATAACGAACCGTGTTATAAAGAGGTTGTAGTGTACCTAAATTATGGTGCGTCTAAACATCCAATACAGACAATCATACCCTTGACAACCTACAAAGCCACCGATTCCATTCTGATTATTCAATTTATACAGAGATAAATGACAGGAAGCGTATTTTGGTTTAGCTATTTGAGACAGCATTGCATGCCACTCGTCAGGGGCTACACTATTTGCAGAACAAAGTTTTGGTCTTCAGAGCTAAAAGGGTTGATAAACTTAACCCATTTATGCCGGGTGGACTCTGCTACCTTAACTCTTTGGACATGTCCATTTTCTGTATAAGGGGTGTCTGGTTAGTTTTTATTCTTATCATGTTTTGTAGAAATTTCTGAACTTAATGCAAACAGTGTAGACCCTGATCTGACGCCGCGTTCTGATCTGGGTCTACACTGTTTGCAAATGTCTCATTTATGGGACGCTAGGCTTAAATGAGTTAATACAGTGGAGCCTCAGTGGCTCGAATATCTTTTGAACCATAGAAAATTGTTCGAGACATGGGTAGTTCGAGCCACTGAGGGTTAATCATGGTGCAATGTCAGGAAGCAAATGGCGATAATTTAGCGAAATCTTTTCGATCTTCTACACAACAATGGTATGTTGATTGTACTTTTAGAATCGCCTCGATTCAACATACAATTTCATGATAAATTAAGAAAAACAAAACAAAACAAAAAAAAAACAAAAAAAAACTAATACTATTCTGCATGTTTATTTATAAAAAAAACCCCAAACAAACTAACTCTCATTACAGTGCCTTTTAATAACTCATCGCGACAATTGCAAGTGAACATTGACACATGAGGAAGTAACTCAAAGTGACAACAAGCTTCCGGGAATGGATTGACTTGTCAAAATATAATTCCTGATCGTTAATGTGCGTGTTTTAAATACATATTCTTTTACTTTCGTTGAATTCTCCGCAATTTATTAACATGTTTCTTCTATCAGTGTGCGTCAACTCATGAAACTAGGTCAAGGATAAAGGCTGTTAACTCTTTCGGCGGCAAATTTCAGACGACATTAGTCGTCTGCTTTTATATTTTAACAAACTATCGTTTGGAAAGACGTTTATATGTAAAGTTGAAAGACCGTAGATCCAGATGAGACTCATTGAGCCGTCTCATCTGGATCTGTGCTGTTTGCAAAAGCTATGATTATCGCCTGTGGCAGTGAAAGAGTTAACTGTCGTTTTTTTTCTCGAATATTTAAAAAAACGACAGCATCTTGTGCTATACTGTAAACGCGTGCGAATGTTTAACTTCACTAAATAAATCAAAGGACTAATAGTCCTAAGAGTCTGCTAGCTTGTAAAGTATTTATGGAGTGCTGTGTATCTTCTATGCAAACACAATACATGCAAAGAAGATAGGTGGCATTCCAATGCTACCAATACTACACCATAAGATGGAGCTCTATGGAATGTATATCAAACATCTGGGCATTGTACTACCTGAAAAGAAGACTTTCTTTAAAAAACTTTAAATGTACGTCAAGCGAAGACTGCATACGGGTTGAATGAGAAAGTCATAGCGAAGATTGTCTCCAAATCAAGGAAAGGATACTCCACTGAGGATATGATTTTTTTTTTCATTTTCCAGTGATAATGCTGGTTGTCAAGTGAAAAATAAGATGGCAAATCACATGGCTCTAAATAGTCATGATATGTCTTGGAATTCTTTTTTTTTGTATAATTTATCTCCTGCAAACAGAATTTCATTCATGTTGTTCACATTCCACATGTTGGTACAGATCCTTTTCTGTACAGCTTTCACTAAAAATACTAAACAACATGGTAGGCATTGACGCCCTCTTGAATCAGGACTAAATATCTCATCTCCTTGATGGATACTTTCTTGCAATAATACAGATGCATTTTCTTGTAGATTTATATGATTTGATGGACCTGGATTTTGCTCTGTATCCATATTTTCACACTTGCTTACAACCAGTGGTTTCATCCAATATTAAATTTACATTCAGACACAAGGCTTTGTGAGAAAATTTACTATTCCTTGAAAAACAACCAACATGAACACTCTGTACTACATGCTTTCACTATCAATTTCTCAAAATCAGTCAGACAGAAATGCATGCTACTTGTTTTAATGTATAAATAAGAATAGGTATTTACTGAGGCATTTATGTGAAACAGATATACATAAATAATCTAACCGTGTACTGAAAAACTAAATACAATTCTTTCTCTTCTGTTTTGTTTCTTTCTTCACAAAAAAAATCCATTTTATTATCTGCATATATAGGCCAATGTAGTGATTGGAGTAATGAGTAATGAACCTCTTTATTTTCCAATGAAGTTTACCACCTGATTATTCCAAATGAGTGTATCTCCAGCAGCAATTTCCAATTTCTAGAATTAGTAAAGTTCAACTCTAGATATGCTCCAGTTCATACAAATTCAATACTTGATGTAGCTCCACGATTGTTCTAGTGCAATTTTATAAATTTACTCTATCTTTATCAACTTATTATTAAGACAATATCAGATTAAATAAATTTGGAATGGCTCTGTTCAGTCCAGATTAGCTTTGATAACGGATTGTCATTTGCTAGTGCTTCACCTAAACATCAACAGATTAGCCCGACCAGCTATGCCTACCCTTTTCAAGAGATTTTCAGATGTCCAAAAAGAAGGGTCATAAACCTATAAATGGGCCAGCAGTCGTAAAACAACTCCGTGTCACTGAGGTGTGAATAAAGTTATTTCATGTAGAAGGAATGAATTAAGTGCCTGATTTCTTGCTATATTCAATATCGAATAAGTAGATTCTGATTATGTAATTACAGATACCTTTCTTTTCGTTCAGCTCCCGTTGCTAAGCACAACATCAAAGACGGCGAGCGGTCCTACTAATCACCCAGTGGCACCCCACGGTATACCCTATGACAGGCCACGGCATCAAACTATATGGATATTTATCATAAAAAATGTTATAGATGGACAAGTATACTTTTGCAATACTCGTCTTCATCCTGTTAAACAGAGATTTATATTGATGATGATGACTTGTGTTTGCTTTAAAATATTATGTCTAAAACTCTCGTAATTTTTTTTTTGCGCCCCAATGGCATCCAAATATATGTATATTTACCATAAAATATGTGTTTTAGACGGCCAGTAAAAGTTTTGCAATACTTGTCTCTATCTAAATAAACAGAGTATTTATACCGATGACTTGTGTTTGAACTTGAATATAAAATGTAATTTTAAGTTAAAACTTATTTTTGATAGACTATCAACTTACACCATTGGTCTCTTTGCTATATTTTAGCGTCAGTTTGAATCTTGGTGTTTAGGCGCCCCGAGATAATCGTTGAAGTAAGGTTAATGTCTTAAACTATCACAAAAACAAATTTGGATACATAAAACTAATACCCTGGTGTAATTTCAACATTCAGTTAATAAATACAATGAAATAATTTAGTGCCGTGTGGTTCATTGGGGATGCCGTGGGGTGCCATGGGGTGATTAGTAGGACCCCGTGCCGAGTTAACGCCTTGACAAAAGTAGCGCGTGTAGTACTACACCGAATTTTGAAATCTATGTTTCAAATTGCATTATCTAAATCGATTTCAGTTAAAGTTATGTTAGCGAAATAAAAAAAGTCATACAAAATTCCGCTGCTTCACATTCAGTTCACCGTAATAGTGCCGCATTGCGTCTGATTAAGAAGTAGTGCGCGTATAAATATACGCATAAATAGCTGTGATGAGAATCCGCTCGTAAAACCCCATGCGATTGCAAAGAGCCTGCTAGCTGTCGCTAGCAGACTCAAAAAAATGCATACATTTAAAAAAAAATAAATAAATAAATAAAATAAATAAATAAATAAATAAATAAATAAAAATATATCCAGAAACAAAAAAAAACAACATTTTTTATCAGATTTAGCCTGTTTATTACACGGGGGTAACCATAGGTACGTATACATGTAATCTTGTTCGGTGACCTATGACTTCTGATTACCATTTTCAATTTGACGTAATGCAGATGGGAACCAGAAGTCCGAGGTCACCAGACAAGGTTATATTTTGATCTATACAGATCAAAATATAACCTTGTCCGGTGACTTCTGTATAAATCAAAATATGACGTTGTCCGGTGACCTTAGGCTTCTGGTTCCCAGCTGTATTACACCAAAAAGAAAATTGAAACCAGAAGTCACAGGTCACCGGACAAGTTTGTATTTTTACCTATACTTTATGTAACGGCCAGGGAAATATTAATATTTACCTGTGCACATGGTTTTGACATAAGTTTTTAGTTTGTATGGAACTAATGGTTATTTGTTATCGTGCATACGTATACAAATCGAAGCACTGACAGCACTGGTGGCTGGATTGCCTCTGAGTGTAGGCTGGGAAAATGGTTCTAAACGGTGACTTTAGACTGTTTCACTTAACCTATAACATCCCCTAATTTAAGCAAATAGTGCAGAACCTGATCAGACGCCGCGTTTAGCGACGTCTGATCTAGGTCTGCATTGTTTGCTACTGTCCCAAGTGTCCCAGTCCAGGTTTTACTGATAACCCTCAATCAACAGCACTCTGACGTCACAGCGACAAGAATAGCGCGACTATAAATAACAGTTACCTGGATTCCGTCTAACGCGCTGGTCAATGATAAGTACGTGGACAGCTACCTTAAAGAAATTTGGCGCACGACTGTAAACAATCGACCCAAAAAGCTAACTGTTCAATAGTCTTATTTTTTGGTATGGAATCTAATAGACAAAGACATGATTGAGATGAGATAAAATTCTGAAGTTCTGGCTCTAGCTGTATAAAGGTAATGATGTAATAGGCAAGTTTTATTTCTAATAATTTAGATAAAATTCAACAAAGCACAGGTTCCTCTGTGAACATAACACAAGCCGTGCTAACCCACAAAAGGTGTCATTTTCATATACGCACGTACGCACACTCTCACTATGCCATCCGTTGATTTAATCAACAGAGCTTAATGATCGTTGAGGCGATCAGCGAAGACACTGATCGGACAGCAGTCCGCACGCATGCCTCAAAGACAGTTCTTAGTCTGTTGTTGCTCATATATCAATATTATTCTATAAACTTTTACCGGTTTTATCTAAAAATGGTACTGCATCGTAAACAAGTATTGACTGCGTTTTTACTTTTGAGTAAAAAAAAATATCAAGTAAAATACCTTACGTTACTGTCATATAGTTTGTGGCAAACAAAATGTTTTTATGATTTTTTTTATATTGAAATTGTACAGCCAACCCTTTTTATACCGAAACTCGATACAAGACGAATTTCGTTATAATGACAATTTGACTGTCAAGAAACCTTCGCTTAAGAGGTACAATTAGTCACAAAATATACAATATTGTTGTACTTAATAATTTAAAGAAACATATATGTAAATTGCCTCAGTGAGGTATTTTTAACAAATATCTTAAACTTTTGTTCTATGAGGAAATAAGAAAATAAACAAAAGCTTTCTTACATATCAATCTGCTCATTAAGTATTCTGTACAACAACAAATTCATTTTAATGGCAACATCCTTGGGAACAAATGCTGTCGTTGTAACGAGGGTTCATTGCATCAATGTTATTCTATAAAATTTTACCGGTTTCATCTAAAATGGCACTGCATCGTAAACAAGTATTGTCCGCGTTTTCACTTTTGAAGATAACAAATATATAATATTATACCCTATACGTTACTGTCATAAAGTTTGTAGCAAACGAGATTTTTGGTATTGAAATTGTACATTTCCCACTTTCAGACGGTGGGAGTCAAAAAATCATTACAGACAACACTCTTTATACCGACACTCGATACAACGACAAAATTCGTTATAATGACAATTTGACTGTCACGAAACCTTATCTTAAGAGGTAACAATTAGTCACAAAATATGTAAGAATATTGTATTTACTACTTTAAAGAAACATAGGTTTTGGATATTTGTTAGAATCGCCTCTGTGAGGCGATTCTAACAGATATCCAAAACATATGTACTATAAGGAAATATGAACAAAAGAAGATCTTTCTTACATATCAATCTGCTCATTAAGTGTTCTGTACAACAGCAAATTCATTTTAATGCCAACGTCTTTGGGAAAAATGCTGTCGTTGTAACGAGGGTTCACTGTATAACGAATTTTATCGTTGTATCAAGTGTCGGTATAAAGAGGATTGTTTGTATCACGACAAAGTTGCAATAACCGACGCACAAACAATGAAGAACTGCAACAGAGGAACCATCTTGGAATGGCCAGCAGAAAAAATCAGGGATGTGTAGGAATGGGTGGCCATTTGTGTGTGTGTGTGTGTGTGTGTGTGTGTGTGTGTGTGTGTGTATGTATGTGTGTATGTGTGTCATAGAGACAGAGAGACAGAGAGAGTCTTAAACTAGTTTTACACGATCGAAACCTCGCCTTAAATTCTAATGTAGCTCTATATTACAAATGTGCAGAATTGTTTTTAAGACAATGTTATATTTGGAAATTAATTCATAATGACGGCAATACGACCTAGAATTTATGATACCGATACCCATGTTATAGAAACTCAGCAGTAAAACGTTTATTCCGATTATTAAAGTTTCTTGACGATATGTTCTAGCGAAACAAATACGTTGAGAAATACACTATCGATTGTATTATGAGGGACATCGTAATCTCCACCCCTACCCAATCCAACAAAAAAAAAATAAAATAAAATAAATAAATAAATAAATAAAATAAAATAAAAAAATAAAAAATAAAAAAAAATAAATAAAAAAGAAAAAATAACAGTATCAAATTCAAACTCGCTTGCCATACATTTTATTAAATGTTATATAATAATAATAGGCAGCATTGGACTACTTTAGCCCTTAACCTTTAAAAAGCGGAATTTATATATTAACTGATTACATTTTATTTTTTCCCTGTTTTTTCTCTATTGAGAAGATACGCAGGAAATGTGAAGCCCAAGGTTTCGGTGACAATAACAGATATCTCATTTCCTTTCTCCTAATTAAGTCATGAACATAAAGTTTACAAGTTCACTTGCATATACAGGGAGTCTAGAATTTGAAAATATATTGATATTCAAAGACACCACATCTCAATGCAAAGAGGCTGCTGTCAAGCGATAGAAAGTCAGTTTGAAAGAAACCAATTATTTCCTTTATAAGATTTAAATGAAAACTGACATTCAATCTGTTTTTGCTTCTTTTCATATTACGCCATCAACAGAAAACTTAGAACTCCACGTATTGTACTGGATTCCTAAATTAAACAAGAATCCGTATAGAAAGAGATAAAGGTTTCTGCACAGCGCTACTAAAGGCATATTCCTTTATACCATATTTACCAAAAATATTCAGACACACTGAAAAAATATCTAGTAAATTTTACTAGTTGACTAGTGTTTGAATGGACAAAACCTCAAATTATGCATCACGAAAACAGGCCTATATAATTTTGACCCGCTTAAACCCCACTTTTATATAGTAAAACTGGGGTTTACAGGGATATACATTAGTTTTCTTATTTCTGCTCAAAACCATAGATTGTGGGTACTCGTTAGAACCGCCTCGACGAGGCGGTTCTAACGAGTACCCACAATCTATGTTTTGAGCAGAAACATGAAAAATATCAGAATTTTTTATCTGAAAATTTTCATTTTTTGGTGGTAAAATTTTCAGTATATTTGAATAGGCATGTTTTCGTAATGGATAATATTGATCATAATACTTTCAAACACTGCTACATACGTAATATAATTCTTACTATATTCATTAATGTTGTTATAGTCAATAGTAGTAGTAGGATTAAAATCTTCCGTATTATTATAACCGTTATAATCACTAGTAGTAGTAGTTGTTATAGTAAAATTATTATAATTGTTATTTTTATTATTATAATTATAATAATTACTAATTTAATCATTACTGTTTTTTATTTTTACTGTTATCGTTATCATGTTTTACCATATTATTGGGGTTTGTGGATTTTGTCTGTTCAAACTCTAATCAACTAGTAAACTTTACTTTTTTCAGTGCAACTAAATTCCTTACCAATCTTCTTCCAAATTTTAAACACATTCATTTTACGAACTATCGATGTATCCTAAAACCTACTGGATGAATAACAAACAGGGTAGACCCTATACCCTGGGCGGATCCAGGATGGTTTCTGAGAGGGTTCGATATAATCAAATTATCGTATTTAGTCTAAGTATTTGGCGGAAAGGTAGACGAGCAAACAGTGTAGACCCAGATCAGACGCCGCAGAACGCGGCGTCTTAATGTCTTTCATTAAATGCTTCTTTTCAGAGAAATAAAAATATCTGTGACATACCCTAAACACATATGGCGATATAGTGCAGACAAACAATTTATCAGCATTCTAAGACCTTGTATGACCTTGAAAGGGGGGTCATGGTTACCCAAATCAAATCAGTCCATGTCTCAACAATATATCTGTGCAAAGATCTTGTATGACCTTTTGTGACTTTGAAAATAAGGTCAATATAGCTATGTAAGTTTGGTGAAAATTCCTCCATTCCTTCAGGAGATAGGGTGCGGACAAGCCATTTTCCAAAATCTAACTCCTCCTGTGACTTTGAAAATGGGATCAAGGTTACCAAAATCTATTTAGCTCTTGTCCCTGTCTCAACAATATAGTTGTGCACGTTTGGTCAAGATCCATCCATTCAGAAGATAGGGTGCAGACAAGCCATTTTCCAAAAAAATGAGCCCTCCTGTGACCTTGAAAATGGGGGCAAGGCCACCAAAATCTAATCAGTCCCTTTCCATGTCATAGAAATATAGCTGTGCAAGTTTGGTCAAAATCCGTCCATTCATTCTTAAGATAGGGTGCAGACTAGCATTTTTCCAACATTCTAAGCCCTTGTGTAACCTTAAAAATCAGTTATTTTCCATGTTACAACAATATATATGTACAAGTTTGGTCAAAATCTATCCAATTTTTCTGGAGATAGGGTGCAGACAAGCCATTTTCTAACAACCTAAGCCCTCGTGTGACCTTGAAAATTGGGTCAAGGTCACAAAATCTAATCAGTTCTTTTGCATGTCCAAACAATAAAGCTGTGCATGTTTGGTCAAAATCCATCCATTCCCTCAGGAGGCAGGGTGCAGACAAGCCAATTTTCAACAATCTAAGCCTTAGTGTGACCTTGAAAATGGGTTACGGTTACCAACGTCTGACCAGTTCTTTTCCATGTCTCAACAATATATATGTACAAGTTTGGTGAAAATCCATCCATTCATTCAGGAGATAAGGTGCAGACAAGCCATTTTCCAATAATCTAAGCCCTCGTGTGACCTTGAAAATAGGATCAAGGTCACCAAAATCTAATCAGTTCTTTTATATGCCCCAGCCATACAGATGTACAAGATTGGTCAAAATCTATTTGTACCTTTGGGAGATAGGGTGCAGACAAGCCATTTACCAGCCATTTTCAAACAATCTAAGACCTCGTGTGACCTTGAAAATGGGGTCAAGGTCACCAAAATCTAATCAGCATTTTTCCCCTACCCAATGATAAATTTATGTAAGTTTGGCTAAAATCCATTTATTCATTAAGGAGATAGAGTGCAGACAAGATGTTACGCCGACGCCGACGCCGACAAGGACGCTGACGCCGACAGGAGCCGCACTAAAAACAATATATAAATATTTTCCTATAGAAAAATACAAAAAACCACTTTACTATAGAAATAGCACAGGTCCGACTAATTTTTTTGCCATAATTTGAATTTTAGGGTAAATTTTCGAGAACAAAACACAGAAACAGAAAAGACAAATTGTTTCTGATACGATATGGTCAATAAGAATAAAATATTATCATTTGAAATAAAACGTCAAGCAAAAAAACTTTTTTCCGAGTCATGTCGAAAGGACAGTATATGAAAAGTACTGTACTACTACCACTTAATCTTTAATTGTTTTCTTCACCCCTTGCGAAGCCGAAATGTTGTTTATTTTTTAACCCATTTAAGTCTTGAGACCCCATCATGATAACTGGCAAACAGTGGAGACCCAGATCTGACGCCGCCAAATGCGGCGTCTGATCAGGGTCTGTACTGCTTGCAAATAGTTTAACCATTTTTCTCTTGTAATATCTAAATCACATAGCCTGACATACCTAAAATTGAAATTGGACTCTTGCAATATATAATATGGGGAATTTATTCAGTCCAAAATGGGTTAAAGCAATGAAACAGAGATAACAGAACTGAGACTCTCTGAAGCTACGTTCTGTTTGATTTATAAGCAAAGAAATACTCGTATCTTAACCCTTGTCCTGCTGAACCCGGATAGGTCCTGCTTTGAAAACAGTGTAGATCCAGATCACTGATCTGGATCTGCACTGTTTGTCATTCAGTATGTGAATCTATGTCAACATTTTGGATTAAAAAATCTGATCGGCTGACAGTTAGATATGGGTGAGCATCTTAATAATTCAGCATGACAAGTGTTAACATACCAAATTACATAATCAGAAAAATAGCATTGCTTACTAACTTTTTCTCAGACCAGCTTTGAGCCCTCAACTTTATTGGCTCATAGTATTTGTGATTTGTGTTTTACTGTGTGGTTCCAACTATGAGTTAGTGGACTACTATGCGGATATATTTGTGACTGAAATGCATGAAACTTACAGGCGATGTTTCGCGCGAGCAATACTAGTTTTAGACCGCAGGTGGTTTATGCTGCTATCCATTCCAAGGTCAATATTCTCATACGATCAGGAAGAAAAAGTGGATGTATGGTGCACCAAATGAGAGAAGATAGATAAGTGATCAAGAATAAAGGCCGTAACAGCCGTAAAGGATGCCCTGGTCTCTTAGAGTTTCTTTGTAACAGGGAGACTGGAAATAAAGTTAAACATAGAAGAAAATGAAAAAAAAGAATCTGATACGAACCCAGCAGGAACACAACGTTAACACAACGTCGATTCAACTTTGATTCAACGTCAAGACGTTAAATCAACACTAGTACACAACGTTGAGACAACGCCCATACGACGTTGATTCTAAGTCAAGACGCTTAATCGACGTTGTTTCAACGTTGTTTGCCTGCTGGGAATAATCTTTGCTGTTGTGTAGCATTGTGGCCACCATCTGTACGGATGCCCTTTTTGTTTTCTGTTTTATTGTCATAGCTCATGTTTACATGACGTTATACATTTTGCTTTTCTTCTTTGTGTATTTTTATTTGTTTTGTAGTCTGGAGCTGCTTAATATAAGGACGAGATTTCACGCCTACTTAAACTGATTTAAGCGCTCCCAGTATTTGTGTTTTGTTGGTATGTCGGCCATTGCAAATGTACTGTTTTGATCGTTAGTATTTGTTTCACACCTCTTCTCTGACTTTGCTCCTAGATCGTGACCGTTCATGGATAACTTCATTAATATTATTCCATAACAGGGAACTATGTGTAAACATGAAAATAAAATTAATCACAATACAGAATGTAATTTGCCTGTGTTTATTACATAAAAGGAAAGAGAATAAAATGAGAGAGAGGGACAGAGAGATAGAAAGAGAAAGAAACAGAAAAAGATATGTAAACACAACCAAAGAGAAAGACTGTGCGAATGGACAATATCAAATGACAAATTGGTGATAGTATCAGGATTGAGGGATGGGTCTGGCACCTCATCACAAAAACATACCTATAGAATCTTATCCCCTTCAACCCCACTTTTATATAGTAAAACTGGGGTTTACAGGGGTACACATTATTTTTTTTTATTATGTTTGCTAAAAACATAGATTGTGGGTAATCGTTAGAGCCGCCTCACCGAGGCGGTTCTAACGAGTACCCACAATCTATGTTTTGAGCAGAAATATGACAAATATCAGAATTTTTATCTTAAAACTTTCAGTTTTTGGTGGTGAAATTTTCAATATCATCACGATAACATGCCTATATAATTTTGACCCCCTTAAACCCCACTTTTATATAGTAAAACTGGGGTTTTCAGGGGTACACATTATTTTTCTTATTTCTGCTCAAAAACATAGATTGTGGGTAATCGTTAGAACCGCCTCGGCGAGGCGGTTCTAATGAGTACCCACAATCTATGTTTTGAGCAGAAATATGAAAATAAACAGAATTTTTTATCTGAATTTTTTTCCTTTTTTGACTGTAAAATTTTCAATATATTTGAATAGGCGTGTTTTCGTAATATGGTTCGAGCTCTTTCACCCAAACAATAGCTATGCTGTTGACCGTTCCAAGACAAATTATTATTTCTGTAGCGTTTCTTCTCGTTTGTTCTGTCTTTTTCGATGAGGTCATTTTCTTTGATGTCGTTGAATACAAGTCAATCATTATCTGATGCTGTGATGTTGCCTTCCTATGGTATCTCTCTTTTGACAGGAAAGTTGTTGATCAGTTAAATACTTCAGTGCAGGGGGGTTCCAGGGTAGGAAACCATACTAGGCACAACCCTTGACAGGAAAGAAATGTGGACATGGATTTTATAGTAAACTTACCGTGAATAATGGAAACGACACATATCTTTTTTTATGGTAAAATGCTTGATAGGAATTTAAAGATATTTAGAGAATATACTTAGTACAAGTGGGCCCCCGTAGCCTAGTGGATAAGAGAGTTGACTCTTAATCCATTAGGTTTCTCACCGCTGTGGTTCGAGCCTCGCTCGGGTCATATGTGGGAAAGCCAAGTTCTGCTTACGGATGGTCAGGTGGTTTTTCTCCGGGTTCTCCGGTTTTCGCCACCTTCGATGAACGATCGGCTCGATATAAGTAAAATATTCTTGAAAGGGCCATAAAACCCAAATCAAAAAAAAAAAAAAAAAAATGTTAGTACAAGTGCAGTAAATGTCCCATGTGTGCTCGCTTTGTAAACGTGTAGTTTTTACGTACCCTTTATACATACTGGATGAACAAACAAGGATGTTAATAAATAAAGACAGCAGATACGATTCAACGTTGTTTCGTCGTGACGATGAATCAACAATTGTCGATTCAACATTGGTTCAACGTCATGACTTTGAATCATGACGCTGAGTCGACGGTATTTCAACGCGTTGTGCCCATTGAAACAACGTTGATTTAACGTTTTTCAATGCTAAATCGACACCGTTTCAACATTGTGCGCCCAAACAATTGCGATTGAACGTCATGACGTTGGATCAACGTTGAATCGACGTTGTTACAACGTTGTGTGTCCGCTGAAGTAACCTTGATTCAACATCAGGGTGGTAAATGAAAGTTGAATTGATATTGTTTAAACGCTGTGTGCCCGCTGGGATTAGAAGTGTAAAGATATAAAGGCGCCGTAAGAGCTGTTAGAGCGTTTGTCCGGTTCTGTAGCTGGCACAGACCATCAACTCTGTTCATCTAGCACTGAATGCCCAGCGGGCACACAAAGTTGAAACAACGTGCATTCAACATTGATTATTCACGTTGAATCAACGTTGAATCGATGTTGTTTAAACGTTGTGGGTCCACTGGGTGGACACCCTTCAGGGAAAGTTAATGGCAATAACAACGTGGATTCAACGTTGATTCAACGTCTTGACGTTGAATCAACGTTGAACTCACGTTGTTTCAACGTTATGTGTCTACTGGGTTGCCACCCTTCAGGGGAGTTAAAGGCAATGAGAAGAGCATTGGGCCTCGCCTTTCATTTCCTTTACCCGAAGGATTTTTTTGTGCTCCAAACCCCCCCCCCCCCCCCCCCACCCCCCCCCCCCCCCCCCACACACACACACACCACTCCTACGGCAGTAAATCTACGGGACACCTTCAGCAATACTATTTAAATATAAGTAAAATTATACTGTACCTTTTCTGCATATATAATCCCCAGGAGAGAATAACACAGGATTGAGCCTTAATACTAATTCACACAAAAAGCCAGCCTCCGTGGCTTGGAATATTTCAACTCGTTTTAAGGTATCTAAATGCACATGAATAGCTATTTCCGCTTTTAACTTATCCGGAAGAAGACCTAATGTTTTCTCTTCGTCCGTTGATTTATTGCACATCCATAAATAGTCGAACCACTTTATTACCCTGTCTTGGAGCCGAAGTGGAACTCTCCGCAATGACATGTAAGTCTTCACAGCATCCAGTTTGGCTGAAATAGAAGAGACACGTCATTACGAAAACACGCCTATTCAAATATATTGAAAATTTTACCACCAAAAAATGAAAAATTTCAAATAAAAATGCTGATATTTTTCATATTTCTGCTCAAAACATAGATTGTGGGTACTCGTTAGAACCGCCTCGCCGAGGCGGTTCTAACGAGTACCCACATTCTATGTTTTTGAGCAGAAATAAGAAAATTAATGTATACCCCTGTAAATAAAACCCCAGATTTACTATATAAAAGTGGAGTTTAAGGGGGTCAAAATTATATAGGCATGTTTTCGTGATGTACAATTATCTTAAAACTCTTCTCGAAAAACTACAGTATAACCTCAATGGCTCGAACCCGGATGGCTCGTTTACCCTGGATGATTTGAACTCGTTTTTCAGTCCCTACCAAATCCTTCCAATGGCGCAAGGAAACAAATATTTAGGGATTTTTTCTTATTCTATCATGGAATTGTATGTTGTGTGTACTCATTAGAATCGCCTCATCGAGGCGATTCTAATGAGTACACTCAACAAACAATCATTGTGTAGAAAATCGAAAATATTTCCATAAATTATCGCTATTTGCTTCCTGACCTGGCGCCATGATTAACCTTTAGTGGCTCGAACTACCCATGTCTCGAACGAATTTCCATGGTCCCAAAGATGTTCGAGCCATTGAGGTTCGACTGTAAATGAGCGCAAGATGAGAAGATATACGCCCAACTAAGACACAGACCAGCTTGCACACCCGCATAGTCTGATAAGTTTTAGATAGGTCCTTAAGGAGTCATGGTTCCTGTAGGCGGCGTGGACCGCGCTGATGTGTCTTAGTGCACATGTCGGGAGGTACCTTTTCTAAAGTTGCGGTTTAAATATACTGATTTAAATAGTCATTCAGGCCTGCTGTCTTTTGGGCATGTACAATCGAGCCAGCGCACGACAAAACCTACAATAAAACCCGTGTAACCAGCAAAGACTCAGATCGGTCTGTACATCCATCCGGTATGGCAAGGGCTCTCGTTTATCCCTCTATGGATAGCCTGGAGGCTGTAGAAGGCACATGGGATCCTCGAAGACTATCATCAGACTGCGCTGATGCGCAGGCTGGTCTGAGTTTCCGCGCAGGCTGAAACTGATTTAAATAGTTATTTATTCAGGCCTGCAATCTTTGGGGCAAAAACAATTGTCACTGCAAATTGTATCGAATGATAAACACTGAACAGAGTGCGCAGATGCATCCGCTTAAGAAGAATTTCACTATTCTCTACTTGCGTAATCATCAAAGACCCCTCCCCAGGCGTCATATACGCTGAAGGGAACCTTACCATTAAAAACTAAATGCTTAATTAATTAACCCTTAAAACACCAATCACAACTACAGCTGACGACATTTTGAAAAAAAACAACAAAAAACAACAACATTTTTTTATCATTTTTCAGAGAAAATAAGGCTTGACATTTCATATGAATCGTCAAGCCTTATTTTCTCTGAAAGATAATAATAAAGAAAAAAAAAACAGACTGTCTACTGCTACGATATTTCTTGGCACTTTAAGGATGAAGAAAGTTGTGTATACTGTACTTCTCGAGATGTTTATACATCAACCTCAATTAAGAATGTATACCAGGACAGGCGGCAATAATAACAAACGTTCATTTTCATCAAAACTTCTCTTGATATTGAAAACTAAATCTGCCTCGCAAATGGATCGAAGCGATTTAATCATAACTGCTTCAGAAAAGGACTTCAACCTGAGAAAATGTACCTTCCCAGCAAACACACAATGTCGCCACAACGTCGCTGCAACGTCACGACGTTGCAGCGACGTTGTAACGACGTTGTTGTGACGTTGTGTGTTTACTGGGTTTTGGAATGTGCATGCATCCGCATCCTTGCAGTGTGATCAGAATCATTGCTAGGCGCACTGTGGAGGACCAAGGGACCAAGACTATTCAGATGGACAGTGTAGAATCTGATTAGACGGTATGGCTGACTGAACAGACTGAACGGAATCTCTGTTGAGCACACTTCTGATCATAGTCCAAGACAACAGGAGGATCCAGAAAATTGGACTTTTCTTATTTCTTCATGAAGACGCTTGACCCCCACCCCCCCCTCCCACTCCCCCATGACAAAACCAACAAAATGGCATGTGCGCCCAGCGAAGACAGAACAGCCTGGTCATCCGCCCAGTCTGATCAGTCTTCGTTGTCCGCATGAAGACAGCTTGGTTCCCTAGCTACCCATTCAGCGCACAACAAAGACCCTGCCAGACTGGGCGGATACCCAGAATTCGCTGGGCGCACATTCATTTTGTTGGTTTTGTCATGGGTTGGCTCAAATTTTGTTGTTGGTACTCAGGAGAAGCGCCTTAGAAAGTCGAATCAACGTTGAATCGACGTTCTTTCAACGTTGTGTGCCTGCCGGGTAGTTTCATTTATTTCAACTGTTTCTTGCTTACATAGGGCCCCACTTTTCTGAACATTTTGAAATGAAGTAAAAAAAGACAAAGCTGACTGTAATCTGTATATCAAACAGACATTTTGGAGATTGTATTATATAGTAGTGACACATCTAAACAGCGATCATCCGTTATTCTGTATTTCTGACTCCTAAAAAATCATATTAAATATATGTTATACGACAGAATGCCTCACACAGTGACAGGAAGACATTTCAGTTATTGTCTTTGTGCTCCAGGGAAATATACAGAAATTCCGCCTGAAATGCTTAATGCGACGGATCAACTGCCAAGGGAGATAATTTTCACATTTAAATACTGGCCAGTAAACGCACACAACATTGAAACAACGGCGATTCAACGTCTTGACAACGTTTCAACGTTATGCACAAGCAAACACACATCGCTGAAACAACGTAGATTCAATGTCTTGACGCTGAATCAACGTTGTTTCAACGTTGTTTGCCTGCTTGGTGGCCTCTATTTGGATTTCCCTAAAGCAGCCTTGTCGTGAGCGAATTCAGTCTTTTATGAAGCTCCTTTTGAGAAGGGTTGAATAGAGTTTTGAAGCTGATAAGGTGTCTTTCGAAGAAGGATGGAGAAAATATCGGCAAAGTGCTCTATGTGTATTTATTCACTTTAAGCTCCTAGACCGATATTTGCTTTTGAATACCGTATATACCCTAAGTATATCTACACATTTATTCTTACCATTATTAACAAATTACCTTAATATTGTATCTATATCGCCAAATCAGCCCGCATCATAGGAATGACAAACTTGGCCAATGCCGAAAAATTGGGCCAATTCTATATTAGGCGACTTTTTCCCGAATTGTCCGACTCTCCGTATTGGCGGAATTTGTTAACGGGATAGATGGAATGCAGTTGCATCCGATTTTATGTCATTTTCAACGAATTTCAGTCATAAGATGATTAAATGCATGGTTATGGACTTGGCCATATAGCTGCTATGAAAAATCCTATTTATTATTATAATCTTCGCTGAGCAAAATTTTTTTCAAAAATTAAAGGATAAAATTGTTAAATGAAGAAATTATTTTGTATCGGCCCAATTACAGCTCCTTGGGCTGCTGTATTGACCCTCGGCTTACGGCCTTCAGCCAATACAGCAGACCTCGGAGCTGGAACTAGGCCGATACGAAATGTATTGATTAATAACATTATATTATTGGCCTGTTATTGAGCTAGGGACAAGCGTTGGTAAATAGTGAAATATTAACAGCTGTTACCGTTTCACCTCCTCCAGACATAGTCGGATATAAATCTTAGCTTGTAGGCCAAATAAAAACTAGATAAACGTGAAACATGAGCAAAGATAATAAACTAAGAAAACTAGACCAAGGTCACACAAGAATCAGTGTACAGACAACCCTCTTAATTAATACCAACACTGGATACAATGATAAAATTCGCTATAATGACAATTTGACTGTCAAGAAACCACCGCTTAATGGCTTAAGAGGTTACAATTAGCCACAAATTATGCAAGAATATTGTATCTAATAATTTAAAGAAACATATGTTTTGGATATTTGTTAGAATCGCCTCAGTGAGGCGATTCTAACAAATGTCCAAAACTTATGTTCTATGAGGAAATAAGAACAAAACAGGACTTTTCATACATATCAATCTGCTCATTAAGTATTCTACACAACAGCATATTAATTTTAATGGCAACGTCTTTGAGAACAAACGCTGTCGTTGTAACGAAGGTTCACTGTATATATGCATCGCCACCTGTAATTCTAATGTAAATTTATCAATGATTTTGGGTTACACTGTGAGTGATTTACAGGCGTGTACACATCCATAAAATTCGCAAAACGAAATCTATTTCCTTCGATCCCATCTTGGTCATGCGTATGTTGAGAATTTGATTATACAGGATATTGTAGAAATTTAGATCTACGCAAAGAAAATAGTTCCAAGTTTGCTGCACGGTGGATATATCGTAGTTCATTTTCCGTTTTGAATCTGGTGTCCCCTAATCAAATTGTGCCATTTTAATGTTAAGTCTGTTGGAGATGGAATGATAAAAGTTAGAAACCAAGGCATTGGCTAAATATCCTTTGATCCCAACTTGGGCATGGGTATGTTGAGAATTTGATTTAAACAGGATATTGTAGAAATTTAGATCTACGGAAAGAAAATAGTACCAATATTATTGCGCGGCGGATATATCGTAGTACAAAAGTCGTTTTGAACCTGGTGTCCATTAATAAAATTGTGCCATTTTAATGTTACATGTTGGAGATGAAATGATAAAAGTTAGAAACCAAGGCATTGGCTGAAAACCTTTAACGTGGCAATATAATCAAGACATAAAAAAGATCGGGTTCACGAAAAGGTAGGAAGAACGGATATGCTGAATAACCGCTCGGAAGGAGAGCAAAATATGTAGTGAATAACGCATAATTATGCTGTATGTGAGTTTGTGTAACAAAACTACTTATACAACTCAATTGAGGACAGCGTCGACCAAGTTCAGGCTGCACATATACACACATTCTAATTACGATCTTCACTTTTTATGCCAGTAGTAAGTAAACCGTAAATATCCTTATCAGACTGTGAGTATGTGCAAGTTGATCTTGGTATTCATTTTTCTTGCATACCGTAATAACTCTAAGCATTGGGACGGACATACCTTAGCAAATAGTGTAGACCCAGATCAGACGCCGCAGAATACGGCGTCTGATCAGCTTCTACACTGTTTGCCATTCGTCCACCATTATTTTAAACGCATCAACGTGTAGTGGAACAAACTTTTTACAAATTATAGGACAAGTATGGTAAGGAGTTAAGATGTCCCAATATTTAAAGTAAATTTGGTATATCTGAAGCATCTAGACTGAAGACAGAAGAGACGAGACATGCAAATAAGTAGATTTGACTGCGACAACTGATGGGAGCATGAACCGCATTGATCACTGGAATGAGAGACCCTTAATACGTCATCACTTGTATAACCAGGCTGCTTCTAATTAAGGGCACCATATTCCTCAAAAATTCATTTTATTCAGCAAGAAAGATTTAACAAATTGATATATGGTATTAATAAAGTTATAAAATGTGACACATGGCAGCCTGTAAAATTTCAGTTAGTCTCCCGTTCTTGAAATGAAATGACTTTTTTTTATCGTATCTTTGAATTAATGTTGCCAACATTAATTCAGAGATACGTTAAAAAAATCATTTCAGTTTTGATCCAGTTCAAAAACGAGAGACTAACTGAACTCTTACAGGCTGTCAGATGCCACATCATTTATGATTGTATTAATACCATATTTCAATTTTTTAAACCTTTCTTGGATAAAAAAATGTCTATTTTTTAGGAATATGGAGTCTTTAATGCAGCTGATAATATTAGCACGTAGACATTTCTGATAAAGAGAACATGTAAATGACTGAATGATAATAACATCTTGTCACAGTGGCGCTTCTCATGGTTCCCAAAACATATGTTTCGTGAAGAAATATGAAAAAAAAAAAAATTTTATACCCGTTTATCTAGCGCCATCTAAGCCAAAGGCGGATCATAACAAAAACATACCTATATAATTTTGACCCCCTTAAACCCAACTCTTATATAGTAAAACTGGGGTTTACAGGGGTATACATTATTTTTCTTATTTCTGCTCAAAAACATAGATTGTGGGTACTCGTTAGAACCGCCTCGACGAGGCGGTTCTAACGAGTACCCACAGGCGGTTCTAACGAGTACCCACAATCTATGTTTTTGAGCAGAAATAAGAAAAATAATGTATACCCCTGTAAACCCCAGTTTTACCACAGTCTATGTTTTGACCAGAAATATGAAAAATATCAAATATTTTTATCTGAAAATTTTCATTTTTTGCAGGTGAAATTTTCTATATATTTGAATAGGCGTGTTTTCGTAATGTCAGAGGGGTTCCGCCCAATAATGCAGACCGCTGCATGCTTCTGTTTTTCCTATATATTATGGGGAAATTCTCAACATAGACGTGTTTACGTAATAGTTGTCTCTGATAAAAACATTAACAAAACAGCTGCAATGATTTCTTAATCTGTTATCATCAATGAGACGAATGGATAAAAATTTGGGTTAGTCTCTAGCTTTAGTTCATGTATCAACGTTAAAAATCCAAGCCTGCAGTAGATAATGGTCGATTTTTAGAATAAAACCTTAAAATGCGTCTTTGTACAACACTGTGCTCCCCCACCTCCCAGCTATATGTTTGTGCCTACATAAGTATAGCACGTGACTTTTACCACTATCTGGGCTAATTCGGTAGACGATATTTTTTTCTTATTATCCCAGAAAACAGAATCTCCTTGTTATTGGGAATGTCTCTTAAAGAGCAAACCATTGTAACAGCCCTTTAGTTTTGTTCATTTTAGTAATATCACATTATATATAGGCAAATGTCAAATTATTCTGCACCCCACCCCCCCCCCCCCCCACCTCCCCACCACCCCTCCTTCTCTGAAAAAGGTGTCTATTCGAAAAGGATATAATTTTGTACCCCTTGGGAACAAACTCTTTCCTTTTAGAGTTGACCTCTTTTTCAGAAGGGACTTAGTGTGCTGAAAAGTTAGCAAACAGTAAGTAACAACTTACAGTAAATCCCTTGTAAAACTGATCCCAGTTGTTCAAATCTAACAATGTCGTTAGTTAACGTATCGTTAAAACTTTGGTCATTAAATATGGCATATACGCTATTATTTTTGCTGGAAAAATGTGAGTAGCTTTTTTCGCTACACACATTTTTTTTTCAGCAAAAATACCTGTGAATTAGATATGGTACTTACTAGAACAGTTAACATTTTGACCACTAACAAGCTCGTTAAGCTAACGATACTTTGAACAACTGGGCCCAGGTCGATAATCTACCAGGGTCCAATTGCTCAAAACTTAACGAAGTTTTGTTAGCTTGCCTGACGTTTAAATTTCTATCTTGAAATATGGCAAATACATTGATATTTTTGGTGGAAAAAATGTGAGTAGCTTTTGCATTGCAAAAGCTACTCACATTTTTCAGCAAAATATCAAAGTGTTTGAAAGTACCTCAGCTACAAGTGTTAATGAGGTTGTCATTAGCAAGTTTGTTAAGCTAACGATGCACTGAGCAACTGGGTCCTGATGCATCAAGTCTTCTTACAGTTTTGAATAGATACGGTAAAGCGTTAAAATGTCTGAATACAGCAGACGCTCGTTACAACGATAGCAGATGTGCAATTAAAATGAATTTGCCATAGTAAAGAATCCTAAAACGCAGCAAAATAACAAGTAAGAAATTGTCGCACAGTGAACCTCGTTACAACGACATCATTTGTTCCCAAAGACGTTGCCATTAAAATGAATTTGCTGTTGTACAGAATCTTTAATGAGCAGATTGATATGTAATAAAGGTCTTGTTTTGCTCTTATTTCCTCACTGAACATATGTTTTGGATATTGGTTAGAATCGCCTCTTTGAGGCGATTCTAACAAATATCCAAAACATAAGTTTCTTTAAAGTATTAAATACAATATTCTTGCATAATTTGTGACTAATTTTTACCTCTTAAGCGAAAGTTTCGTGGCAGTCAAATTGTCATGATGACGAATGTTGTCGTTGTATCGAGTGTCGGTATAAAGAGAGTTGACTGTACTTGTTTTAATCTTATTTCCTCATAGAATATATGCTTTGGATATTTGTTAGAATCGCCTCAATGAGGCAATTCTAACAAATATCCAAAACATATGCTTTTTGAATTATTTAAGAGTTTTGCATAACATCTGGTTAACTGTCATCTCTTTCGTGAAGGTGTGATGCCAGTCAAAATATTATTATAAAAATTGTGTCGCTGTATCGAGTACCGGTATATTTGTTTGTGTTGAGGTTTTACGGCCCACTCAACCCAATGGGGTCATGTCGAGCGCGGTCAGTTTACCTCACCACACTTTTACTGGGCAGGTTTAGTGTTCTAAGCGGTTAACCAGTATTGTGCACATTCTTTCGCCAGAAACTGACATCTGTCCTTCTTGAATCAGCGGAAGGGAGAGACTGGCCGTAGAAATTATTTCATGATAAAAAAAATCCATGAAAACATGTAACCGACCCGGCGGGGTTCGAACTCGCAACCTACTGATCACAAGTAGGACGCGAATCCAACTGAGCCACCAACGCCGTCTCGAGTGACGGTATAAAGAGTTGACAATACTGGATAATAATGGTGCAATTAATGGTTGTTTACAGGTTCCCAGCTCGTTCACAGCCACATGTACACCAGACATTTTATGTGAGAAGCTGCAGGCCCACTCTGAAGCGGCTTTCGCAACTAATATATCAGATTTAAGTGAAATTTTCCATAGGGACTAATGCAAGGGTTTCGGAAAATGGATTGGACGTCAATTCCAATTTAATTCAACGTTTTTTTATTTCCTTTATCTAATTAAGGAAGTCAGTTTAAAAATGATACCATCTGGAATGATTCAACTGTTAGCTGCAGATTTTCCAGGCACATCAGTTATAAAAACTGTGACATGTGTACATTTAGAACTCGTGACTGGAATCAATAATAATAACAAAAAGAAAGGCCATTTATCAAACAAAGTACTGCAGCACTTTGTGTCGATTGCCTCCGAATGTAGGCTTAGATGGTCCTGAGCGGGACTTAAGACTTAACCTTTAACTTCCTGTAATTTAATCAGACAGTGCAGACCCTGATCAGATGCCGCATTAGGCGGCATCTGATCATGGTCTGCACTGTTTGCCAATGTCCCAGCACTAAGCCCAGTCCAGGTTTTACAGATAACCCTTTTTTTACACAGCACTCTGACGTCATAGCGACAAAAGCGCAGTTATAAATAACAACGACGCACGGTCAGATTTCATTGGTCAATGATAATCACGTGGATAAAAACCTTAAGGAAAGTTAGGCTCGATTGTGAACGATCTACTAAAAATGTGAACGAAAATAGATCTCATACACATGCGACCGTAATTATCCAGTTGTCGGACATTAGTTTAGGTATATACTGAAGTCAGAGATACAGACATGTAGACAACGATATGAGCAAACAGATCCGGATCAGATGCCAGACGATGTCTGATCAAGATCTACACTGTTACCACTCATCCAGCAGTTCTTAGACAAATAAACAGGTAATCACATTGACGTTCAGATTTTAGAACAAATGTGTTATGGGGTAGTCCCAGTGAGTACATAACGTTGAAACAATGTTGAATCAACGTTGATTCAATGCCTTGATGGAGAATCAACGTTGTTTCAAAGTTGTGTCTAGTTGAAACAACGATGAATCAACGTTGATTCAACATTCTATCGACGTTGTTTCATTTTTATGTTCCTGCTGGGATGGTATCGGAATATTTACGGTAAGTACGGTAAAAGCAAATAATAAAAGCGCTGACAAGCTTATGCAACCATCTTATATTACCAGAATCATAGAATCAAGGCTTACTCTATAAGGCATTGGCGAATATCGAGGATCTGATGGGACTGCAATACGTGACGTTAGCTTAATGGCACTGTATACATCATTTTGTCATTTTTACAAGGGAGACAATTTGGGGAAACAAATTCTTTTCTTTTTGAGGAGATTCCCTCTCCGAAAGGAGGCAAAACAAGTTTGAGAGAGTTCCTTCCACTGAAAGTCCATCAGTTACCCTAAAGGTACACCCCGCCAAAAAAAAAATTGAATATATAAATAAAAAAATAAATATATAAATAAATAAATAAATAATAATAATAATAATAATAATAATAATAATAATAATAAACGAGTAAATTTTACCAGTTAATTTGTGCTTGAATGGACTAAGCCCCCATATTTTGTATGTTGCACTGTTTAAACGTATCAGGGCTAAAGATATTATCCTCAATATTCAAACACGAGATGATCTTTTATCGTGTGCTAATATTTCCATGCTGATAACTATACGTTGTTGTATGCTTATCACAAACTGTAGAAAGTTATCTTTTATCGTATGCTAATATTTCCCTGCTGATACCATGTGTAAATATAAGCTAATTATATACTGTCGCAAGGTTATCTTTTATTGTAAGCTATTATTTGCCTGCTGATACCATGTGTTAATATGAACTAATTATATACTGTCGCAAGGTTATCTTTTATTGTAAGCTAATATTTCCCTGCTGATACCATGTGTAAATATAAGCTAATTATATACTATCGCAAGGTTATCTTTTATTGTAAGCTAATATTTCCCTGCTGATACCATGTGTTAATATAAGCTAATTATATACTATCGCAAAGTTATCTGTTATTGTAAGCTAATATTTCCCTGCTGATTCCATGTGTTAATATAAGCTAATTATATACTATCGCAAGATTATCTTTTATTGTAAGCTAATATTTCCCTGCTGATACCATGTGTTAATATAAGCTAATTATATACTATCGCAAGGTTATCTTTTATTGTAAGCTAATATTTCCCTGCTGATACCATGTGTAAATATAAGCTAATTATATACTATCGCAAGGTTATCTTTTATTGTAAGCTAATATTTCCCTGCTGAGAGCCATGCGTTGATATAAGCTAATTATATAATATCGCAAGGTTATCTTTACCGTAAGCTAATATTTCCCTGCAGATAACCATTCGTTGTTGCATGCTTATCACAAATTGCAACAAGGTAATCTTTAATTGTGCACTTATATTTCCAAACTGATAGCCAAACGCTGTTACATGCTAATCATATATTATTTTAACCTGAGCTTATATTTCTCTGATGATAGCCATATATTGTTGTTTGCTTATCATATTCTGCGGCAAGATTGTCTTCTAACGTGTGCTAGTATTTCTCTGCTGCAAGCCATAAGTTTCTGTACGTTTATCATGTACTGTAGCAAGATAAACCTTTTAGCGTGTGCTAACATTTTTGCCCTGTTGATGTCTATACGTTGTAGTATGCTACATTGTAGCAGGGTATCATTTTATCGTGTGCTGATATTGACCCGTTGTTGTATGCTAAATATATACTGCAGCAGGATAATGTTTATCGTGTGTTAATTTTACCCTGCTGATAGCCATCTGTTACGTATGGAAATCGTATAATACAGCAAGGTAACATTTTCCTGCCGTGTGCCAGTACTTTTTTCCTGCCGCAAGTCATCACGAAAACATGCCTATATAATTTTGACCCCCTTGAACCCCACTTTTATATAGTAAAACTGGGGTTTACAGGGGTATTCATTATTTTTCTTAGTTCTGCTTAAAACATACATTGTGGGTATTCGTTAGAACCGCCTCGCTGAGGCGATTCTAACGGGTACCCACAATCTATGTTTTGAGCAGAAATGTGAAATATATCAGAACTTTTTAACTGAAAATTTTCCTTTTTTTGGTTGTAGAATTTTCAATATATTTGAATAGGCGTGTTTTCATAATGCAAACGCTGTTGTATGCTTATCATATACTGCCGCAAGGTCATCTTTTATAGTGAGCTAATAGTTCTCTGCTGATAGCCATGAGTTGTTGTGAGCTACATGTAATCATAAACTGTAGCAAGGTAACCTTTTATCGTGTGCTAATGTTTCCTTGACGCAAACCAAACGTTGCTGTTTGCTAATCATTTACTGTAGTGAGTTAATATTTTACCCTAATCTGGTCGGTTGTTTAAAATATTTGGCCGAAACGATCAACTGAAAAAGGCCGAAACAAGCCAGGACCAAAACGACAAATAACCAGTTGGTAACAGCTTTTACCCAAACGCGCAAGCGGCGCTGAGGTAAAGATCTCAAAAGCTATTAATCATATAGCGCCTTCTTTCACGAAAGATGGCCATAAGTAAAACTGTAACAGACGGTTATTATTGAACCCTCAGATTGAACCATGCTCGACAAAACCTACAATAAAACCTGTGTGACCAGCAAATACTCAGATCAGCCTGTACATCCACCTACCCAGTAAGCATTCTTTATAAATCTATAGCGGGCCGTTATCGGCCCGTCAGGGTAGCTGACGGGCCGATAACGGCCTGCTGTAGATTTATAAAGAATGCTAGCTGGGTAGTCTGGCAAAGGGTCTCGTTTTCCCTTTTAAGATAGCCTGAAGGCTGTAAAAAGCACATGCGATCAGCGAAGACTGATCGGTCTGTGCAGATGCGCAGATTCGCTGGTCGCAGAAGTCTTATTTCAGGTTTTGTCTACGCTGGCCCTATTATTATTTTTTTTCAGAGAACTTGATCTTTCATGTGAATTGTCTACCTAGTCTTATTTTCTCTGAAAAAAAAATGAAAAAAAAAAAAAAAAATAAAAAAAATAAAAAAATAAAAAAAAAAAATAAAATAAAATGTCGCCTATTTCAGTTGTGTTCAGCGTTTAAAGGGTTAAATTCGTGTTTTAAAATGTTGAATGGCATATTTTCAGCTGCGGCAAACGGAAAGGAGCATATGCCCAAATTATTTTACGCATGTGTCTTGTCTGTTGAGGGTCTTCACCTATAAATCTAGGTCAGGATAACTGCACTCATCGATTGTGACTTTTTCTGGTCTGATATTCCTTTTTAACTGTTTTGGTGTTAAAAAGGGTAGGAAAGGTAAAACTGTGTTTCAATGTGGAAAAAATTATTTCCATTTAGGGTATTCCACTTTTGAATCAAAGCACTGACAGCACTGGTGTGTCGGTTGTCTCTGAGTGTAGGCTGAGAAAATGGTCCTTAAAGGGTACTTAATGCTTTCATTTAGCCCTTAACTTCCTGGGCCCAGTTGTTCAAAGCTAACGATGTCGTTAGTTAATGATTCGTAAAAATTTACATCGAGTGACATGCAAATATGCTGAAATTTTTTGCTGAAAATATGTGAGTAGCTTTTGCAGTGCAAAAGCTACTCATATTTTTTCAGCAAAAGATATCAGAATATTGTATATTGAATCCGCTAAAACAGTTAACGAAATGACCCTTAACGAGCTCGTTAAGCTAACGACGTTTTGAAAAACTGGGCCCTGAAATTTAAGCACACAGTGCAGACTGATCAGACGCCGCGTTCTGTGGCGTCTGATCTTGGTCTGCACTGTTTGCCAATGTCCAAGTCCAGGTTTTACAGATAACCCTCTTTGCACAGCACTCTGACGTCATAGTGACAAGAATTGCACGGCTATAGGTAACAGTTACCTGGATTTCTTACCAACGCGCGGTTTGATTTCACTGGTCAATAATAATCATATGGACAACACCATTAAGGAAATTTTGGTGTATGTGGCTCGATTGTAAACAATTAACTCACATCAGTAGCAATACTCATAGTCCTTGGAAGTGTAGCCATTTACATTTAATGAGTCATCATGTGTTATTCTCCATGATTTCTGGACGTCCTGATTCCCGCACTCATCCCAGTTGTTATATAATATGCTGAATTTAGGGGTTTGTATGAATTTGATTATATGAAGCTTTTCTTTCTATGGTTGTGTTTTAAACCTCTGTAATAAAAGTTATGGAAACTTTTGCTTACAAAACCGATATCTGAAAAGGGGTGGAGCCTAAATCTGTGCGCGAAGTTCGAAGTTGAAAACACGCCTATTTAATATATTGAAAATTTCACCACCGAATACTGAAAGTTTTCAGATAAAAATTCTTATAGTTTTCATATTTCTGCTCAAAATATAGATTGTGGGTATTCGTTAGAACCGCCTTGGCGAGGCGGTTCTAACGAGTACCAACAATCTATGTTTTTGAGCAGAAATAAGAAAAATAATGTACATGTTTTACCATATAAAAGTTGGTTTTAAGGGGGTCATAATTTTATAGGTATGTTTTCGTGATGTTTGAATAAAACAAATAAAAAACAACAACAAAAAAAACAAAACAAAAAAAAAAAAAAAAAAAACAGACAACATTTAAAATACATGTATAGTGTGCTTACTTTTCGCACACAATACGACTTGACATTCATTTCAACTGTCTGTAAAGGAGGGAATTTGAATAAAATGTCAAGGCTTACTTTCTGTAAAAAAAGAAAAATAAATACGAAAAAATAACACTTATTTTCATTACACGATTTAGCCTACATTGTACTTAAGCTTAAAATGCAGGTAACGGTCGTCAGACACGTGTAAAGTACTGAATTGCCTATCTAATCCAGTTTTGTGGGTCCAGCGCTGTGGGAAAACATATTCAATCAGTAGAGAGAGTGTCCACTTTCAGATATCTCTCTGCTGTCGGTCCTTATCACCATGTACCTCGATGTCTGATTCATTGCTAATAAGCGGCTATAAGTCTAGCCTATCATAATATACATCACAGTTTTCATTTGCCGGAAAAAGAAAAAGAAAGTCTCATAACGTTTACAAGAAGAAAATGTTTAAGTCTGTGTTGCTTTAGGTGAATTGTTATTAGTTCGCGTGTGAGGTGACAGACAGATGAAAAGATAGTACATGGAATTGTCTTGAATGTGAAATGACAAGGCTTCTGTTTCCTCGGAAATGCTCTTTTTCTTCCAGTGACAACTGTAAATTGGCCCAAAGGTATTGTCATAAAAACGACAATAGGAAACGCCGGGAGGAAGAAAACTGTAATATAAATTTGCAACTCGGACTCCGTTATTTGCTAATAAGACGGAATCTCTCGGCGAGCAAGGAGAAGGCTTTCATCAGACAATTGATTTGTTCGGGCAATAAGGAGAAGAATCAGTACATTTCATTTCCGTCTGTCACAAGCAACAGTTTTATTTTCAAGTTCTCACTTAGAAATAGACACTAAACCGATATTCCAGGGAGCATAGCATGATTAAACAGATAGAAACCGGGAAACAAGGCCGTAAAAACTTCAAACAAAACAGATTCTGAACAAATGATTATCCTCAATAAGACTTTTTAAGATTTAAATTGGAATGTACATTTGATAGTATCGTCCACGTACTGTGCACATACTGTTTCTAGTTGTTTGTTTGTTTCTCTCACTTCGGAAAAAAACGTTCCGCGCTAAGAATGTTTTAATGTGTTGTTTGTTTGATTTGGTTGTGGAGTTTTACCCTTGAGTGAATAAGTAAATTAAATGTTAGTCATATGCTCGTCTGCTTAAAGGCATGTCTGTAAAACTAATGACATCATTTTTTTGTCCCATGCGGAAGAACAGTTAGCATTGCGGATTTATTGTTAATACAAATTCTTTAGATACTAAGGTTTATCCCTAACTCGTGGAAAATGCAGATTTTTTTCTTCTTTTGAACACTTTGAAACTACTATTAATATCAATTTAAATATAAAGCCCCAGCTTTATAAATATATAGCGGGCTGTTATCAGCCCGTCAGGGTAGCTGACGGGCCGATAACGGCCCGCTACAGATATATGCAGAATGCTTACTGGGCTACCTAATTTCTTCAAGTTTCAGTTTATAATGCTGAAGTAAGGTGCAAGTTGCTTCAAGGTGTGCAGGAAAATACAATGTGCAATGATTTTCAAGATTTCATTTAGTTCTTAACTTCCTAAAATTTCCTTTGTCACGTTATTTAGAGATCACACCAGTGTCGTTAAGATCTTGTGTGCTCCTTTGAGATACCGCTGCGTACCTTTTACACTGTTTTTATAATTAGTTTTACTTGCCCTCTTGAGAGTGTCAAACTCATACATTTCCCCCTGAAATATAGAGTTCTGCTGATGTGAAGTGCTGAAATGTGCTGCATCTTCCATGCTAGAGGCGCGGGAGTTATCCCACACTTCATTATCTGTCATAAATATAGACTTGATCTAACTGAGTCTGGGGTGGGGTTGTGGTGATGGTTGTGGTGTGGGTGGGGGAGGAGTTACAAAGATACAAGTGAAGAAACCCAGGAAATTCCACAATCACGAAGCACAGCCTTCCCGAGGTACCAAAAGAAGGAGAGAAGACGAACAGATAATAACAAAACAAACGGCTCATGGAATGGTCAGTACGAAACTACTGGGGTGGGTGTGTGGGGTAAAGGGTGGGTAAACCAGTTTTACCCGCTTGAAACATCACCTTTAGTTCTGATGCAGCTGCAAATTACAAATATATGTTCGGGTCCTCTACAAGTTTTTGTTCTTGTTCTTTACTTCCAAGAGATGCTCTTTTCAGATCATGTCTTATTGGGGTAACTGTTGACAATTTTAACCAACATCTAGACTTTTGTTATACATTTGAGCCAGCGCACGACACAACCTACAATAAGACGTGTGCGACCAGCGAAGACTCAGATCAGACTGCGCATCCGCGCAGTCTGATCAGTCTTCGCTGATCGCACGTGCTTTCTACAACCTCCACGCTGCCCAAAGAGGGATACATGATAATTCTTGCCATACTTGGTGGATGTATAGGCTGATCTGATCTTTGCAGGTCAGACAGGTCTTATTGTAGGTATTGTCGTGCGCTGGCTCATTTTATACAATAAGACACGTCTCATTCAGGCCTTGTCTGTTTGCATACATAATAACGCCCGTCTACTTGATTTTATCAGTACTTACCTTAAATCTTTGGACTTACCATACTTGTCCTATAAACTCATAACTTATGTCCAAAATATTAGATGAGTGGTAAATAGCAGAGATTCTGATCAATGTATCAAATGTTAATTTGGTCGTTTAGGTATGCATGAGTAGCATGCTAGAGTAGTTGCAGGAGTAACGACCGAGACACAGAATCCCTCTGGGACAGTCAGTTCTTATATTAAGCACAAAATCACATGTGTAGATTATGACGTTCTATTCACGACTTTACAATTATAATACTACAAAAGTTTAGCGCAGGAATAAAGGTTCTTACGCTCTATGCGGACAAGGAAGACTCAAATCAGACTATGCATTCGAATAGTATGATCAGGACCCTCATGCCCGATTAATACATAACTAATGGATACTGTAGAATATATGGATGGACTGAGAGGGCCCTGAGTAGAAAACTGCGCAGATACGTAGGCTGATCAGGACCTTTGTTGCACGCAAAATAGGGATCAAACATGGTTTTTAACATTCGCCAGGGCTCGAGGAAGGTGTTGAAAACCGAGGCCGGAGGCCGCGGTTTTCAACACCTCCCAAGGGACCCGGCGAATGTTAATCCATTGAAAAACCTTGTTCGATCGCTATTATTGCATAAAATTTGAAAACAGTTGCTATATTGCGGGTTATTTCTTGCTCTATTTTGTTATCGTCTTTTCACCGATGTCTCGCGAACGCAATTTCCACGGACAATGCTCGTTCTAGGGCCGGGAAGTACACATCTCGTAACGGCACATCTCATTTTCTGAAAAGCCAGATCAGTTCAGTGTCTCGATTTTTCTAGATCCATTTCATGTCCTCTAAAGCGAGGCTTGTTTACTTTAAAGGCATCAAGTCAAAGCGGCATGCGCGTAAAGTTCCCTCATTTCAACTGATTAGAGCAGTCATTAATCGAATAAAAGCGCACTTTGAATTGTAGCAGACGATTTTTTTTTTTTTTTTTTTTTTTCCGAGAAAATAAAATTTGACTTTTCATGTATCTTGTCTGCTCTATGCAGACGATTCAAAAGAAATGTCAAGCTTCATTTTTTTTTTCGTGAAAAAAGAAAGAATGTCGTCTGCTACTGTTGTGTATGCCTGTCGGGTTAAACCCATTTATGCCGAGTGGACTCTTCTACCTGAAGTCTTTGGACAGGTCCATTTCCAAAAGAATGGGTGTCTGGTTAGTTTTTTTTTTTATCATTACCATGTTTTAAGGAAATTCCTGTATTTAGTTGGGACAGTGTAGAGCCTGATCAGACGCCATGTTCTGCGATGTCTGAACTGGGTATACACTGTTTTCCAATGCTCTTTTATGGGACGCGAGGCATAAATGGGTTAATTTTCGGGCTATATAATAAACACAGCATTACTACTAGTACAGTATTGTGATCTGAGGCTCTGCATCACCGTCCTCTGGATTTTCCAAGGTCTCCAGATTATATGAGACACAAGCGTCTGGAGTGATCTGGAGACATCCACTTGACGGGATACAGAGCGTCAGATCACATTACTGTACTAGTAGTACTTAATAATGTGACTCACGAAAACATGCCTATATAATGTTGACCCCCCCTTAAACCCCGCTTTTATATGGTAAAAGTAGGGTTTACAGGGGTATAAATTATTTTTCTTATTTCTGCTCAAAACACAGATTGTGGGTACTCGTTAGAACCGCCTCGGCGAGGCGGTTCTAACGAGTACCCACTATCTATGTTTTCAGCAGAAATATGAAAACTATCAGAATTTTTATCTGAAAATTTCATGTTTTGGTGGTTTTTTTAATGGTATATATCTCCGACAGAACCTAGTAACGCCCTTTCAGAGAACCAGACAGAAATACTTGGCGAGAACACTTAGGCCAGACGAGTGTTAAGTATTTTTTTCAATAATTAATGAGTCTGTCAAATTATAAGTGATAAAATATGTGGGTGAAAATTTTGCGTCGTAATGAATCCTGTTTCTCGCTAAAACGAAATACTATACGTACTGCAGTAAGACCAGTTTTTATTCCGTACTCGGGCTGAAACTTTTACAGTCGAAACTCAATGGCTCGAACATCTTCGGAACCATGGAAATGTGTTTTAGATATGGGTAGTTCGAGCCACTGAGGGTATATCATCACGCCGGGTCAGGAGGCAAATGGCGATAATTTAGGGATTGTTTTTGATCTTCTAGACAATAACAGTATGATGAGTGTATTCATTCTAATGAGAACGCAAAACATAAAACTTCAGGATAAAATAAGAAAATTTCCATAAATATTTGCTTTCTTGAGCTATCGGCAGAACTTCGTGGGGACTAAAAACGAGTTTGAATTAGCCATAGTAAACGAGCCATCGGTGTCCGAGCTCTTAAGGATCGATTGCAGGACCTATTCACTTAATGTTGAGGACTCTGAACAGACTGCGCAGATACACAAAATGCTCTGGTTAATCATACTATAAGTACCGTATTCGACCTAATTACCGCACATACCCCTATAAGCGCACAGTCAAGTAATTCTGTAGTCTTCAGATTACGGCGTGTACTTTTTGTCTACTTCTTTATAAAGGCATATGTTGTGGGTACCCATTTGAATTGCAACGACTTGTCGATGCAATTCAAATCAGTACCCAAAACAGATGCTTTTAGAAAGAATATCAGAAAAAAAGAATAAAAAAAAAGAAACATCGCGTAAGCACCATTAAATCAGTCATTTGCTGATCTTGTTTTACTTATAGTAGGTGGATACATAATTTAATACAAGTTTTCACAGTAATTTTGAAAAACCCAAGCGCACGGTGCGGTTATTAGGTCGAATACGGTAATAACAGATATTTCAGATAGCGCACGTTACATTATCAAAACTGGGGATGGGGACACTGACTTTCCCTCCATCACAGCCATGCTGATCACAGCCATGCTGATCACAGCCAAGCTGAATACACCGTACTGCGGGGGCAACTGGATAGTAAACTAAAAGCCAAAAAGTATTGCCTTTGGAAACAAAGAACACACAAAATCACGAAAATTGGAGAGTCTGTTTGATTGAATCTCTTCATATGCAACTGTAGTTTGCGAGGCTGCATACGCTCCCACCCCCCCCCCCCACCCCCACCCCCACCACCACCCCTAGCGCCGGCTTAAGTGGTATTCCATCACGAAAACATACTTATATAATTTTGACCCCCTTAAACCCCACTTTTATATAGTAAAACTGGGGTTTACAGGGGTATACATTATTTTTCTTATTTCTGCTCAAAACATAGATTGTGGGTACTCGTTAGAGCCGCCTCGGCGAGGCGGTTCAAACGAGTACCCACAATCTATGTTTTGAGCAGAAATATGAAAAATATCGGAGTTTTTTATCTGAACATTTTCAGTTTTTTGGAGATGAAATTTTCTATATATTTGAATAGGCGTGTTTTCGTAATGGATTTTCAAAATAACCAGGATGGGCTAAATGATCCCAAAGGAAATAAAATATAACCTGCACTATGATGATTACGGCGAGACTTTTTACGGCCATCACACGGCACAACACCAGCCTGTATTTTTCTCCCATCCCACATGAAAATAAAAAAATCGGTAAATATAAAATCTTAGTAGTACTAACTATTTTGGCACGAAATCAATACCCCGCTACTTTCCCGGCACTGCCGGGACATTAAGAAGGTTAAAGCCTCGCACATTAGCTGTTCATGTGTGTATGTGGGGGAGGAGGAGTGGGGGGTGTGGGGGGTGGGGCGTGTGAGGCAATGGATACAAATGAATGGTGCATGACAGCAGAACTCGTATCCAGTTACTGACCACCAGGTCATACATGTAAGGGATTATACAGGCAAAATACTTACTTATCGATTAATATTATTGCAAATGAAACTGGAAACAAGAAATGGAAAGGAATGAGACCTACTTAATGACAAATTAGCCGAGTTGAGATCTAGAGAGAGTCATAAAATTTCCTACAAATTGCTAGTGCACCAAACGATAACTCCGATCAAACTGCGCATCCACGCAGGCTGATCAGTCTTCGCTGTTCGTCTGAAGACGCTTTAAATCCTTGGCTACCCACAGAAGACTCTGATCAGACTGCGCGAACATGCATGCTGATCTAAATATTTTTTTGGCACAAATGTAATCATGTAGGAAATGTTGTGCCTCGGCTCAAATGAAAAGAGTAAAAAATAAAAAAAAATAAATAAATAAATAAAAACAAAAAAACAACAACAAAAAAACAAAAAAAAAACAACAACAAAAAAACACAAAAAAACACCCCCCCCACCCCCTAAAAAAAAACAAAAAAAAAAACATATGGCAACATTTTATACTGAAATAGTAATCTACTGGTACATGAAATTACACTTATAAATAAAACAGAATTACTTTTATATGTAAAATCTAGACTGAACCTTACTAAATCTGGTGTGCTGCCGTGTGCGTTTGTAATAAATTTTCTTGGCAGCACTAAATACCAAATGTTTGAAAAAGTTGTTAAGAGCAGGTGGCGACAAGCAGCAAATTGAACGTCCACCATCAGTCTTGATCAACATATTACGAAAACACGCCTATTCAAATATATTGAAAATTTCACCACCAAAAAAACTGAAAGTTTTCAGATAAAAATTCTGATAATTTTCATATTTCTGCTCAAAACATAGATTGTGGGTACTCGTTAGAACCGCCTCGCCGAGGCGGTTCTAACGAGTACCCACAATCTATGTTTTGAGCAGAAATAAGAAGATAATGTATACTCCTGTAAACCCCAGTTTTACTATATAAAAGTGGGGTTTGAGGGGGTCAAAATTATATAGGCATGTTTTCGTGATGAACACACACCCCTCGCAGACATGTTTCAGAGGGCTCATCACCACTGAGCCACCGCAACTAACAAGAGTCACAGGAAAAGCGTAGTATAGATGTTTATTACTGCGCATTACGAAAACACGCCTATTCAAATATATTGAAAATTTCACCACCAAAAAAAATGAAAGTTTTCAGATAAAAATTCTGATATTTTTCATATTTCTGCTCAAAACATAGACTGTGGGTACTCGTTATGTATTTCTGTATTAAGAGTAGCATCGGGACCCAGGGTGAAGTTGGCCGGCTGTAAAAGTGCTTTGAACCCCAAGGTGGTGTATTCTACTGACCGTTCTAAGGTGGTGGTTCCGGTGTTAGTCTTACTCTTTATTGCTTTGTGGTTTATTCTACGAGGCGATTTGTTTTAAGTCTTGCCCTGTGTTATTTTGTTCTTGTGTTTTTCAGTCCTTTTAGTATTGCGATTACCTCGTTTGGGGAAGAGAAGCTAACCTTAGTTCTTTTTGTATGTTTGTTCGATTTGCGCTTGTTGGGTTTTGTCTGTTTCCTCTTCCTCTTGGTGTCTGGGAAGGGCTGCGGCTTATGATTGTGGCACTCCCTGGACTTTTCTCTTACCTTTCTTTGGCAAACGCCCCCTAAAAATGACGGAATATGCACCAATGTATCCAGTCCCTTTTATTTTGTTTACTAAATGAAAAACGTTGTACGTATCGAATAAAATATGAACATGGATAAGGTTAAAATTAAAGTAGTTATGCTTTGTTAAAAGCTTAATGCGTTTAAAAAACGATAAAATATTATCAGCAGGTACAACTTAGAATAAATGTCTCAAGTCAGTCAGCTGGAAACATCGACGTCGGATACGATAGAATTCAATGCAGTATTTCAGTGTAAATAATGCATAACAACTTAGACAAAGTGCTCTCTCTTCTCGTATGAGCAGACAAGAATGCGTAAGTCAAGTATGAAGTCAAAACCACATGCTCTGTTCTAGTTATCTTATCCAATTCCAAACGTAATCTCTGTTCAAGGGAAATTTAAACACTTTATGAGAAATAAGGAACATAGATAATCGATCCAGTGCCCATGATTTATTCATGCGTGGACATTGGATCATTGGTCATGGCTAAACTCAACAACTTTGACACATCTGTATCAAGCATCTGCATCAATAAAACATGCCTATATAATTTTGACCCCCCTTAAACCCCACTTTTATATAGTAAAACTGGGGTTTACAGGGGTGAACATTATTTTTTTTATTTCTACTCAAAACATAGATTGTGGGTACTCGTTAGAACCGCCTCGCCCTCGCCGAGGCGGTTCTAACGAGTACCCACAATGTATGTTTTGAGCAGAAGTATGAAAAATATCAGAGTTTTTTATCTGAAAATTTTCAGTTTTTGGAGGTGAAATTTTCAATATATTTGAATAGTGTGTTTTCGTAATGGTCTCATATGCATCAAACAGCTATAACCCTTCAACAATCTGTTCAGAGATATCATTACAGCAGTTTTTCATTATTAGTAAAGAAATGTTGATTCCCATAGTTTCATAATTATTGAAGCTTCTGAATTATAAAATATACAGTCACGTCACCCGTTCCGGGTCGTCGCCTTATACGGATCATTTAGTCTTTGACAGGCTATCCTGAAAGAAAGAAAGCCACTTGGCATAAAACTTACCCTTAGTTATTTTTCTTATGTATTCCCTATTTGAATTCATTAAATTTCAATTCAGATGGATATCGACATTATTGATTAGCTGTGGTATTTTAAATTCCGGAATTCCCTTGTTCTAAATTTAGACGCGTGTTGCGGCTGCTTAAATTTTGAGTTTACACAGTTTATTCCTGGAATACATTATCCGTGTTATTTGTTTTTATTGTCAGCTCGAAGTGTAGTCAAAGGCAAAGAGAAGAAAACAAAATATAAAGCGGTACGTATTTGTGGCTGGTCAAATAATTTGTGTTTTGGAGCTTAAAGCGGGTCGTCTAGTTTCAGCGTTATTTTCATTTGAGTAGTTCATGCAAATTGTGCTTCCAGAGAACTAGAGGAAATGCAATGTAACAATGTAAACAACTAATTAAGGCGAGCGGTATCTTTCCACGGGACATCATTACGAAAACACGCCTATGCAAATATGTAGAAAATTTCACTTCCAAAAACTGAAAATTTTCAGATAAAAACCTCTGATATTTTTCATATTTCTGCTCAAAACCTAGAGTGTGGATACTCGTTAGAACCGCCTCGCTGATGCGGTTCTAACGAGTACCCACAATCTATGTTTTGAGCAGAAATAAGAAAAATAATGTATACCCCTGTAAACCCCAGTTTTACTATATAAAAGTAGGGTTTAAGGGGGTCAAAATGATATAGGCATGTTTTCCTGATGTTATTCTGGTATCTGCTGGTGAGATGCAAAAAAAAAAAAAAAAAAAAAAAAACTACTAAAAAACCAAAATATGAGTGTGCCCACAGATGCAGGGTTGGCTTTTGAAGCCAAACCAGAATTAAAACGTTTGATGACTTTTGCCCGTCTCTTTTTATTGAGTTGTCATCGTTTTTGCTTTGTCAAATATTGCGACTGAAACACCAATGAATGCCAGTCGCTAAAAAGTAAAAATGTTGCCGAACTGAGGTAACAACACAAAGGTAATGCAAAGAGGAAGAAACTTGAATACATGTAGAGCTAAACTTAACAATATTGTATATGCTTAAAAATACTGAATTAAGCTTGCAAGTGAGGAGGTTAACCGGCAACCTGTGCGCTGGTTAAACTAAATGAATAATACATTTATTCATTCGTTAAGTCATTTTAGTTACAACCTATAGTGCAACCTAGCTATCGTAGCACATTGAACTCAGACAAAATGATGCCTGAATGATGCATAAAGCTCTAACTAATATTTTAGGGGTTTAAAAATAATTTGAAAAATGGGGAAAAAAATGACGAGGTATTATTTCATGTTCAATGTTTGACAATGGGATATTTCTATCAAGTCTGCGTGCTCTTGTGTCTGTCTATATCGAGTGCCCCGATATTGAGGTCTGACAGTGGTCTTGTATCATGGAATTCTGAGACATAACCCAAAGACATGTGAAAGAAAGCTAATCAGCACTTTGCACTCATATAATTTGTCTATCTAATGGTATAAAGATATCCGATGGCAAGCAATCCTGTAGATTCGAACCAGTCATTGACGTGTAACTGACACGAAATTGGTGACGCGACAGTTTTGTCACTTTAGCCAGCTTGAATGCCAATTAAAACTGTAAATTTCAAAGTTCCTGTCTTATGAGTGTTCCACACGTAAACTGACTTTTATGGTCAGCCTACATATTTGTTCCAAAGTCATTTGGTAACATCTGACCACCATCTCTTCACAAAGATGTTTATACGTGTTCTAGGGTTAGATAATATACAATGCAAGGGTGATTTGATAAGCAAATGCAGTGTTGGAGAAAAATACTATTAAAGCATTTATATTCTATATGGCCATGATGCATATCTTGTATGTTCATTCTAATAATAGATCGTAAAAGATTGAACGATCTTATGCCCCGGATGCTCCAAATGCATTTTGAGCTCGGTCTGTCTTGCAGGTTCAGAAAAAGTGATGCGCATTTTTGTTATAACATACAGGGTCATAGGGCCTTCTTTAAAGCTGGCTTTCATTAGCTATCGAACTCGAAACATCTTTTTCAGAGGCTGTTTCAAAAGATTTTACTATACAAGGTCTTTGCAAGATTAACAAATTAGCTGCCGACTCCAAAGAACTTAAACAAAGATTGAGAGCTATTGTGCCAAGGATGCTCTAAATGCATAATGAGAAAATTTGTTGTTACAGAGATGAATTTGTTTGCATGTTTTCGCTTTATATGGTAATGAAAGCCATTTTGCGTGCCAGTTCCAAATAATGTTCCTAAACATTTACTAAACATAGTCAAGTGGTTTACGCTCTCGATTTGCAAGTCGAAAATCATGTTTAAACAACATTCAGATCTATGGAAATTTACAATCATGTGTACACCTAGAATATTGTCGTTTGTCGATGTACCCTGTATTGAGCATAAGGATGACAAAGAGGTGCTTTGTAAATGACAATGACACTTTTGCGATCATAAATTTTCAAAGTAAATATATATTGTCAGTACAGTAACCTGACCTGACGTTCTGTATCTCGTCGAGAGGGTGGTAGTTATAGGCTCTCATAAGATCCTGCACTGAGTAGGATTCGAAAATCTGAGACCATACACGAAACGTAGTGCAGAGTGCCAGATAATAATATTTCCGTAGTACATTAGTAATGGTTTGTGTATACCTTGAACGTTAACCCTTATCCTGCTGAACCCGAATATACCCTGCCTTTGAAAACAATGCAGATCCAGATCAGTTGACTTCTTCAGAAGCCAACTGATCTTGATCTTCACTGTAGCCATTAAGTATGTGAATTTATAGCAAAAATTCGGATCAAGTAACCTGATTGGCTGAAATTTAGAAGTTGGCGTGGCTTCTTAATCTGTTCAGCAGGACAAGTGTTAAGGATACCAAGGAGATTCTACGTTTTTAGGATTTAAGAGAAACAACTTTTGTAACATACTATTTGCTTTTTGCACATCAAGTCCGTTCTGAAAAAGGGCTGTACTTGTAGGAGAGAATTTGCTTAACTTGAAAATGATCTACTGTTAAACAAAATAATTTGCCCTCACTGGGAGCAAATTCTTCCCTATTAAAACAGACCCTTTCTCAGACGGAAGGCGAACTTTCCACAGCGTTGCTTCCGTTGAAAGTATATCAATTCCCGTTGTTTATTCGCATTTCATCCAAACTGTCATATGTGTTTGGTGTGTTGTTTAAAGGCTGATTACTCGGTGTAATTAAGACACATGCCCGTTATATACTTGTTGCTGCAGCTGCCTTGTAGCTGACGTCAAGTATTAGAGAATATTGTTTAAATATGGAAGAAAATGACGTTTCTTGAAGAGAGAGAGAGAGAGAGAGAGAGAGAGAGAGAGAGAGAGAGAGAGAGAGAGAGATATTAAATAATATTATGCTAATTGTATAAGTGATTCAGATTCATTACGAAAACACGCCTATTCAAATATATTGGAAATTTCACCACCCAAAAACTGAAAATTTTCAGATAAAAATTCTGATATTTTTTTTATATTTCTGCTCAAAACATAGATTGTGGGTACTCGTTAGAACCGCCTCGCCGAGGCGGTTCTAACGAGCACCCACAATTTATGTTTTGAGCTGAAATAAGAAAAATAATGTATACCCCTGTAAACCCAAGTTTTACCATATAAAAGTGGGGTTTAAGGGGGTCAAAATTATATAGGTATGTTTTTGTGATGAATGGCTTTATAAATGATCAGTAAAACATCTATCTGATATATGCGGTTGTCGTGTTTCCTTAGTCTTGTTAGTTGAAGTGTATTCGGGAGACGCCTACGGTTTGCACATCATGCGTAATGCATCTTTTGTCTGATGTCGTTTTTACGACTCATTCTCTGTGTGGGCTGTTTGTTGTTTGCAGACACATACTTTTAATTAAGTTTTTTTTCTCGGGTCTTATCTGTAGTCGAAGCTTTTTTTTTTTTTTTTTTTAAATGGCATTTTCCTTTATATCTCTGTTTCTACATATATCACAGAGTTAATTTTACAGACAAAGACTCAAGGAAGACTGAAATTTTACTAACGCTGTTACTGATAAAAAAAATCCATTAACAACGGTGTGTTATATTCATACAATCTTGCACTATACTGCTAAAGTGGTGCCTCTTTCGATGTCATTACTTTGATTACTCAGGAGGATTAACTGGTTTTAATGATCTCACTTGTGAACAAATACCGTTATTTTACATCATGTGGAGACAGAAAATATTGTATATTCCAACACAAATGAAACTGAAATTGTACTATAAAATTTGGCCGTACAATAATCAAATGTAATATGTGTTATTTAGAGAGAGAGAGAGAGAGAGAGAGAGAGAGAGAGAGAGAGAGAGAGAGCATTACGAAAACACGCCTATTCAAATATATAGCAAAATTTCACCTGCAAAAACTGAAAGTTTTCAGTTAAAAACTTTGATATTTTTCATATTTTTGCTCAAAACATAAATTGTGGGTACCCGTTAGAACCGCCTCGGCGAGGCGGTTCTAACGAGTACCCACAATCTATGTTTTTGAGCAGAAATAAGAAAAATGATGTATACCCCTGTAAACCCCAGTTTTACTATATAAAAGTGGGGTTTAAGGGGGTCAAAATTATATAGGTATGTTTTCGTGATGGAGAGAGACACAGAGAGAGAGACTAACTTTTTTGTTCCGATAAAGCGTGGTACATATCAGTGTCTAGTTAAAGGGATACAGTACAGGACGAAAATAAAATCAAAATCATCATATAAAAATAAAGTGTTTTGTTTCAGAAATTTTCTGCACATATCTTAATTTTCACTGTCGTATTATTGGCTATCTTAATAATTTGACTTATTTGTTCTGGGATTATTCATAGTAAAAGAGACCTAGTTTAAGAAAATGCCATTTCTAATATCTTTACTAGAAATTAGTGCGGCCGAACAAGTGAATTGTAGAAATGTGCGTGGTTGCGCACCGATTTTGGTGCTGTTCATTTGAAAAGATTTGTTTGTTTGTGTTGAGGTTTAACGGCCCAGTCAACCCTTTGGGGTCATGTCAAGCGCGTTCAGTTCACTTATAAACTATAACATAGGGAAAGATAGGACTGATATAATACTTCCGTAGTGCCACATAGTTCCGGTTACGCTAAACTCAAGCCAGTTAACCGTTACCACTCTCTCGGCTAATTCAGCATACGAAATACTAATGATATTTTCTCTTATTTTCCCCAGAAAATTAGCGTTGCTTTTTCATGCATATTGTCTCCAAAGACATTAGTTTGTCGTATGCTGAAAACTTTACGCAGCATGCTAAACGTTGACCCTTTCATTCCTACAGACCAATACAGATACCTTTGCAAACAGTGCAGGTCCAGATGAGACGGCTCGTAACGAGCCGTCTCATCAGGATCTACACTGTTTGCCATTCTGTTATTGATTTCTGACTGAAACCCCTGTTTGCAACAATGGATGTTTACAAACTTAGTGATGTCATGGGGGAGAGAGGAGGCGTGAAATGGTAAATCATTTAAAGATACTGTACCAATATCAACAATGAAAGACTCTGATCCTGTCGTAGATTTACAGGATGATCTGAGCTCTCTCTTTTGGTATATTTGGTCGAAAATACCATGTTCTTCATTCCGCGATTAAAAGCTTTTTTTATATATATTTTATACGGCCTCTTTTTGTTTTCTATGTTCTGATAGGGCGATAATTACGTATATATTGGCACATATTGTGCAATAACATCTGTTACAGAGCTGCTTGTTAAAGGTGATCGATGCTAGGCCGGAATAGAGCGCCATTTGGACACGTGTTACGATCTAAATTTGCCTTCCTCTCTACATGCCATTTCAATGAATCCAAACGCATTGCTTTAAAAAGCAAATAGGTTGAATGTTAAAGGAAGGAAACTTGCAAATAGCATTAAGGCCAATCATGAGATGCCGTCCTAATTCGGAAATAAAATTAAGTGTTCATTGACGTCATCGGTCGTATAGCAGATCATTTACAGCTACAAAAGAACTGTTGCAGTATGCAATATACATAAAAATCAATTTGTTCGGGAGTTCTAATATACTTACAGCCGTAAAACTTGCACAATATTAATAATAGACAAGAAAGCGAAACTCTTATATAAGTTTAGCGTTCACGACAACATGTCACTGAGTTCACTGCATTGTTGTTACCTTGGTGTACTGTGATACATTCTAGTAGATCCTAGCATAGCACCCTTTATATGACTTGAGACACAAAAAAGGGTCCGTATGTCATATGCGAACAATGAAAGCACAGATCAGCCTGTGCACCTAAACAGCATGATGAGGGCATTCTCTGTCCGTCAGTATATTTTTATTATACATTGATTCTGTAAGCGGACAAAATGCCCAGCTTGTGAAGATGCGTTACCCGCATATGGGTAAAAGGTTCCTTTTACTTACGTTGAACATCATACATTCGACTCTCGTTATCTCGAATTCCAATGGACTCTCTGAAATACTTCGAGATATCCGTACCATGACATATCAGACTTACAGAACTGAGGAAAAATTAAATCGAACAACCACATTGAACAAATGTATATGTAATCTGACTCCTGAAGTTAGAGATGTATTAAAAATATTGTGGAAAAGAGGAGAAATTGCTCCTGGGGAGCAATTTCTCCTCTTTTCCACAATATTTTGTTACCTGTTATTAGATTTTCATGTTTAAGCAGGGACCAAATTTTCAATTCGAAATAAGCGGTTATTCGAGATAAGCGAGGTCGATATAACGAGAGTCAACTGTATATATAGGACGTGTCATGTGAACATATCCATGTTGTCTCAAAGGTAAGAGTACTGAATTTCAAGACACAAGGTATTCAAACAGACATTATGTGTTTAAATCAAGTTAACTGGTGAAAATCAAAGTAAATAACTATGTTACGTAGCTTTTCTTGCTAGTTGGCTGATTTGTTTCGTTATGTTGAGTAAACCAAGTTTGCTGTTGAGAAAGGAAATGACAAATATGTTCAATGAGAAAATATTCTATCAATTTTCCGGCGGTAGTCAAGAAAGTATGAAAACTGCCAACATAAAGGCTGTGTCTAATCCCTTGCTTTTGTGTGTGTGTGTGTGTGTGTGTGTGTGTGTGTGTGTGTGTGTTTAAATGAATCATGTTCTGGTTGATTAATTTGGCAAACTGGTAACTAAAAACGACGGCTGAATTCAGCTGGTGGTTTTCTTTTGCTCAAGTATTCCAGTAGTGCTGACTGACAACCCAGGGATCTCCGCGAATGTCTCAACACGTTGTTTCTGTTGAGCCCTCATCTTTGCTTCATTATAAGGTTTTATCTTGGTTTATCTGTTGCCCGTCATGATTCATGGATGAGTTAGAAGACCTCCACACGGACCGACAAAATATATTTTACCACTATGGAAGCTGAGGGCGAGGATTGGGATCCCGTAAAGCTAGATAAGACCCTTCCCCCCCGCCCGCCCCTCCCCTCCCCCCGAAACACACAGACCTAGTAATTCATTACTGACCGTTCGATCACGGTACTTCCATTGTGGTACTTTTTGTAAGTTGTTATGTAGTGTTTCAGTTTCAAATGTCCTTCTTTTAATAATTATGTAAGTTGATTATATATTCAGTTATGTTTGTGTAACAGAGTTCCCACCTTTACGGAAAAGGGTTACCAACTCTCCTTGCCATCTGTTCTCTTGGTGGCTGCTTTACTGTATTTGTCTGTCTTTCCCTTTGGTGTTGGGGGCTTGATGTGGATCTAATTGTATCAGTTTCTGAGTTCTCGTATTTACTTTGACAGGTTGGTTGCATAAGATACTCTATCAATTTAAATGACCTTTCTTTTATACACTTTTTAGTTTTATTTAAAATGTATAAAAAAGAAATAATAACGAGGATTAGTTTGACCGCAAACGAAATATGATAATATAATTTTAAGTAGCTATTTTAAGGAACAATGTTCACCTGTCAATGTTAGGAAGATGCAGATAAATCAAGCTGGTAAAATATTGACACTTATTATACCTTAGCGATATTTATAAGCTATATTAGAAATCGAAAGCATAGCAAGTGCAGGGTAATATTCTGTCATATTACCATGTAATATTGCCCTCGCAAGTAATATTACCCTCTGACGTCACTTCGGTAAGCGCATTGTGTCCCATCACGAAAACATACCTATATAATTTTGACCCCCTTAAACCCCACTTTTATATAGTAAAACTGGGGTTTACAGGGGTATACATTATTTTTGTTATTTGTGCTAAAAACATAGATTGTGGTACTCGTTAGAACCGCCTCGCTGAGGCGGTTCTAACGACTATACACAATCTATGTTTTGAGCATAAATATGAAAAATATCAGAGTTTTTGTATCTGAAAATTTTCATTTTTTGGAGGTGAAATTTTCTATATATTTGAATAGGGGTGTTTTCGTAATGCGCAGGGTATTATTCTATCATGTGTCCTTGCAATAATACACTTAAAGCAATTCGGTATAATTAAACATTTCTTGCCCTTGCCCTCGGATAACATCAACTGCCTCGGGTAAACAAACTGTCATGAAAATGATCGGTAAACAATACTGCTAATTGAAAACTAGTATTATTCTTTATTTCACGTTTTTCGCTTTACACTTTACAGTAGCTGCTAGTGATGTTTTATATTCCGTTATTTTCAAGGAGGCTGAGAGCTTTGAGCTAATGAAACTTCGTTAGTACAGTTTATTTCTGACGATAACTTTCATGTTGCAATTCTGTTATATGTGATGGTTAATCTCATGTGTTTTCGTCCAACTAACAAACTCCAGGTTTAAGCATTCTGAGTTTTATTGTATACCATTATGTTTGCCATACCTACCTGAGGCCTTCGAGGTTTAAATGCACTGAATAATATGCTATGTGATCCTTTTTTATTTCATCCCACGTGAAATTATCCACAGAACAGAAGCAGAAACAATAAGCCAAGAGATATCAACAAAATCATTGGTATGTCTAGCAATACGAGAGACATCAACAAGAACATTAGTATGGGTAGCAATATAAGAGACATCGACAAGATCATCGGTATTGGTAACAATACAATATACATCACAAGATCATTGGTATTAATAACAATATAAGACACACTGACAAGACCATTGGCATCCATTGCAAAAAAACATCAACAAGAACACTGGTATTGGTAGCAATACAAGTGAATGAACAAGAATATTAGTATTGGTAACAATACAAGACACATCAAAAAGACAACTGATATTGACAGCAATACAAAAGAAATCAACAAGAACAATGTTTTTGATAGGAATACAAAATACATCAAAAAGACCATTGGTATTGGTAGCAAAACAAGGGACATAAAAATGAACATTGATATCGGTAGCAATACAAGAGACATCAACAAGAACATTGGTATTGGTGACAATACAGGATGCAGCGATAAACCATTGATATTAGTAGCAATACAAGAAAAATCAACAAGATCATTGGTATTGGTAGATATACAAGATACAGCAATACGATCATTGGTATTGGAAGCAATAAAAGAGACATCAACAAGACCACTGGTATCTGTAGCAATACAACAGAAATCAACAAGCCATTCGTATCGGTAGCAATACAATTGGTAGCAATACAAGAGATAAATTAACAAGAACATTGGTATTGGCAGCAACACAACACACGTCAAAACAGTAGTATTGGTAGCAATATACGCTCGTAAGAGACATCAACAAAGTCATTTGTATTGGTAGCAATTTAGAAGACATCAACAAAACCATTGCTTTTGGTAGCAATACATGTCATCAACAAGACCGTTGGTATTGGTAGCAATCTGAGAGACATAAACAAGACCATTGTGTGGTTTTGGACATTAACTAGACCATTGGTATTGGTAGCAATATAAAAGACATAAGCAAGACCACTGGTATTGGTAGCAATACACGAGATATCAACAAGACTATTGGTATTGATAGCAATACAAGAGACATCAACAAGACCATTGGTATTTGTAGCAATACAAGAGACATCAACAAGACCATTGGTATTTGTAGCAATACATACAAGAGATATCAACAAGACCATTGGTACTGGTAGAAATACAAGATACACCCACAAGACAGTTGGTATCCGTTACAATACAAGAGACATCAACATTTGTATCGGTAGCAGTACAATATACATCAATAATACCATTAGTATCGATAACAATATAATATAAATCGACAAGACCATTGGTATCGGTAAAAATACAAGAGCAGACCATTGGTATCCGTAGCAATACATCAACAAGACCGTCGGTTTAGGTAGAAATACACATACGTATTAAGGTTCACGTTGTCAGAAGTAGAAAGTATTTGACCTAGACTTACATCAGTCTTTAAAAATCTTGAAGAAAATATTTACTATAAGTGCATCAGCTAAATCAATTTACAGCATTTGCTAGACGGGAAGATTTGTTAGACTTTACATATAAGATAGATAGCTTGCGTGATTATCATCTAGTATTTATCATAAGCTCACCTCAATATGATATGTCTGTAGAAATTGTGTCAGTACTTTCCTATGCATCATTTTACACTCTTCTTAACAGGAAAGTGATTGCGTTAGTTAGGCTACACAAACTAAAGAAGTCACTTGCTCTCATACTGCAGAACCTAAAATAGTACAATTCGTTTTTTGTTTCTTTCTTAAAATGAGAAAACTTAAACTTACGACTGTGTTATGTATCAATTTAAACCATAAATATCGACAGCAGCTTTTAATAAGTCCGCTGTAAGGCAGTTTAGTCGATTTGTCAGACCATTGAACAAAGTCTATGACACTTATAATGAAGATATTAACTGAATAAAATAATTAACCTTTAGACCTCTAATCACAACCGCAAGAGAGGACATCTTGTTTTTCTTTAAGAAAACACGCCTATTGAAATATATTGAACATTTTACAACCAAAAAAGGAAAAAATTCAGGTAAAAAAGTCTGATATTTTTCACATTCCTGCTCAAAACATAGATTGTGGGTACTCGTTAGAACCGCCTGGGCGAGGCGGTTCTAACGAGTACCCACAATCTATGTCTTTAAGACAAATAAGAAAAATAATTTATACCCCAGTAAACCCCGGTTTTACTATACAAAAGTGGGGTTTAAGGGGTCAATTTTATATAAGCGTGTTTTCGTGATGTTTTATATATTTGTAAGAGAAAATAAGACTTGAAATGTCTTGTGATTCGTCTCCCTCGCAGGCGATTCATATAAAAAACGTCAAATCTTATTTTCTCCGAAAAATAATATTAATAAAAATAGCATATCGCCTGCTACAAATTTTTCATAAGCGCTTTAAGAATGGAATTGAAAATTTGAGTCACCTCATAACAATACCAACAAAATGGATGTGCGCCCAGCGAAGACTCAAAAAGACAGCCTAGCTGGGCCACCGCCAAGTCTGATCAGTCTTCCCTGTGCGCTCAACGCGTAGTTAAGGACCCAAGTTTTCTTCATGCGGACAGTGAAGACTGATAAGACTGGGCGAATGCCCTGGCTGATCTACGCTGGGCGCACATGCTATTTTGTTGGTTTTATCATGAGGTGCCTCAAGTATAATGCGTTCATAATATCGTGTTGTATCGCTCCAAAGTTTTAACAGACTCCCAAATTTTATTTTAACCATTACCACTCTCTGGCAAATTCAACAGAAAACCAGCTGTTGCTATTTTTTCCCAGAAAATTGACGGCATTCCCTGCAATGTACCTCCAAATAAGACAATTTGCACGCATCACGAAAACATCCCTATATAATGTTGACCCCCTTAAACCCCACTTTTATATAGTAAAACTGGGGTTTACAGGGGTATACATTATTTTTCTTATTTCTGCTCAAAACATAGATTGTGGGTACTCGTTAGAACCGCCTCGCCGAGGCGGTTCTAACGAGTACCTACAATCTATGTTTTTGAGCAGAAATATGAAAAAATATCAGCGTTTTTATCTGAAAATTTTCAGTTTTAGGAGGTGAAATTTTCTATATATTTGAATAGGCGTGTTTTCGTAATGGTATGTCAAAAATAGTTAAGAAAGTCTTTTTTCCGGGAAAAAAATAAAAAAAAAGTTCAAGATGTCTACTGCCGAAATGATAATCCGGCAAGCTAAACGTTAGTTCTTAATACCGTATCTACCATGAATACACGGGCACTTAAACTAATTACCACACTTGTCCTAAAATGAGCAAGTCCATTTTATAGTTCTTTGATGTGTCTAATACTGCTGGATTGGTGGCAGACAGTCTAAATCCGGATTTGGATCTGCATTATTTGCTGAGACCTAGGAGGCCTATCTGTCCGAGTACTCAGCTGGCCTTTCTGTCCGAGTACTCAGGAGGCGTATCTGTCCGAGTACTCAGAAGGCTTATCTGTCCTAGTACTCAGGAGGCCTATCTGTCCGAGTACTCAGGAGGCTTGTCTGTCCTAGTACCCAGGAGGCCTGTCTGTCCGAGTACTCAGGAGAGCTATTTGTCCGAGTACTCAGGAGGCCTATCTGTCTGAGTATTCAGGAGAGCTATTTGTCCGAGTACTCAGGAGGCCTACATGTCCGAGTACTTAGCAGGCCTATCTGTCCGAGTACTCAGGATGCCTATCTTTCCGAGTATCCAGGAGGCGTGTTCGAGTACGGTAAATGTCCTAAAATTTCGTACACCAAAATTTCAGACAAAAAGGAATATGTAAACAGTGCAGAACCCGATCAGACTGCTTCTGAATGAGCACTCTGATCAGGATCTACACTGTTTGCTATTCTACTGTTTTAAGAAATAACTGCATAAAAGGCAAATCTTAATCCAAAGAGAATGGGATAAAATGTACAAAATTTTAGGACATTTTCCGTAATGAGGATAAATACGGTAATTTGCTTTCCAAGCACATTTACAGTAATAGGAATAGACTTGATATCAACAAAGATAGCGCGTACATTTTAACTATCAGTTGCATGGGATTTAATCAAGGCTGATATGACGCTAAAAGCTTTTAAAAGAGTCAATTATTTAGTATTTGTGTCGCCTATTTAGTACTTGTTCAACAACACATAATGTGCCATGAAACGTCGCCCCAGGGAGTTGGGATACCACAGAACTGGACATTGACCCATGCTCCACAGATGTAATAATGTCTCTCTGATACAGGCGGGAGCAGAAATTATTTAAACTATGACATTGTTGTTAACAATATACAAACAGTCTCATAGAAATGGATTTTTTTAAAATACTATACCCCCAACTTTACCCTTGTCCATACAAATTGCCAAAGTCAGAAAGGGGCATTACTCAGACAAAATTAATCCATTTTTCCATAAGTTAATCAGGTAATCTACTCATCACCCCAAATATAGCTCAACAAGTTTCAAGGCCATAGTGTTCGAGATATCTTGCTGACACTATTTCACTATGTCCCATGGCTTTTTGATTTTTATTTTCGACCGATTTTAATCAAAATCTATCGGTAGCATCTTTTGTTTTTTTCGTGTGTGTGAGGGGGGAGGGCGTGTCACGTAAGGCTACATTGGATTTCGGGGTAGATCAGATAAAAACTCTGGTTTCCATGCCAATAGACTTGTAATGAGGAAATCGATGTCTCCACCTTATTTTTTTTTTTTTTTTTGTAACGAGGGCATGCATGGGATCTCGGACGAGTTCGAATTTCGGCCAGATCGGACCCTGAAAACAGTTAGCGACCCTTGACCGTAGACTTCAGTGGTGATAACCTGGACAGGCATAAAAGTTTGACTAAATCAAACCGGACACTCTGCCAAGACTATCAGGTGGATTGGGACGAAAAGCCTATAAAATTTTAGAGAGACTTACAATCCTTACATCTTTGATATATGGAAACTTAATGCACCTAATATCTATCAAAAAGTAAGTAAGGTCATAGAGCCATGGTCAGAGAGACAAATCACTTTGCAAGGTAAGATAACAATTATAAAATCACTTGCTATCTCAAAGTTTGTTCGCTTATTCATAGCTTTGCGACACCCTCCTAGTGAGTTGAAACAAAAACTTAATAAATGTTTTTCAAATTCCATTAGAATCTAGGACCAGATAGAATTAAAAGGAAAAAAATCATTAAAAGCTTGTCAGATAGCGGACTAAAAATGGTACATGTAGAAAATTTAAATTTCATTAACCCTTGTCCTGCTGAATAAATTAAGATGCCACTCCCACTTCTAATTTTCAGCCAATCAGATCACTTGATCCTGATTGTTGCTATAAATTTACATACTTAATGGCAAACAGTGCAGATCCAGATCAGTTGGCTTCTTCAGAAGCCAACTGATCTGGATCTACACTCTTTGCAAAGGCAGGGTATATCCGGGTTCAGCAGGACAAGGGTTAATACACTAACAATTACTTGGTTGGGAAGACATTTGAAACTCCCCCTTTTTTGGACTTTTTCAATCTTCTAGATAATAATGGTTTATTGGGTGTGCTAATTAGAATCGCCCAAATGAGGCGATTCCAATGAATACCCACAACAAACAATTTCTTTATAAAATAAGCAAATGTCTTCAAATGTTTGTTTTCTTGAGCTGTCGGAAGAATTTCGTAGGAACTGAAAATCGAGTTCGAATTTGCCATGGTAAACGAGCCATCAGTGTTCGAGCTATTGTGGTTCGACTATAGTAGGCTACTAGAGGGTCAATCCCCTGAACTCCATAATGATCATCACAGGTTTCAAGAAAAGTTTATTGCAGAGTATATTAATGCCTAAGTGACCAGGAAATTCCAGCTCGTTGCAGCTGTCTGCGAGTTTCTATTTTGAGACAATAAGCACGGTCTCTGCAATTGTATACACAATTTTGTGTGTAATGTTTTCCTGTCTGGCACCATTATATGTGTGCAAACTTATTTTGGTTTGTCATAAGCGCAGCCACAAACTATTTGCTTAAATTAGAAATTTCAGTGTTTAATGTAATGTTCAAATGACGTGACATGCATTTATAGTGCCTGAAGTCTCGGCTTGTTTGTTTCCATATATGCTAATTACCTGCTTTCTGAAGACATTGACGGCGATATCAAGATGAATACAAACACACGTTTGTCTTGGACATCGGTATTCGTATTCAAAAGTACAACTATTACGACACTTGGTAGATTTCATATTTTTACACTTTTTACACATTTGTACAAGGGAAACAAGATATGTGTTTTCCTATTTGACTGCGATTCCCTGCACAATAACCCCATTCTGAAAAAGGATCTACTGTAAAATTGAAAACCAAACTGCTCCACTTGTGTGCTGCAAGAAATACTCTGCATCAGTAACTGAACTTTTTTCAAACTTCATTGTTTTGCTATTACTGTAGTGTTACATAAGGCTGGCCGCCTAATCAGAGCTGAAAAGATAATCGATTATGATTATCAGTCCTGCCATTGCGATTGATAATCGATTAGTAATCGCTGAAGATATGATCATAATATTACCTGTTTGAGCATGACCCTATCATATTTGTTATACTTTATTGTATGTATTTTGTCAGACATGCCTGAGCAAACAGTGTAGACCCAGATGAGACGCCGCAAACGCGGCGTCTCATCGGGGTCTGCACTGTTTGCCACACACCCAGCTATTTTTGACACAACAGTGGGTAGTAAATTGGACTTGTTAAAATTTTAGATGAAATACGGTGAGGTGTCTGAATACTAAAGGTTAATACGGGTAAAGTAACAAACGCCTAAATTAAATGATCGATTATCAGCAAATCTGTAATGATAGTCATTTTTGTGGAATTTATTGACCAATTAATCGATTATCCGATTAATCGTGCCAGCCTTAGTACTAGTGAACCATCTTTGTATTTAACACCATGGCCACCGTTTCTGGTTGTAGTGATCGAGGGCACCAATAATCCACTATTAACCTTGTAGTCTTTTAAGAAGGCTGTTCTACAAGAAGGATTGCTCGAAGAACGTTTGTGCTAGACTTGACTCCTTTGCATTGCCATTTTTCTGGCGCTAATTACCAGACACATGCTAAGCATTATTGACAAGATCTTGTTGGTTGAAAGACGCATTTGTGGCAAGAACAATATGAGCAAACAATATGCGAACACCTAAGGTTCAGGAGAGCCTGCATGCATCCGCACAGTCTCGCCTGACCTTTATTTCATTTTCATATCATAAAATGACAAAAAAGGATTTCCATTAGCCCAGCGACCGTAGCGGCGTTGGGCGGAAGGTACAACATTTTTAAGGCGGAACCCGACCCTTTTCTTTTGCTGCTTTTAGCCTCCGCGAAAGGTACCTTTTCACGGCTGGGCGAACGCAGCGAGTTTTTGTTTTCAGTCGATGGTCTTAGCCAGACTCGAATCGTCACTATTTAGACAGAAATCAAGCGCTCTATGATGAGTTCAGGTTTAACGACGTGTTAACCCATGAGGGTCATTTGAGCGTTCTAACCATTAGATAACGATGTATAGGTATATATCATAATATAGTCAAAATACAGCCACACAGAACCGAGATGAAAATGACAAGTTCAGAATGGAGATTTCTTGTATTGACATTGACCTTTGACACTTCATTATGTGCTGCTAGCAACGGTCATTTCACTTATGTCATATTGAACTCTATTGGCTATCTTTCTTCTCAGCAAGTTACCTTGTACAATGTCGGCAAGATAAGAAGTCGACAAATGTGTGGTATTGCGATTCTTATTGCTTGACATTTCATTCTGCTTCTCCTTTAAACATGCGATGTCAAACCCTGTTTTTAAGAAAAGTAAAGGAAAGAAAATCTTCATGTCTCATTTCTTAATCCTCTGTACTTTTTTAAATAAATGATTTTGTTCGCTTAATTCATTTGTCATTTCAAGGGCTGTAAGTCTCAAAAGCTAGAAAACAAAGAAACACGTGCCTGTAGAAATATAGCCGACTGTCGTTATATCAAATTTGCTTATCTCGAAAAGAATATCTGGTCCCTGTTTTAACATGGAAATCTCACAAAAGGTAACAACATATTGTGGAAAAGAGGAGAAATTAGTCCTAAGGTGAAATTTGTCCTCTTTTCCAATATATCTTTAATTTATCTCTGACTTCAGAAATCGAATTACATATTCATTTGTGAAATATGGTTGTTCGACTTATTTTTTGTCCTCATTTCTGCAAATCTTATATGTCGAGCTACGGATATCTCGAAGTATTACAGGGAGTCCCCTGGACTTTTGGATAACGAGCGTCGACTGTAGTAGCAATCCCTTAAAGGTAATTGGTATACTTTCAGAGGAAGCAACGCTGTTGTTCCATTTTTGCAGAATGGACTCTTCTACCTAAACTCTTTGGACACGTTCATTCCATATAAGAAGTGTCTGGTTAGTTTTTCATTGTTTCCCTGTTTTATAGAAAGTCCGTGCTAAATACAAACAGTGTAGATCCTTATCAGATGCGGCGTCTGTGGCGTCTGATTTGGGTCTACACTGTTTGCAAATGTTCCATTTATCGAACACTAGGCACAAATAGGGTAAAATTGTCACTAAACAAATTCAAGAAAACAGTGAACAACGAACATCAACTACGTTTCCAAAGAAAGTTTTATTTTTGCTCATTTAAAAAGAAGAACCCCGCTGTGATACAACACAGAAACGTTATTTCTTTATTTCTGCTTCTTTGGTTTTGAAGTTTTCATACTGAACATTATTTAATAATTGTTATGTGTATACTTATTTGATCAGTTTTGCTGAGAAAATCAGTATATTTTCAAATTACATAAAATTGTCCCGGTGTTAGTCTTACTCTTTGTTGCTTTGTGGTTTATTCTAAGAGGCGATTTATTTTACGTCTTGCTTTGTGTTACTTTGTTCTTGTGTTATTTAGTCCTTTTAGCATTGGGGAAAAGAGAACTAATCTTAGTGCTTTTCGTACGTTTATTCGATTTGCGCTTGTTTGGTTTTGTCTGTTTTCTCTTCCTCTTGGTGTCTGGGAAGGGCTGTGGCTTGTGATTGTGACACTCCCTGGACTTTTCTCTTACCTTTTTTTGCAGTTGAGATGTATGGATGTACCTCAGTCAAAATTGTTTCTTTTCCTTTCTTACTGAAGTAGGTTCTTCTCTAGAACGAAATAAAACAATCTCTGCAAGCTTATACTTTCCCTTTTAGAGAAGACATTTTTTATACTCCCTCACCTAAAATCCGTCAACCAAAGCAAAAGCAAAGAAGACGCCTTCATTCAAATTCACGTTAACCCAAAGATTTTACTCCTTCACATGAACGCAGAAGTATCAAATCTGACTTCTCTCTCATATATTTACCAAAAGCTCAATCAAACCGAGTCTCCGATTTTCGTGATTTTGTTCTTTGTTTCAGATGGCAATCCTTTTTGACTTTTATTCCTACTGCTTCAGGCAGATACTCGTTTACCCACGATTGTTACTCTCATCAGCCATTTTCTCTAAACTTCTGCATGAAAAGATTGACAACAACATGAAGTGGTCTGTTAAGTATGTATTTGGAACGATTTGGCGAAATGGAGATTTTGTGAAAATACTAGCGCTTAGCTTAATTGCTTTTTCATTTTCTCTATTAGTGATTTGCATAACTATATTGGTTAATGTGAGAATCAATTTAAAATGTTTATTAATGAGCCGCGCGGCGGAGCCATCAAAAACCTCCATTTCCCAAGTGTAAACTATGGAACCTTGGCGAGCCAGCTGTCGTGTCATTCAATAATCTAAAAAAAGGGTCTTTCCTGTTGAGTATACAGATGTTAGCTGATCCAGCTGTTGTGCAGATACATGCTGAATACCATGAAAAACGGCGTCTTTGGAACATACGTAAAAAGCAGAATTCCCCATCACTAAGTATATTCGCAAAGTATGATAAGGGCCATTGACCTCCAGTGATATATTCTGCGAAATCTAGTAATTCTGTCAGCGGACATCCAAGGTACCTCGCTATTCGCATATGACAGGTAAATATACATATGTTTGTAATGATGCGGTTCATAGAAGTTGCTCAGATACTAAGGCGGTCTTCGTCTTTTACTTTCTAAATTAAAACATTTTTGTGTGCAATGTATCTAATATTCTGAAATTAGGTCTTAACGCTTTGCACGGCTTGACCAGGAACTATCAAACCTTATTTGCGAATCACAATCAGAAATGTGATTACTTATACGTTTATCCGATTTACAAGTTACCCCTTGATACGTTTAAGCAGAACTTACCAGATTTGTATCCTTTTAACAGTTACCCCTTGATACGTGTAAACAGAACTTACAAGAAGACAAACTAAATTCATATTGTTGTCAGCTTCATTGTGGGAATCTAAGTCATTCTAACTTTTTTATTACACAGATTATAACTAATTGACTTTAGTAATTGTCTTCTCTTGAAGTTGATAATACGTTCCAAACGTACGAATTAATCTGAATTAAGGACTTTGCTCTTTGTAATGACACAGATAAAGAATACTAGAACTACATATTACAGTTAGGTTCATGTGTTTGTCTTTAAACTATTAAGTTTCAATTTTCATCGTTGAACTGTAATCAAGGACATAAGCCAATAAATATAGTACGTTAAGCAGTAAGTCGAGCAACACATTATTACTGCAGTGTCGTGATGTGAGTCTCTCTATCACGTGAAATGGATGTCCCATGATTACAGGATCATACCGGATCATTTTCAGATCAGACTGTTTGAAAGGTATATAGTAGAAATGAATATGACATGTACAACCGCTTTAGGTAAAGGGATACAATTTAGGTAAGAGAAAAGCCCAGGGAGCGCCACAATCACAAATCACAGCCCCTCCCAGACACCCAAAGGAAGAGAAAACCGACAAAACCAAACAAGCAGAAATCAAATAAACGTACGAAAAGCGCTCTCTCTTCCCCAAGCGAGGTAATCGCAATGCTAAAAGGACTGAAAAACACAAGAACAAAATAACACAAGGTAAGACATAAAACAAATCGACTCGTAGAGTGGAAGTCACAAAAGTCCCTTTACGAAAACACGCCTACTCAAATATATTGAAAATATCACCACAAAAAAAAAACTAAACATTTTCAGATAAAAATTTTGATATTTTTCATATTTCTGCTCAAAACATAGATTGTGGTACTCGTTAGAACAGCCTCGGCAAGGCGGTTCTAACGAGTACTCACAATATATAGTTTTGTGTAGAAATAAGAAAAATAGTGTATACCCCTGTAAATCTTAGTTTTACTATATAAAAATGCGGTTTAATGGGGTCAAAATTATATAGGTATGTTTCGTGATGCCTTGTGATAAATAGCAGAAAATCTACCTGTCACCTTAAGGTGAATGGACTCAGCTACTGGGAACACCACTCTGACCTGAAAATAATGATATCATTTCTCCAAAGTGGGGGTGGGGGCTACTATTACAGAAAAAGAATTTTCACCCCTTGGGAGCAAATTCGTTCCTTTAAGGGTAGCTGGTTTTAAGCAACCCCAGTTACGCAAATGATTCTATAGTTAGATTTGTCTTCATGTCTGACTTCATTTAGATGCAATTGCATCATTTAGCAATTATATTCTGGTGAAACATAGATGCATCAAAAAGCATTCTGTGTCTAGGTTCAATATCATCCCTGAAGTTAACGTCAACTTTAACGACTGCGTTTTCACATAAAAGTTGATTTCCAATGATAAAGAAAATAAAATTTGTTCGATATCATCTACTACCAACCAACAAAAACTGTTCATTTTCCGTGACTCAAACTCACTTCATATATTAAAAATCGGAACACATTTGGCCTCTAAGAAATGATTGTAAAGCTTGGCACAGATTGTAAGTTCATCACAGCAAACCTCCTCGAGTCTGCAGAGATTATAGTATAAATAAAGTGCAACAAATGTGATGAAAGAACCTCAAACTGATATGTCAATATGAAAACGTTTCCCCACAACTACACCAGGTAAAATAGTCTGTCTTGTCTGGAAGGCGGAGGTTTACTTATATTATTTTCTGCCAGTTACATGTTTTTCACAATCCTAGTTTCCTTTTTTGAACCCACAATGTTAGATCGTCATAACAATTGTAACGGTAGTTTAATATAAGCAACAAGGTTCAGCCTGAAAATCGTGAAATCTTCCAATAACAAGCTCAAGATATTGCTGACCCCGCATCCTCATGTCGACGTTACGCATTTGCTTATATTCCAGAAAAGATGGAAGTATCCAGGAAGTATCCATATACATTTTTCAAGGGCATTGACATTAACGAAGCTACTAAGTCCCTGGCATATTCCTCAAGATGGGGTTAATAAATAGAAGGGAAGGCAGTGATCAGGAATCGATACAATTATCCCACACCTCCCAACAGAGACATCAAAGGGAAAGAAACACAACCAAGAACTAACTAGACCCTAATAGAAACATCACTAGCAGAAAGTCAAACGGACAGTTACTTTCCCACAAAGTGGCCAAATGGCTATTAAAGTCAGAATTATCTAGAACTATGTTTAAGGTTTTGGTTAAATTTTATTTTTACTAAAGTTTATATTTATAAATAATGTACAATTGGGCATACCCAGAAAAGGCCAAAATAATTGTATACAGTCCTTCTGAGGCAAAGATAACCGTTCTAAGGCGGTAGTCCCGGTATTGCTATTACTCTGTGTAGCTTTGTGGTTAACTCTAGGAGGCGATATATACTAAGTCTTGCCTTGCGTTTTGTCCTTGCGATTTTCAGTCCTTTTAGCATTGCGATTACCTCTCTTGGAAAAAAAATGAGCTGGTCTGTGTGTTTTTCGTGCGTTTGTTTGTTTTTCGCATGTTGGTTTATGTCTCTTTCCTCTTCCACTTGATGTCAGGGATCGGCTGCGACGTGATTGTGCACTCTCTGGATTTTGTTTTACCTTTATAACCCTTGTCCTACTGAACCTGAATACGTCCTGTCTTTGCAAAAAGTGAAGAAGCCAACTGATCTGGATCTGCACTGTTTGTCATTAAGTATGTGACTTTCTATCAACAACCTCGATCAAGTAATCCGATTGTCTGAAAGTTAGAAGTGGGTGTGGCATCTTAATTTATTCAGCAGGATAAGGGTTAAGATAAGTTCTAAAAGGAATGGTCCTTGAGAGCAATGAACCCACACACATACTAATAGATACAATGTCGCAGTTTTCTGGACCATACTTACACGTTTCGGTCATTTATGCCTCATCTGCGACCCTCTTGTACATTTACAAGTATGAATGTGTTCAATTATCACAAAGGTTCAGAAAATATAAACAACACTCCAGTGAAATATGGCAAATACATTGATAATTTTGATGAAAAAAATATAAGTAGCTTTTGCATTGTAAAAGCTACTCATATTTTTGCTGAAAAAATTAATGTATTTGAAAATACTTTAGTTACAACAGCTAATGAGTTTGTCATAAACGAGCTCGTGAAACTAATGCTGCTTTGAACAACTAGGCCCTGCTCTAAAAGGACACACACACACACACACACACATGTAGAAGTTTTCTGGACCGGAGTAGCTTAGTTTAGTCATTTATGAGTTGGTTGAACGCCGTATGGATTGCAAACCTATTGTTACTTTCTGGTGGGCTGGTGGGAAACTTTACTCTGGCATACAGTAGAATTGGCCATGAGTACTCGTCTTTCTTTATCATTGTGATTTATTTGAGTTTTAGGTTTTCGCTTTGATGCATTGTCTGAGTTGGGAGCCTTTATGCGAACCGATTTTTATGTATTTCTGTATTAAGAGTAGCATCGGGAACCAGGGTGAAGTTGGCTAACTGTAAAAGTGCTTTAACCCCACGCCCCTCCCCCCACACACACCCCCAACCCCGGTACTTTATTCTACTGACCGTTCTAAGACGGTGGTCCCGGTGTTAGTCTTATTCTTTGTTGCGTTGTGGTTTATTCTACGAGGCGATTTGTTTTATGTCTTACCTTGTGTGAATTTGTTCTTGTGTTTTTCACTCCTTTAAGCATTGCGACTACCTCGCTTGGGAAAGAGAGCTAATCTTAGTGCTTTTCGTACGTTTGTTCGATTTGCGCGTGTGTGTTGTCTTTTTCCTCTTCCTCTTTGTGTCTGGGAAGTGCTGCGGTTTGTGATTGTGGCACTCCTTGGACTTTTCTCTTACCTTTTTACAATGAAAATTGGTCATTTTTGTTCTATCTATTTATGTTACAGGAGACTGTAATTAATACAATTTATAGATTTCTTTCTCGTTGCATTAGTATTAGGATACACCTTGCTGTATGTATTCTCAAATATCGGTATATAGTAAATAAGAGAACTATAGAAATGATACAATCAGATCCACATCGAGCCACCAACCCCAAACTACATAGTTGTTAAAAGACAAAAATTAAAAAGTGAAACACTACCTAACAATAAACAAAAAGTATCACAATGAAAATACCTTGAAAATTCCTTTGCCATGGAACGGTCAGTAATGAATTACTGCGGGGCTTAAGCTAGCTTTACGGGATCCCAACCCTCACCCTCAGCTTCCATACTGGCAAAAAAACATATAATTGTTCAGTCCGTGTGGAGATTTTCTAACTCACCCATGCATAATTCGGGCAACAGATAAATCGCAGATAAATTCTACAATAAAGCAAAGATAAGGAGACAACAAAAACAAGTACATTTGACTATCGCAACCCTTTGCTAGTCTGAAGATGATCTAAATCCGTTCCTCAAGCATTTCTAAAGCATCATGTTTGGATGTTTGCAGTAAATAAGATATATTTGATAATATCCCTTTCCTCAAATCTCTAAAGGGGGTTAGATATACTCGGTAAAATGTTTCGCTATTTTGACAAGCGAGACGATGTTTGTAACACTTCCTGTTTGCTTTCCTGCAAATTAAGACCCTTCTGAAAAGGGTCTACTCAAAGGATTTGTTCCTTACCTTTTAAAGTGTAGATCCCTTTTCAGAAGGAAAGCAAACCATTTTGATAGAATTGCCTTTCCTGAAAGAACATCTGTTAATCTTAATTTATGAGTTGAGCAGACATATTTTACGAAAAATGGTTACCATCATCATGAAAACATGCCTATATAATTTTGACCCCCTTAAACCCCACTTTTATATTGTAAAACTGGGGTTTACAGGGGTATACATTATTTTTCTCATTTCTGCTAAAAAACATAGATTGTGGGTACTTGTTAGAACCGCCTCGCCGAGGCGGTTCTAACGAGTACCCACAATCTATGTTTTGAGCAGAAATATGAAAATATCAGAATTTTTTAATCTGAAAATTTTCATTTTTGGGTGGTAAAATTTTCAGTATATTTGAATAGGTATGTTTTCGTAATGATAAGACATTATTTTAAGACGTCAATTTGATGGTATTCTCTAGTTTTGCGGCCCTTCAGCAGTTAGTTATATCGGACTATATTTTAATACAACAAAAAACATGTATAAATAATGTTTTATACATATATCCGTGAGGTAACCTTACAATATCTCAAACTCTGCAGAATTGATGATTGCTTGTTATACATCTTGCAAAGACTTGTCCATTTTGGACGTTAGTTAGAGGTCAAGAGGATAAGGATTGCTTCTAATGAGGTCCAATTGTAGCAATGTTTGGAGACAATCTCGTTATTTCTCAGGGGAAAATGCGTGACGTTGACTTCAGTCCAATTCAATTACTGTCTTCTCTAACTATTTCGGGAAAAATGATTGACTTGCCCTGCTTCTTGATCTCTTAAATGTGTCAATTTCTAGCGCAAGAGTTTTTTTATGAATTAATGACGGTTCAAAGGGAGAGGAGAATGAGTCATACTAAATCTAACGTGTAGCGGAAAGCTGAACAACAAAGTGTTACGGGTAAATAAATGACGAACGTGGCAACATTGACTGACACAAACTGAACTGTTGCATCCAAAACAGAACCGTAATCATTCTGCTAGGTACTCCAAACACCTCAAGCAGAGAATTACATAGAGTATATAGAGAATACATAATTATCAATATTCAAGAATCCATAGATTCTGGATGATGTAAACAAAACAATAATAGTGTCAAGTTTAGTTAAGATCCGTCATTTCATTGGTAAAGGAAAACAATTCTTGTCTTGTCATTAAGACTGACGTATGAAATGTTTCCTTTGTTACCAACGAACTGCAAGAGAAATGAGATACAAGTAGGCCATGATGGCCCTGTATCGCTCACCTGAACCTTTTTGTACCTGTTTGTATTTATTGGGATGAATCGCTCTTTTCAAAAATTTTCAGCCGTGGTATATAGCCTGTTAACGTATGTATTTTATGATTTTGTGTCAGTAGTATTCATTTCTCTTAGCAAATAGTTGCTTTTCAAGGTAGGTTTACCCTGGCAGTGGAAGGCGAATGGATGTCCCATTAAATTTTCTCAAATTGTTTGAGCGAAACCAGAGATAATGAAATGCTCACCTGACTAGATTAGTGCAATGATTGACCATTTACTGGCAGTCATGTTTTCCGTTCTGTTAAAAATGACCGGAAGAAGTTTGCTAGAGAGTCATCCAAGCTTTTCTATTCATTAAAATCTAACAGAAAATCTTCCGATCAACATGACTTTAAGGAATATAAAAGAGTCACTTAAGGAACATGATGAAAATTTCAAACACATTTTAGTGAAAACATGTTCGAAGTTTACGCTACAGCTATATGTAAGGGAAAAAAGCGCGCCCACTGGCGGTCATGGTTTAACTTATCAACATGAGTTGAAGGAATCTGTTAGAGAGTGACTCAAAGAACTTTCCTGAAAAAAAAATCGTTGAAATCCATACAGATAAGTGAAGATACCCGGTAGATTCTGAGAAGATTTTTGATATTTGTACTACAGCCTTATATCGAGGAAAAATGTCCACCCACTGGCGACCGTTTTTTTTTTTGACCAATCAATAAAGTCGAAGGAATCTGAGAGAGAAAGAGAGTCACCCAAAGAAGATCTCTGTAAAATTTCATAGAAATACTTTGAATAGATTCTGAGAAGATTGTTTGAAGTTTGCACTATTTAGCCATATTAGGCAAAAATGCCCCGCCCACAGGTGGACATTAATTAAACGGATCAACATGAGTTAAAGAAAAAAAAGGTAAGAGAAACATCCAGGGAGTGCCACAATCATAAACCGCAGCCCTTCCCAGACCCAAGAGGAAGAGGAAACCGACAAATCCAAACAAGCACAAATCGAACAAACGTACGAAAAACCTGACAGAGAATTTCCCAAAGAACATCCCCGTAACGTTTCATAGTAATCCACTGAACATATTCTGAGAATAAGATTTTCAAAGTTTTCAGTATGGCTATAATTAAAAAATGGCTCGGCCACTAGCGGCCATGTTTTTCAACAGATCAACATGAGTTAAAGAAATTTGATAGAGATTTACCCAAATTCTGTGTTGGAGAAGTTTAAAGATTTTTTTCTTTCCGCTGCCATGGTAATCATAGTTCAGTATGGATCAAAACCTTTAAAAGGAATTGAGAGCATTTGTTGAAATAAACGTCAAAAATTGCCTTTGGACATAAAGAACACACTACGGATTAGAAAATGGGAGTCTCGGTTTTATTGAGACTCTTCATAAGCAATAATGAAGTTTGCAACACTACTTACGCCCTCTAGCGTATACATGAGCAGAACTTCATTTTCAAATATACCATAATGAGCCCAATGAACCCAAAAGAAATGAAATATAATCTGCACTATGGTGATGTACGGGTAGACGTTCTACCGCCGCTAAAACCAATTGCAGTGTAGTAAAAAAAAAACGTCAAAAAGATTGACTTTGGAAACAAAGAACACACTACGGATTAGAAAAAAGGAAGATGCTTTTTGTTAACTGTCTGCAAAATCGGTCTAACGGTTTCAGAATGGGAGCTGTTTAAGTAAAATTCTGAACGTCGGACGGACGACGGATTACAATAACTTACTATGATCACTTCGTGCTCAAGCGAGTTAAAAGTTATATCTTTCTGGTCATTTAAATTTCTGGTGATTTTCCTTGCCGCCTATATTACACAGCTATAAGCAACAAAATACAGTTAGTGTTAGCATATAAGACTGTCTGTATATAATGATGCAGAGAAGTAAGCAAACCCTGGATTATCAGGAATACTTTTACACGCCTATTCAAATATATTGAAAATTTCACCACCAAAAAAACTGAAAGTTTTCAGATAAAAAATCTGATATTATTCACATTTCTGCTCAAAATATAGATTGTGAGTACTCGTTAGAACCGCCTCGGCATGGCGGTTCTAACGAGTACCCACAATCTGTGTTTGAGCAAAATAAGAAAAATAATGTATACCCCAGTTTTACTATATAAACGTAGGGTTTAAGGGAGTCATATAGGCATGTTTTTGTAATGACCAGCAGCCAGTTTTGTAGCCTGTCAACGAGGTAATAAAACGGGAGACTTTGGCAGACATTTACTGCCCACCGGTGAGATAAATATCTGGTCAGGTACAGATATCCAGAGTAAACGTGTGTCTCTAGTACTTAGCGACCTATATTTATATCTAAGATCCAGTCAAATGTCAAATGACTGCCTCCAGAATCTTCCAAGGACGCCCGGTGGTGTTTTTCCGAGTCAATTTAGCACCGTATCAGCGGTAAGGTGTAGTAATTCTTAGATCAAAAGATCATTACAGGTACTATCCCGAAAATTCTGTGTTTACAGAACAGAAAGTAACGATTGAAATGTCTTCGGGTATTAAAATACAAGGTAAAAATCAAAATCAGAGGAGAGGAATTCCTTTCTGCGAGAGCCATCCTCTGGCTGGTAGGCCTGTCTAGAATATCCCGAAGATCATTTCTTCTGTTTCAATTAAACTTCCAATCTCTATTTTCTCTACATATGCTAGTTTTTTTTTTTGTCAAGATGTTACTCTGAAATAATAATTGTACTGGTAAACTTATTTGAGTGTCTGGCTGCTGAAATCAGACAAAGCACTTTACACTGGAAGTAGTTACTTTCTTGATTACTAGTCATCAATAGTAAAGGGCGGCAAATGCCGCCCTATACTACTGTCATTACTTATGCATCCAAAAGCAGTCCGGAACATAAGACTCAGTAAACATATGACCCGCCCGAGCATATTATTGGCTTGCCCTATGTTGGTTCGAAAAAAATGATCATTTATGTCTGTTTGGGTAATCTCCGTCTAGTTCGGATTATTCGCAACACAAGCCAACTTCATTCGCAAACGCAAATTTAATCAGTTCAAGATACATGCGCATAAAATATAAATGACGTATCAGGACTACAAATGCGACCATTTAAAAGCTACTGTTTCGCTCCTAAGTACCAGTTTCAAAGAGGCGTGTATATATTAAAGAAAGTCCAGTATACTTTGTGTTGAGAACCGTAAAGAAACAAATATAAATGACGATATCCAGGAAATGCCACAATCACGAAGCACAGCTTTCCCAAAGCACCAAAGAAAACAGATGCGGAACAAACAATGACAAAACAAATGCCGTATATGAACAAAAAGGCAAGAGAAAACCATAGACGCAAAAAAATATCTACAACAGAGGAATCGCCTTGGTACGGCCAGTAAAACAATACTGTGCGACATAAATATAATAAAAAGGTCTCATTTCTAAGATTAAGGAACAGCTTCGGGGCAAATATGCTGGAAAATGCAAACAGCAGAAAAGCTAAATAAGATTACTCCGCTTGAGTAGGGTAGCTGTATGTAGAGTAGTTTTTCTGTGTTCGCACTAGGTAATTTATCATAAGGTGTCCCGTTTCCATCACATGCCCCTACCCAGTCAGCATTCTACGTTAATCTATATCGGGCCGTCATCGGCCCGTCAGGGTAGCTGACGGGCCGATGACGGCCCGATGTAGATTTACGTAGAATGCTATCTGGGTAACAAATTGAATTTTATATCCACCTTTTTTTATTTTATTATTTCAACATACATACATCTAAATAGAACTGAAATTTGATACATTTCACTGTGTATGAAAAACAAACTTTAGATTTTTAACATCATATGGTCCTCATTGTAAAAGACCTGGACCCTCATTGTAAAAGACCTGGCCCAGAGGTGATAAAACATTTTTCATGCTCAACTCGACTGAGCATGAAATTTTACTTGGTCATAATAATAAAAATACCAACAGTTAAAACTTTTTTCATGCTCAACTCAGCTTAGCATGAGCATGAAAGAAGTTTTAAAAAATTGTCTGTATTTTAAGATTTATAAGCAAAATTAATTTCACGCTCAGCTGAGTTGAGCATAAAAAAATGTTTTATAACCTAAGGCCTGTCTTCTGGGAATCTAACCAAACACGAGGCTTGAATTTCCATATATAGGTCATTTATGTTACTCTTACTATCCAGGCAGCGGAAAATAGAGGCACCGATCAGTCTGCGTAAATGCGTTGTCCGGTCCGTGCCCCTTTTACTCGCATATGTTGTAAATAGATTATTTGTAATATGGAGCTGCATCAGAATTAAGGGTGAGGTTTCGCCAAACCTTACCCTCAGTTCTGATGCAGCTCCATATTACAAACATATAAAACAATAAAACCCTTTGCAGGCTTTGGTTAAGGTTGATATAAAATTAAAAATCGCCCTCCTTCCCCGCCAGTAGTTTTCCTACTGACCGTTCCAAGGCAGTTCTACTGTTGCAGCTCTTCTTTGTTTATGCTTCGGTGGTTTCATATATGACATTTTGTTCCTCATCCTCCTTTTTAAGTTTCTTCGGGAAGACGTGCTTTACTTATATTTTGCCAATCAAAATCGCGCTTTTAAGCTTTCTGACAATATTATAATATGTGCTCATTTATTGACAGTAGTGTTTTGATAAATTGGATTGGAGTGTGTGAACCAAACTAATTTGCAGTAACTCATGAGATGCTTTCGATTCTGTTATGTATAATAAGAAGATTCGTTGACCTAATTGTGAAATCAGTTATTTCTTCATTAGTTAGAAGAATTCAATGCTCCCGTGCGTTATACATAAATTAGCCTCCCGTGGAAATGTCTGTCAATGTTTACACAACAATAAGGATTGACAATCATACTAAGTCATATCAACTAAGGACATTCTAATTATTTGTAATATGCTATAATCTCAGATTTTATCATTAATAGTGCAATGTTAAGGTGTCTACCTTTTTCAGTTTTCATACATGTGCTCTTTGTAGTTTTTTTCTTAAAAGGATGATGGATGCACTTTAAGGCGAAACAACTCTGTCAAGATGTTTTTAATCTCCCTTCTAAAAAGGGATCTACACTCAAAAGGACAAGTTTTCTCCTTTTTAGATAAAAATCTTCCTTTTTAGTGTAGACCCGCTTCAGAAGGGACTTGACGTGCAAGAAAACAATCAGAAAGTCACAAAGGTTATCTCTCTTGGTGGAAATGGCGAAACATCTAACAAGTATGTCCGGTCTCCTTAAACTAAACGTATCACACTAAAATGTGTTTGAGCCAGCCCATAATGAAACCAACAAAATGGTATATGCGCCCAGCGAAGACTTAGATCAGCTTGGGCATCCGCCGAGTCTGATGAGAGTCTTTGCTGTGCGCTCAGTGGGTAGCTGAGGACACAAGCTTTCTACATGCTGACAACAAGTTTGACCTTCGTTGGGCGCACATGCCATTTTGTTGGTTTTGTCATGCGCTGGCCCATTTGATAATTGAGCTAGCGCACGACAACACCTACGAAAAGACCTATGTAAATCAGCCTGTGCATCCAGCCAGTATGGCAAGTGTTCTTGTTCATCCCTCTTTGGCTAGCCCAGAGGATGTAGAAGACACACGCGATCAGCGAAGACTCTGATTCGACTGCGCGTATGCGCATGCTGACTTGAGTCTTCGCTGGTCATGCAAGTCTTATTGTAGGTTTTGTCATGCGCTGGCTGAATAAAAAAAAAAAAAAAAAAAAAAAAAAAAAAGCATCATTGCGCAATTATGATGTCATATAAACACTTAACGTTGTTATCATGTTCAATTACATTCACTCTTTAATTAATTATTTATATCTCTGGAACTGATAGTGTTAATTTAAAGCTGCTTTCAGTTTTGGGTAGCTTATTTCAATTTAAATTTTATATTTTACATGACAAGAATACACCTTGATATTTAATTTTGTCTTGTGATGAAACGCTCCTTGAGGTATTCAGGTGATCTCATTGGTTGCGATAGAAAGTGAAATGTCCCACATCTCTAATCGAATATAGTAATAAAACAATTTGAACCAAATTTGGCTCCAATGTTCCTTGTTTGATACCATGCAGAGAGAGAGAGAGAGAGAGAGAGAGAGAGAGAGAGAGAGAGAGAGAGAGAGAGATTTTATGTTGATTGTTTTGTTTGTTTGTTACTAAAAGAGATACATGTACTTTCAAAATAGGCCATTCTAAATCAAAGTTTCCTCTGAAGCTTTTGAATTAAAAACATAGCAGTACTAATTCATCAATGGACCTAAATCATGTTCAAGCTTTTAATGTTGTGCCATGGCAACAGATAATGCCAAAAAACTTAGAATGGAAAATGACTGAATGAAACAGTCTTAATGAATAATGTGAATGGAACCTTTAGGTGCAGCGTTACAAATGTACCTTATTTGAATCTTTACCAAAGCTTTTAGTCTTGTGCGCATCTGCTGTTTTGATTGAAAACAAGGCAACTGTTAGTTCTATAATGTGCGATCCTTAAATTGCAATTCACAAACTGCTAAAGTGGTTTAGTTATCACTTAAGATAGAGATGTCTGAAGTGATAAGGGCTGGCATTCAGCATTTAACATTTAGCCACCTGACATATATACCAATATACTGGCGGTGTAGATGTTTGCCACCTAATACATTTGTGATAAGAGATGCTAGATTGCTGGACGCTGCAAGTTCCTGCCTCACTCAGATCAAAACTAACTTTCTGATTAACCAGCAGTACCTAGAACGTCTTCTTTTGCTCAGGGAAATAATAAAAGAGCGAAAGAAGACGTCTGGGCCCTGCCTTTCATGTGCGATGCCCAAGACACAGAGAGGGGATGGGGGCTCCAATATCTACCGCTCCTGCGGCAAAAAAGCTATACCATTAACTGTAATCCTCAGATGAAAGATTCATGTTCAAGTAGACCTCTTGTTTTACTTCTACAAGCATATCTCGAGTTTCATTAATGCAGGCGCTGTCTTCCTTAGATTTAATTAAACAACTCATTTACCGGGAGCAGTTTGAAGTAGAAACGTTTATGCAAATGTTTGCAATCAATTCTGTTTTAATTTTACCGGTTCTGGTGGTTTCATCAACTATCAATCAAACCTAAACGATATACTCGATTGGTAAGTGTTTTAGTCTGCTGAATATGTACAGTTATACAGTGTGCTTGAAACGGTATTATGTCGAGCTTAGCCAAGATTTTACGCATGACAGTTTTTTTCCAAACATGCCACGATCAAACTACGATAGCTTTAAATTAGTTTCAGAGCGTCAAAATCAGAGTCCTGGACGTAGAAGATATAGAACAATATTGCTTATCAAACATCTCGTAATTTAAAAGCACGTGTACATTTTCTGATCTTCATTATGATCTGCATAACAATGTGTGTGTGTGGGGGGGGGGGGGGGGGTGGGGGGGGGTGGGGGTGGGGGGGGGGGGGGGTGAAATACTTTGTTGTAAGCATACAACTTCCCGTAAAATTAACAACTACTTCCCTTGTCATGTGCTTATACAGTCGAAATTCAATGGCTCGAACATCTTTACGACCCAAGAATTTTATTTTCGAGATTTGGGTAGTTCGAGCCACTGAGGGTTTATTATGGCGCCAGGCCAGAAAGCAACGATAATTTAGGAATATCTACGATTTTCTTCACAGTAATTGTATGTTGATTGTACTCATTAGAATCAATTCTAAAAGTACACACAACAAACAATTTCATGATAGAATTAGAAAATTTCCCTAAATATTTGTTTTCTGGATCTATCGGAAGAATTTCGTAGGAACTAAAACAACGAGTTTAAATATACCATGGTCAACGAACCATCGGTGTTCGATCCACTGACGTTCGACTGCATTTATCTCTTAATCTTTCAGTTCATTTCAAACTGTTAAGAGTCAGTTTAGCTGAAGAAGTTGAAGACAGATATAAATGCTCATCTAGCATAGTAAAATCGGCACGGTTGTGTTTATATAGCCTGTGCATGACAAAACCAACAAAATGGAATGTGCGACAACTGAAGAATCAGATCAGCCTGGGTATCCTACAAGTCTGAGCAGAGTTTTTGCTGTCAGCAAGAAGAAATCTTGGGTCCTTAGCTACCCAATGAGCGCACATTGAAGACTGATCAGATTGGGCGGATACCTTTGCTGGGCGCACATGCCATTTTGTTGGTTTTGTCATGCGCTGGATCATAAGTTTCGTCGAATGAGTTGTAATTTAAAAAAAAAAACAAATTAAGAGAAATTGATATACTTTCAAGGGAGAAAACTTTGTCAAAATTGATTTAGTAACTTTAAGAAAAAGGGTCAAAGGCATCAACTGGCTCCAGTGGGAGCAAACTCTTGCCTTTCAGAGTTTACCTTGATTTAGAAGGGGACTGATAAAAAGCAAGGCTTACAGGAAACGAATAAGTGAAGATACCCGAAAAAGATAAAAATCACGAATGCACCAATCAAAGCAGATATGAGAAACAAACAATGACAAAAAAAAAGCAAGATTTTATTTCTCTGCTGCACAAACAAAGAAGAGTTGCAACAGAGAAAGAAAAATGAAACGGTCAGCGCAGGCTTAGCGCATTTTGAGCGTAGAGCAGATTATATTTCAATTCTTTTGGGATAACTGGGCCCATTGTGGTATCTTAGAAATGGGGTTTTGCTCATGTATACGCTAGAGGGCGTAAGCAGTGATGCAAACTCCATTACTGCTTATGAAGAATCTCAGTAAAACCGAGACTCCCTTTTTCTAATTTGTAGTGTGTTCTTTTATTCCAAAAGCAATCTTTTGACGTTTAATAAACCGGTTTTACTCGCGCGCAAAATCTTACCTTTAATTGTGAAGCAGCTCCAAACATATGTTTGGTCCGCATATGAATTCTTAACCTTATCCTTGAAACAATGAAACATCACAGTGGATCAGATAAATTATGATGAAACACAGTAAAGGGCTCAATGGCAATCTGAAGCCAAAATAAAACAAGAAAACTGCGAACAGGACCACGATGGACATCATAAAAGGTGTCTTTCTTGGCAGGAATAAGGGACATTGTTCTCCAAAATGCAACTAGAATTACGATTCCTGTCCTCATCATCACAAAAAACATGCCTATATAATGCTGACCCCTTTTAACCCCACTTTTATATAGTAAAACTGGGGTTTACAGGGGTACTCATTATTTTTTCTTATTTCTGCTCAAAAACATAGATTGTAAGGCGGTTCTAACGAGTACCCACAATCTTTGTTTTGAGCAGACACATGAAAAAAATCAGAATTTTTATCTGAAAACTTTCAGTTTTTGGTGGCGAGGCGGTTCTTACGAGTACCTACAATCTTTGTTTTGAGAAGAAATATGAAAAAAATTCAGAATTTTTATCTGAAAACTTTCAGTCTTTGGTGGTGAAATTTTCAATATATTTGAATTGGCGTTTTTTCATAATGATCTTTAAACTAAGTTCTCGAACATATTTTGGATGGTTTTGAATTCATGCAGATGATATGAATTCCATACGAAACATATTACAGAAAGGTATTATTCCACAAAATATGAAAGTGTACTAATGGTTTGTTTCCTACGCACATTCTAACATGTTTTATTTAACTTTCTTAACAACTTGAAAGTTATGGAACAGACATAAAGTCTGTATAAAAATTCAATAGCTATAAATAGAAAGGAAGGCAATTATCAAGAATCGATGCAATTACCTAACACCTTCCATCCAAGACACGAACGGGAAAGAAGCACGCACCTAAAGCAACGGCACCACTATCAAACCACTACAAGCAGAATTATGTCGTCATCTAATGGTACTTCGGATTATTTTATGATCACAATAGCTGTCCTTAAGTGTTTGCGTGGAGGCTTTATAACGTCTCCCCGTACTTCGTTACAGTAGTTAACCTGTTTAGTCCTTTGGAGCAACTGAGCTCACGCATGATTGTATACATACAAAACTTTGTGAACATAGACATCCGGTCAAAGCTGCCAGTGTTTGCGGGTTGTTGCATTTTTTTTATTATTATTCCTCATGAACCGGTTCATTAACAGCTTAAAATTATAAAATGATCACCGATTTATATAAGCAAAAATCATAATGGCAGAATAACGTTAAAATAAAAAAAGTGTTCTTAGTGTATACAAGTTACCATATGTTATCAGGTTTCGTGAAAGTATATTCAGAAAAAAATAACAAAAACAAAAACAAAACAAAAAAAAACAAACAAAAAAAAAAAAAAAAAAAAAAAAAAAAAAAAAACAACAACAAAAAAACAACAACAACAAAAAAACAATGAATGATATTAAATTTCCACAATATTTAAGTCAATTAATTAAACATATACCGGTTTCAATTTGCATGTATCTAAAACTCCAGACTATGTCTAATTGTAGTGAATGTGACATTAAATTCACGCTTCACTAGTTACAGTACAGTTTCTCTCAAAATGACCTGACCCTCTACTACAAAAGTTAACAAACGATTAAAATCATGTTAGAAAGCACTCTCATTGCTTACCTGCATGAAACACAGGTTGCATCAATAGTTCAAGTTCTGATACAATATTGTGATGCTCATTTTGCTGTTCCTTGAAACGGAGTTGCTGCGAAACATGCAGAGTAGTGAGTAGAGCTTGTCTTCTGCGTACATTTATTGTGCTTCTGTCATTTGAGTACATGTGTGCCGAACCATGGTAAAATGTGCAGCTCCTTAAATGCAAGATTAACATCAATATCAGAACTGATACAAATGGTTGCATCCATTACACGATATATATTTGCTGTCTGTTTTGCTTGATAGATTGCGACAGATGTGGATCAAAAAAGGTAAGAGAAAAGTCCAGGGAGTGCCACAATCACAAACCGCAGCCCTTCCCAGACCCCAAGATGAAGAGGAAACCGACAAATCTAAACAAGCACAAACCGAACAAACGTATGAAAAGTACTCTCTCTTCCCCAAGCGAGGTAATCGCAATACTAAAAGGACTGAAAAACACAAGAACAAAATGACACACGGAAAGACATACAACAAATCGCCTCGTAGAATAAACCACAGAGCAACAAAGAGTAAGACTAACACTGGGACCACCGCCTTAGAACGGTCGGTAGAGCAAACCACTGGGGGGTTTAAAGCACTTTTACAGCTAGCTAACTTCACCCTTAGTCGCGACCCAGAAACCAAAGATACTTCCAAGATGTAATGATGGTCATTATGTCTACCATTTTCGACAGATTAAACGTTTGTAACATCATTATAATTGTATCAATCACTTTTCAAAAGGTGTACTCAGAGGACCACTTCTGCCAACTAATCCGGATGGTCTCGAGCCAGCCCGTTTTAAGGAGAAAAGCAGTGGGTGTCAAAATATTGTAAAAGGCCTTGAAATGATGATGGAATCTGTATTTCGGGCATGCAGTCTCTAAAAGCACGTTTAATTCAGTTCACTTTGTTGTGTTGAGGGTCATGACATTTGGAGAACCAGTGAAGCGTGATTTAATTTTACATTCGCTACTACATGTAGTTCATATACCCAGTTCTAATAAATTAATGCATATTTTAATTGGTGTATATTTTCTTCAGTGATAAAAAATATGATAGAATATTGATATCCTTCTGTGCATACTATGGTCTTTTATATTTTTGACAGGTATCATAGGGATCGGTTCAACAGTTTTACAGTTATGAAGAGGACATGAATTCCGCATGAAAAAGTAGAATAAACATACTTCAGTTAAAATAAAAAAAAAAAAAAGTTTGTGTTCTTGTTGACATCACACCGTCTGATATTTCTTTGTATTGGTAGTACTAGTGTTTTTTTGGGATTTTGTTTCCAAAGGCAATCTTTTTGACGTTTTTTTTCCATTTATAAGGCATTAGACTTATAGTTCTAGCTCTTTGAATTACGCTTGATGATGATTTACGTTTGTACAAATTCTTAAAAATGTTCAGCGGTATCTTCAGTTTTTGGATGGACATAGTAAACAAACATTAGTCGCAGAAATAACGGACCCAGGAACGCAGATATACCCAGAAGCTCCACATTAATTATATTGACTTACAAGGTGTATAATTTCCGAAATCTTAAATCATTGTTGTTTTGATTTTGTTCGAGAAGATTTACAATGTACATTTTTATACTTCCGTTTAGCGGCTGAACAGCGGAAGTGTGGTTGATAGGTTTGTTTAAGTCACGCGCAACATCATGCGACAATAATGAATATAATTGGTCTACCGTCTGAGTTAAGGAATTGATATTAATAATCCAGCTTGAAGCAAAGACAATAGACATTATTTCAAATGTAGAGGAGCAAATTAAGGTTGTGGTGGATGTGAAGGTTACCTAATTTTCTATAGCGACCTTTTCTGGATGATTAAACCGATATGTTTTTGTATCACTGAAACTGGCGGGACCGTTGCAAGCCTGTCTTATAGTCAGCTCTAATAAGAACTGTTCAATGAGACCTTACCAAGCAACAGTTCTCAAAGGATACGAGTCTTAACAGAAAACAAAGGCCCTTATGGCAAAATTGGATTAGACGCTATTATTTCGTTAACACACAAATGTAAAATTTCATTTTGTAAGCCAGTCTTTCGTTGTAATAAACAAAAACAATGATATAAGTTGTGGGCGGAATGTTCAAGGTTCACTTCATTGTTTCTATATATGATTCCTGTGTCCGTATTCTATATGAGTGGACTGTTGGAATGATTTCCTACTTTGCAGTAGAAGTCATATAGGGCTGACCTGCAGTTTGCCTTCAACGGGAATTCTTTTGAGCTTCCCTCCTGCATACGTGGTTCCACTGTGGGGAATCTAAAAGGCTTCGTAATTTTAACTCCCACGAGTTTATTTATCTGGAGCACTGACATGGGCACATGGTTTTGGTTTAAAGCAAAGTTTGTTAATATTTTTGAATAATTAATTTAACATCTTCTTTGTCTGATGCAGCATTTTATTTTCATGAATAGGAATCCATTGATCTTGATTGCTGTCTCTTTCTCTGGAGATGTATCTTTCCTTCTAATCTACATACTTTGAAAAGTTTGTGTTATTTAGGAGCCATATTTTGCCCTAGAGATTATATGTATGATAAATGAAGTGGCAGAGATGCTGTAGATGCTTCCAAAAATAGCTTGCCTAGTAGGTCATTCTTGAGGCCAAATATAAAAGATCAATACTGTAGAAACATCAACTGCTTTTAATAAAATATTATTCCTAAATTAAGTTTCTGGTGGGAAATCTATCTAAAAGGTCATAAGAATAAATTATCCTAAAGCATTTTTACACAAAAAATATACTGAAAGGAAATAGAAACGCAGGGTAGAGTTTTTTCCTTCTTATTTCAACCATTTTTTACGGTGTTTACTATAGCCATACACTTTTACAGATTGTCCTGTGAATGTGAACCGCGGGTATACGAGTCTTTGGTCGATGTGCTATCTACCCTGTGTGTGAAATCATTCAACCGTGCACTACACAGTGCATTGCACGGACAATACGGAAAGCCAAAATTTCGTGCAAAACAAGCATGTTTAAACCTTCAGCACAAGATTTCCTCACACCATTTGGTACACTTCAACGATACACAACGCTCTTCGATTCTTTTACCAATTTTTCTTTTCATTTTTACGCTACTTTGAACTTTTTTCAATCATGGTACGATTGACTGATGTTCAGAGGGGTAGGGCAATTGCGTTGCTGATGCAGGGTCAGAGGCAACAGCACGTTGCCAATCATTTTGGGGTTAACGTCTCAACAATTGAACATCTTGTTAGACGTTTAAGGGAGACAGGGCACTTAGCAGACCGACCGCGGTCTGGGCGTCCACGCGTGACGTCGCGACGTCAAGACAGGACATTCCGTCTGGCACATTTGCGGAATCGTCATCTCACTGCTACCGAAACTGCCCTTAATACAGTAGGTACGCATAATCGACAAATATCTCCGAAGACTGTTGGAAGTCGATTGCGTGAGATTGGTCTTCGAGCTCGTCGTCCATACGTTGGTCTGCCTCTGACCCAGGCACGTAGGTTGCGTCGTATGGCGTGGTTGACGGCGCATGCGCCCAGGCTATTTCCGATGAGGCAGTGGAGACTTCTTTTTACGGACGAGTCTAGGTTTACTCTCTATCGCGCAGATGGTCGACGTCGTGTATACCGACGTCGCGGAGAACGCTGTGCCGACGCCTGTGTTGTCGAACGGGATCGCATTAGGGGGGGGGGGGGGTGGCTCCGTTATGGTCTGGGGAGGCATTGCTCACGGGATAAAATCACAGTTGATTATTGTTGCTGGCAATATAACCGCCGTAAGGTATAGGGATGAGATCTGTTGCAGTCCCGCTTGTGCAACAACGTAATCTGATTCTGCAGCAGGACAATGCCCGACCACATGTTGCCCGAGTTTGTCAGGATTTCCTGGCAAACAATAACATCGCACCACTAGCATGGCCACCGTACAGTCCAGATTTGACCCCAATAGAGCACATGTGGGATGAGCTGGACAGAAGGGTTAGGAAGCGCTGAAATCCCCCCGCAACTCTCGTACAACTAAGGAATGCGTTGATCGATGAATGGAATAACATCCCGATGCGAACTGTCAATGCTTTGGTTAACTCTATCCAAAGGAGAATTAGGGCAGCAACGACAGCAAGAGGGGGGCACACCCGATATTGATTTTCAGTTTGATTTTGATTTCAAGATTTGGGGGTAGCTACCAATGAACTTCAATAACTCAAGACTTGTTGATCGCAAACCAATGAAATTTGGAACTTTTGTTCCATACATGTACCGTTTTGTAATCATAGTAAAATATTTAACAAACGTTTTCAAACTTGAATGAAATTTAGGAATAAAATTTACCCTGCGTTTCTTTTTCCTTTCAGTATATAACATTAATTTAATTTTAAAATGAGTTTGTACTTAAAAGCAGGGGTAGTCTTCTAAGGTGAAAATGGCACAATCTCCCACAGCTTTTTATTGTAAGCAGCTGATTTGGGACTGTGGGAAGAGGCTTTTGGGATATATTTTGAGGGAAAATCGGAACGTGGATTATTGGAGGTGGGAAGTATAAAGGATCCCTTCAGAATCGATTGGTGGATTTCACATTTTGATTCTAAACATATCTTTTGTGTTTTAGGTGATTTTCATTTATTTTTATATTTTCTGTTACTTTTTATTATCAAATTCCAAAATATGAGTTTCTAAGACATAGTTGTTGAAAACTTTTATTTACCATGAAATTAATTTGATTTCTTTTTTCATTATTTTCGTTCTCGGATCTAGTTTAGATCATTTTTCTTTGCCAGAGTCTATTTTAACTTGTGCGTAACTGAGAAAGGTCCTCCTGCAACTTTGTAAATACTTGAATTCTGTAATATTCATCATTGTTTTAGAAAGACTGAGCTGAAAATCGTTTTATCAGGTTGATCATGAGGTGTTAGCTCAATCACATCACATGCATGTTGTTGCCTGAATGTTGATCGAGCAACTTTCAACAGTCATCTGTCATTGAATAATATTTGTTATTGGTTTTAGTTATTTCAAGAATACAATCCTGAAATTTAAATTCAGTTTTACTGAATTTTCCAAACCCCTCATGTTGATACACGCATCCTCTGAGATAATTTGTCCTGTGAAACCCGCCTACAAGAAATAAGTGCATGTATGGGCAGCGTGATCACTCGTCCATCGCCTTTGCTGTAAGACAAGCAGTCAAGGTGTCGACAGTTGAGCAGTCGAACAGTCGAGCAGTCGTTCGAACATGTCGTGCTTCAGCTGTTTTGTTAGCCGACTATTCTATTATCAGACGACAAAACCTCCCCAGTCTTCAGCCCAGCAGGATAAGAAAAGTGACGTCGATCGTCCACGGCCTGACTATAAGTCCCCGTCAGTCAGCAATTATGTACTCTCTGTCAATAGATGAGATACTATATGGAGCAAATATAAAGTAGGAACGCCTCAGGCTCGTAACAGTGGGTACACATTAGAATCCACTCTGCGACACGCTTCTACTGAGTACCCACAACATATGAGCCAGCGCACGACAAAACGTACAATAGGAGTTGTGCCACCAGCGAAGACTCAGATCAGCCTGCACATCCGCGCAGGTTGATCTGAGTCTTCGCTGATCGCATGTGCTTTCTACACCCATTCGGGCTTTTCAAAGAGAGACAAGTGAGAACTCTTGCTATACTGGGTGGATGTACAGGCTGATCGGTGTTTGCTGGTCACACACGTCTCATTGTAGAATTTGTCGTACGCTGGCTCAAATATCTTGATACCTCTCTTGTTTAGAGTTATGTGAGCCATGGGATGTCAAGGTATACCAGTGGTGAGGAGGGAGATTTGGGTTATAAAGCATATACATACAGATTTATGCAGTAAAAAACAAGTGAAATACGACGAAAAATGATATCCCGACGAAAAATTATACCTGGTGTCGTTTTTGCGTAAATAGCGTACGAAAACTGATACTGGGTTTTCAGAGTTGCAGTGATCGAATACCAGTAGCCATGAATTATGATACAAATAGGAAAACGTCCCCATACATGAAACTCTACTTTTGTCCTTTCTTTCAAATGTACCTACCAGCTGTCCCGATATGCGGTCATACATTAATTAGACAGTAAGCACCTTTCCTTGTGCGTGTACTATCCTCTTGCTTGGGAAATTCTTGCAACTAATTCGACGTTTCGCCTCTCTAATTTGTCAGCCCCTCTCAACGGGACAGTGACCAGTGCCCATAATTACAAGACCGTCTTAAGAACCTCCATAACTTGATAATTTCCCAAAATCTGATTAAAAATGTTAGTTTCATGTTCTAAGATAGGTAATGAGGCAACCCATGGTCACCATGCACCAATTTGCGGACATATAGGCGTGGATGCACGGGATAACCTAAATCTGTTCTACTGACACTCTGTTTAACGACATAACGATAAACTTAATTGCTGTGTACGAAGAGTCTTAATAAAACCGAATCTTTGGATTTTGTTCTTTTATGTGTTTCCAAAGGCAGCCTTTTAGACTTTTGTTTAATTTACTTTATTGCAACTAGTGTTTAGTGCCGTCTGGCGGCCTTAATATGTCTCCCCGTACTTCACCATAGTACATAGATCATTGAGCCAATTCTGGTTACCTTGAAAACTGAATACCGCGATCTTCGGTGCTAAGGAACGTATACGGTATCGCAAACCTCATTGCTTAATATATAAAAAGACTAAATAAAACCAAGTATCCAGGTTTCGTTCATTTGTGTGTTGTCTTGTTTCCAAAGGCAACCTTTTAGATTTTTATTTTTCACTTCGAGGGTCACGTTATATAAAATTCAACGATTTAAACTTACAAGATATGTGGAAGTATGAATATGAACATACAATACCTTATTTTTAGCTAACATGGACCCCTCGATTAATGTACAAATCCGCAAATCTTATTCTCTGGACCGTATACACAATTAATTAATCATTTACTCCCTATGTCGCAGAAAAGAACGTCAACTTAAATTTGTTACAAGAAAGTCTAACACGAACTGGCGGAGAGCTCACAAATCTCGGGGTAGGTGATTGCTTTGTCAAATCATCAAAACCTACGTCCACAATGTATAAAAAGAAGACACACGAGAAAGTCGGTATGAATATTAATAATAAATTACCATAAGCCGTTTTCCATGTATACAGATGCATTCCCATTGGTAACATGTTTTTTGGCCACTGGTATTCGAAAATTGCAAATCTGAAAACCCAGTATCATTATTCATACCTGATATACGTAAAATGCTACTCGGTATTATTTTTGTGTACCTAATGTACGAAAATTAATACCGGGTATCATTTTTCGTAAGAGTGTCTTTTTCGTCGTATCACTAGTTTAAAACCACAAAATTCTGAAAATCCACCTAATACTGTAGCTCCCATATACATGTACTTTTGTTTTCACTATATGTTATGAGGGAACATGGGTTACACATTACATAGAATCGTTAACGTAATGTCTTTCCTTTTTACAGAATCACTAGGTATTAGTACGTACACGATGTCGACTAACAGAGGCGATTTTGATTAGGCTGCGCAGATGCGCAAACTAATACCCAGTAAGCATTCTACATCAATCTACAGCGGGCCGTTATCGACCCGTCAGGGTAGCTGACGGGCCGATAACGGCCCGCTATAGATTTATAAAGAATGCTAGCTGGGTATGAACCATGGTAGTTCGTATATACCCTTTTCTTGCTTTGTGGCTTCCAGACATTTTCTCCAAGTGTTGGCGAGAACAGGGGTCGAACAGTCTGGCTACAATATCATTAGACAATCCTCAAACTACTTACATTGGCAGTGAGCGTCTAGGTTTCCTTTCAATACATCATTACTCTTAGAAATGTTTGGTATAAATCGTAAGACTGCAATCAGCAATCTGAAACATCTTAACTCTCTATTAAGTACATACAGTATGAGCACTCAAGAAAAAGAAGGCTACAGAATATAAATGGGCTGCACCATGGGGAAGTATAATGGTAACACACCCATATAAAATGGGGGAGATTTATAACATTAACACACCTATGTAAAATATGGGAAATAATGACGGTAATACTCATAAGTAAAATGTGCTAAATTATAATGTTAACACATTCATGTAAAATTTGGGAAATTATAATGTTAACATACCCATGTAAAAGTGGAATATTATGACGTTAACAAACACTACCATGTAAAATGTGGGACACTATGTCGTTAATACATCCTTGTAAAATGTGAGAAATAATAGCGTTAACACATCCATATAAAATATGGATATTAATTATGTTAACACACCATGTAAAAGTGTGGGAAATTATAACGTTAACACATCCATGTAAAATGTGGAAAATTATAACGTTAACACATCCATGTAAACATTACGGAAACATGCCTCTTTAAATATACTGAAACTTTACCACCAAAAAATGAAAATTTTCAGATAAAAAATCTGATATTTTTCATAATTGCTCAAAACATAGATTGTAGGTATTCGTTAGAACCGCCTCGGTGAGGCGGTTCTAACGAGTCCCCACAATCTATGTTTTTGAGCAGAAATAAGAAAAATAAGGTATATCCTTGTAGTTTTACTGTATAAAAGTGGGATTTAAGGGGGCCAAAATTATAAAGGTATGTTTTCGTGATGATGTGGGAAATTATAACGTAAACACATCCATGTAAAATGCGGGAAATTATAACGTTAAAACGCCATATAGAATGTGGGAAATTATAAGGTTGTCACATCCATATAAAATGTGGGAAATTGTAACGTGAACACACCCTTGTTAAAAGTGGGAATTATAACGTTAACACAACCATGTAAAATGTATACAGCTCGGCCATAGCTCCCAGATAAGCTATGTTATTAACAAAATTTTATTAACAAAATTATTAATAATAATAATAATGATAAAAGCAATAATAATAATAATAATAATTATTATTATTATTATTATTATTACGGTATTTACCCTATGTATTTGAACGCCAAAACTCCTTACTATACTTGCTCTAAATTTTGAATAAGTACAATTTACTAACCGATGTTGTGTCTAAAATGTGCTTGATGAGCGGAGATCCTGAAGAAACGCCGCGTTCTACGGCATCACATTTCGATTCACACTGTTTGCTTAGGCCTGTCTGTCCGAATATATACGGTAAATACGGTATTAACATTATTATTATATTTATTAATATTATTATTATTATTATTATTATTATTATTATTATTATTGTTTACTATTATATTATTTATTTATTTTTCTTCTTATTATTATTATTACTACTACTATCTTTTCTTCACGCACAAAAAAAAAAAAATCGTGTTGAGGGCTCTCATAAGAAGCGCTTCTTCAGAAGCGCTTGGATTAGGCGCTTTTCATGAGTACCCACAACATACATTTTTCATTAAGAAAACATGCCTATTTAAATAAACTGAAAATTTCACCTCCAAAAACTGAAAAAAAAATCAGATAAAAAACTCTGATATTTTTCATATTTCTGCTCAAAACATAGATTGTGGGTACTCGTTAGAACCGCCTCGGCGAGGCGGTTCTAACGAGTACCACAATCTATGTTTTTGAGCAGAAATAAGAAAAATAATGTATACCCCTCTGAACCCCAATTTTACTACATAAATGTGGGGTTTAAGAGGGTCAAAATTATATAGGCATGTTTTCGTGATGTGTAGAAAATAAGAAAAGTATGTATCTCGATACCTCATATCTAGAGCACTGAAAGCCACGACGTCCGCAGTTTCCAGGATTTTACTTCATTAAGCAAAGGACACGCGGGGTACGTTTAACACTAAAAAGTTTCTGTAATGATTTCAAATTAAACACATCTGCGGTAGCAAAAGTTGGCAACCGCATATCAGCATTTCAATTGGTTAAAACGTTACAAGTGTTCAATGTCACAATAACTTGTGTTCGTCTTCACGTTAGCGTTCAACAAACTAGAAAATTCTTCTACAATGCACTACTCACCACTTTAAATCTTATTTAGTCTCCTTTACTTGAATCGAAATTGGCACTTATGTTATTCATACAAATATGCAGATTTTGCATTTCATGCCACAAATGTTTGACAGTGCGTCAGGGGAAATTCAATAAGTAAATTAAAGCGACAGAAGACAAAATGAAATCGTCAATTTCCACTAGATGAACTTTCTAATGTTTAGTATATTCTGTGTATCTGCACAATAAGAAGCAGACACAATGAGTTTGAGCTACTTCATGGCAAAACTAACAAAATGGCATGTTCGCCCAGCGAAGGCTCAGATCTGCCTAGGTGATCTGAGTCTTCGCAGGGCGCACATACCTTTTGTTTTTCATGGGGAGACTCATTTGTTGAAGGGACCATTGGTACACTTTCACCTTGACATAGTGACTTTTATTGCAATTTGAACTTTCGTTTGTTCAAGATGTCTGAGAATTCAAGGCAATTGCGTTTGTTAGCCAAAATTCAACAGGGACTTAAAACAACTGCCAATACTAGGACGTTTTTGCCTCAAGCTTCTGTCTTATATATAAATCAAATTTAGAGAGAGTGGGCCGGATCATAAAATTCATATACGAGGATGTTCCAAATGAATTGCTTTTGTATCGTTGCTCGCTATCCACATGGAACTTGAAAACATAGCACTATCCAATACCTACATGTGTACATGTGCCCATAAATCTAATTGAAAGATAGATAATTTGCCATTTGAATACATATATATCATTCGTCTGTCATTACTAACAATGACCAGTCCTAATGAACTGTGTGATGTGTTATTATTTGTGTGTTCTAAGATGGCTGATGAGACCAATCTTAGCTCTAAACTCCCTTTTGCAGCTAGAACAAGATAGGTCTGAGGAAGAAAGCTCTGTTGGTGATGCCTTAGCGCTGGCTTTCCGCACGTTTCTGCTCGACTTCGCTGATTCTTTTTGCTCCCCTTCTTATGAGCACCCCCCCCCCCCCTTCTTATGAGGCCTTCTTATGAGGCCTCGCCACATTTGAATACACACAGTCGTTGACTACTGTAGTAAAAATGATTGGTAAAAGTGTTGTCAGAAGGAAATACGGGTCTACATAATAGCTCACTTTAAGATAGTTTTTTTAAAACAAATATTTGCTTAATTTCTGTAGTTTACGGATCTACTAATGTGCCTTATGACATGGTTGGTTGATGGAAGAAGAAGTTTGATTCTGGGTTAGAGTCGATCAAAAATGAACCAAAATTAGGAAGACCAAAGTCTGCATCTTGTGACGAAATGTTATCAAAGGTAAACAAAAAATGTTGAAAGAGATGCTAGGTTTAGAGTACGTGATATAGCACGAATGATTGGCATCTCACTGTCAAGACTTAATTACATTCTAAAGAATATCTTGAATTTTTGGAAGGTTTCTGTCAGGCGGGTGCTTCGTTTGTTGACTGATGGTCAAAGGAAGCAGAGTGTTAAAATAGCCAAAGAACTGCTCAAATATGTTCAAAATATGATGAAAAGAAATTTACAAATGTAGTCACAGGCGATGAAACTTGAGTTTATTATTTTGTACCTGTAAGGAAGGTAAGCAATAAAATATATGGCCAGCAAAAACAGCAAAAGATCGGTAATTGCTAAATGCACGTTAAGTGAAAAGAAGGTCTTGTATGCAAATTTTTTCTCTGCTGAAGGCGTTGCAATACAAGTGTCAGTAAAAAGGGGCAAACGCATTACTTGAAAATACAGTCGAACCTCGCTATTTCGAACTCGCTATTTCGAATTACCGCTTATCTCGAAGTGAAAATCTGGTCCCTGTTTTCACATGAAACTATGACAACAGGTAACAAAATAATGTGGAAAAGAGGAGAAATTGCTCCAAATTTCTCCTCTTTTTCACATTATTTTATATATATATTTCTAACTTCAGGAGTCAAATTACATATTCATTTGTTAAATGTGGTTGTTAAATTTATTGTTTTCCTCACTCTCTCAACCCTGATACGTCGAGGTACGGATATCTCGAAGTGTTTCAGTGAGACCCTTTGAATTCGAGATAACAAGAGTCGACTGTACTACAAAGATGCGGTATTGCAGAAATTGAAAAACAAAACTATCAGAAACGGCGCCCAGTCATAGGTTTCAAACATGCCCGCCGTCTACATGATAATGCCCCAGCCTATACGTCTGCAATTGTTACGAATGATTTGCAAAAAAAGAGAATGTAACAGTTTTACCACACCCTCCTTATTCACTAGACCTTTCTCCTTATGTCTTCTTCCTTTTTTCCAAAATTGGAAACCTTTCTCAGTGGACGCTAATATCCATTCAGACAGGCGCTTGGAATTGCCGTATACCAATTACTTACCAGTATACCTCACCGACGGTCTACAAATACAAATATTATAGAAATGTTCGTACTTGGGAGAATACTAATATAGAGAAATATACTATGACATACTATACTTTAAAGACCACAATTATTTTTCGGGCACCCAAAAGATGTTGCTGTACTTATACGAAAATTTGAACATATAGATTTTAAAACATACTCGTAGAAATGTGTCCAAAAATGTACATGTAACGGCAAAAGTGAATACCCTGATAAAATTACCCCTCAAGGTTCAGTCTGATCTGGGTCTACACTTTTTGTTCAGTGTCTTTTCAATACAGCAATTCTTAGATTTGATAATGAACATAAAAAAACGTATTATACTAAATAACTTATAATAAATTATTATAGGACTTTGCTCTAACTTTGAAGGCCTTTTAAACAAATAAGCCCAGCTTCTTATCTGCATTTATGTTTGCACTAAACACTAATTCCTTTAGTTTTAGCATGTTTTGAATGATTGAATGAGTGAATGAATGAATGATCCAGTACGATTTTGAATTGATGACCAATGGTTTAACCTAAGAAAAAAAATTAATCAATTATTTCATGAAAAGAAACGTATTAGTCAGGATGCAATCAAATGTGTGAAATCAATGCTCACAACGTTGTTTAAAACTAAGAAAAAGAAGTTTTATTAAAAATTCCTAAACGCTCTGAAGCCTTTGAGGATACAAATAAATACATATAATGTGATGGCAATAACAATATGTGTGTATATGGCCATTTTTCCTTCTAAAATCGTCGATAATTACTGTATATTAGAAACAAAACCCAAAACATTAATTTGTCCATTTGAACTAGCCATCATATCGTCCTACCCAATATTTTCGGCTGGCAAAATCGTCTGCTGGCCAAATTGTTCTAGATTCGTACAATATTATTAATTCTCCAAAATTGTGATGTACAGCTCAGTTACTATTATAATTATTTTTTTCACTACTACTTATAATAATAATAATAATAATAATAATACATTTCAATTTTTTTCTCTGTGTATGTTTTAGCTTTCAATAATAACCTTGAAAACTACATGCGTAGATAATCCTAAATAATCTAATTTGCAAATATAAACCATTTACCAATTCTAACCATTGGTGATAGGCCACTGAAGGAGAAGGATTTGTACAGGATTGTATATATATATATATATATATATATATATATATATATATATATATATATATATATATATATATATATATATATATATATATATATATATCCTAACAGCATGGTGTTGTAACTGAATGTTAGTAGTAACATTGTTTTCACAAAATTGCTTCGGAGAGGCTAGGAAATCTGGCATTTGACAATTTAATTCGTTTGGTCTTTTTAGTATCTATCAGCATGTCAAATATTACCAAAATATTACCAACTGTTTGAGCGTTATAGTGATTATCATATTTTCACATTTTTTTTTTTGCCTTGGCGGGGCTTATTATAACTATAAAAAGTATCTGGCATTAGACAATTTCATTGTTAAGATTTTGGCAATATGTATTTGTATGGCAATTTTTTTCATAATAATCCAAGCGGTTTAAAAGTTACAGCAATTTTTATAAACTGATTACGAACTGACAGACACACATTTATTCACTGCAGGTCGTGTAATTTATAAAACACCTTGTCTATTAAACATGAAGAGAAAATCGAAAGAAATGTTAAAACAAGACCATGTCGCCCGGACTATCTTAATATTTTGTTAAAATCTGAAAATTTCATATTAACTCGATGTTTACGTTTGATATTACCGTTCACTCGTAAACTATGCGACCAATTTCTACATTTACGAATGTCGAAAAGAGAAAATGCATTAAAATCAGACATTTTAGAAATATTACCTTGGTGACAACCATTGTTATTAAATCTCAGTGGTAAAGGTCTTGCAATGCTTTAATCTATTTTAACTCCTGTTCATTTGTTTGGATAGCTGTGAATCTAGAAGTATCATTTTTTATCAAAACAATTCTTTTCACTCACTGGTTGAACTGACATATCTCTTCCATCACTATGTTGGTGAAGAGATTTCCCTTTCTTTTGCATGCAGGAAAACAAGATATATACTTTTAACCTTTTCACCCCGAGTTTGTGACAAAGACTATTTCATCTCTGAATTGGGACACATTTATTGTTGCAAATATAGGTTTCAGTCTAAACTCAATAACAGACTGGCAAACAGTGCAGATCAAGATGAGACGGCTCGTAACGAGCCGTCTCATCTAGATCTCTACTGTTTACAAAGATACAGTGTCCCTGTATTAGTAAGTAGGGATGCAAGAGTTAACTAATGAAGAAAAGAAATGTGACCAATGCGTTTTAAATGGCAATAAAGAAACTTATCAAATTTCTTAGTATTTTTCACATTCTGCGGAACTGATCACTAAAACTCCTTTTGAAGGGAAGGGGCGGGGGCGACACGTTTATCCAACATATTGCCATGACACAGTTACCAGAATTTCTTGTCAAAACAGAAATGACGTCAGATAAATTTCCGTCTAAGTGGAGCAGTCTTAGTGGTATCAAAGGTAGGCTATATCCTGTGATTCTGCATTTCCTGGACGCATTCTTTACAAGTTTTATTGTTTCTGCTTAAACGCATACCAGAACAAAAAAAAAAAAAAAAAAAAAAAAAAAAAAAAAAAAAAACAGGTATCAACACAAATATGTTTTCCGTTATCCATTGTCTAAACATGCGCGTGGCAAACATTACGAAAACAGGCCTATTCAAATATACTGAAAATTTTACTACCAAAAAATGAAAAATTTCAGAAACAAATCTGATATTTCATATTTCTGCTGAAAACATAGATTGTGGGCACTCGTTAGAACTGCATCGGCGAGGCGGTTCTAATGAGTACCCACAATATATGTTTTTGAGCAGAGATAAGAAGAATAATGTATACCCCTGTAAATCACAGTTTTACTATGTAAAAGTGGGGTTTAAGGGGGTCAACATTATATAGGCATGTTTTCGTAATTGCTACTTGAGCCAGCGCATGACAAAACCTACAATATGACTTGTGCAACCAGAACAGCGAAGACTCAGATCAGCCTGCGCATCCGCGCAGTCTGATCACAGTCTTAGCTGATCGCATGTGCATTCTACAGACTCCGGGCTATCCCGGAAGGACAAACAAGAACCCTTTCCATACTGGGGATGTACAGGCTTACATTAGTCTTTGATGGTCACACAGGTCTAATTGTAGGTGTCGCTATACGCTGGCTCAATTTTCAAACATTTCCGTAATTAAGTATTAAGTTTTAGAGCACCTAAAAGCCTTACTATACGTATCCTAAAAATTGAACAAAGTACAGACAATCGTTTTTATACCGACACTCGATACAACGACAAAATTCGCTATAATAACAAACTGAATGTCACGAAACCTTCGCTTAAGAGGTAACAATTAGTCACAAATTATGCAGGACTATTGTATTTAGTACTTTAAAGAAACGTATGTTTCGGATATTTGTTAGAATCGCCTCAGTGAGGCCATTCTAACAAATATCCAAAACAAGTGTTCTGTGAGGAAATAAGAACAAAACAAGACCTTTCTTACATATAAATCTGCTCATTTAGTATTCTGTACAACAGCAAAGTCATTTAATGGCAACGTCTTTGGGAACGAATGCTGTCGTTGTAACGATGGTTCACCGTACATTGTTCATTATAAGACTGTCCGGATATAAGTCGGTTTAAAGGTGGACTCCTAATGTGTTGTGTCCAAACAAAACTGTACAGAATGTATTGAAAACAAATGACCACTTATGGTCATTTTTTCTGTATAATCTAGAGATTTGTATTTGGATACAACACGGTTGTTTAGCTAACACGGATGTCACTTTGGATCCCAGCAATCATGTTATAAAGAGGTTGTGGTGTAGATTACTATCTGTAACAACTGATGAGTAGCATACAGTGTAGACACTGATCAGATGCCGCGTTCTCTGGATTCTTTGCCCAGGCCTGCCTATTCCAATACTTAAGGTTATCACGATAGTCTTAAGGTCTTAAGGTAGGATCCCTTTCATTTAAACATAATGCAAGTGAAAAACTATGTATTAACTTAGGTTTATGTTTTCGTTTTCTTTACATCACGACAACACGCCTATATAATTTTGACCCCCTTAAACCCTACTTTTATATAGTAAAACTGCGGTTTACAGGGGTATACATTATTTTTCTTAATTCTGCTCAAACGCATAGATTGTGGGTACTAACGAGTACCCACAATCCATGTTTTGCGCAGAAATATGAAAAAACATCAGAAGTTTTTAACTGAAATTTGAATAGGCGTGTTTTCGTAATGTTTTTCTTTCTGTTAACCTTTACCAGTACGTATCTGAGCCAATTCAGCAGACTGCAAATGGATGTTTGTTTTTTTTTTAATTTCTTTTCAGAAAAAAAGGATGAGACACCACATCCTAAGGAGACGCTTTGATGAAATGTCAATTCCTATGCTCTGCAAAAATGTAGAAAAAACGTATTTCAAAATGTCGCTTGCTGAAAGTTTTACCCAGCCTGCTAAGCGTTAACCTAAGTGTTATTTTAGAAACACTGGAAAAAAAAATATTTTTTTTTTCATTGTTTCTAAAATGTCCTCGACCACCAGTACGTTCAACTAATAAACACCAAAACCAAAAGTGCGCTATATGCTAATCAAAACGTAAAAAAAAAGAAGCAGAAGACACAAAACGGATAAAAGTCTAATTAGTTTCGCTGCTCGGTGCTCAAATATCTTTCTTCTGCCAAATAAGCCAATATGTTGCTTAGGATTACGGCATTTCGTCAAACAATGAATTTGTTGACATTTAATGGTCAATTTTAAAGAATGAATAAGGGCAATTTAGGATTTTTGTCTTTTATTTCCCCAGAGAACGCATTGCCTAAGAATTTTATTATTCAATCTATCAAGGAGCGGGGAACAGTTTTCTAATAAATGAAACAATCCGTCTAAAGATAACGTGATAGCGTCTTATCTCTCTCAAAAAATGCTAATGTCATTGCTCGAAGAAAGCTTGGGAAATATTTCAGGAATCGTTTTTATCTCAAGTGAACCACAATAAAATAACTGTTGGGCATATGTTTCCTAGAATCGTTGCATTATAATTACTTATTCCACTGTCCTTTGGAAATGACTACGTCAATTTTTGTTTCAAATGTATATGTAAGCAACTGAATAATAACCGCAAAACTGTAACATCTTAGAGAATGTACTACATCTTAACATTATATTCTCTTCTTACTATGTGGTTTTAAATTGCCAGAGTAAGGGTTTAATGGAAACACACATCTTATATGAGCAAGCAAAATGGCATGTGCGCCAAGCAAAGATTCAGATCAGTCTGGGTATCCGCCCAGTCTGATCAGAGTCTTCGGTTTGCGCTCAGTGGGTAGCTAAGGACCACAGCTTTCTTCATGCATACAACAAAGACTGGGGGGGGGGGGGGGGTGGGGGGATGCCCAGGCTGATCTAAGTCATCACGAAATAATGCCTATATAATTTTGACCCCTTATACTCCATTTTATATAGTAAAACTGGGGTTTACAGGGGTATACATTATTTTTATAATGTCTACTCAAAAATAAAGATTGTGGTACTCATTAGAGCCGCCTTGCCGAGGCGGTTCTAACACATACCCACAATCTATGTTTTGAACAGAAATACGAAAAATATCAGAGTTTTTTTATGAAAATTTTTAGATTTTGGAGGTGAAATATTCTATATATTTGAATACGCGTGTTTTTGTAATGTTTTGCTGGGCGCACATGTCAGTTTGCTGGTTTGGTCGTGCTCTGGCTCATATTTCTTTTATATACCGTTACAATAGTTTTACCTGGATAAAATGGATGCATTTTTAGGAGAGACAACTCTTTAACAACTTGTTTATCGCCCCCCCCTCCCCCCCCCCTTCTGAAAAGCGATCTATTCCAAAGTGGAAAGAATTAGCATAGTCTTATCATCTTGGGTAGACCATTTTTCAGAAGGTGACTTGTTTGTTTGTTTGTGTTGAGGTTTTACGGCCCAGTCAACCCAATGGGGTCATGTCGAGCGCAGTCAGTTTACCTAACCACACGTTTACTGGGCAGGCTTAGTCCTCTAAGCGGTTAACCAGTATTGTGCACATTCTTTCGCCAGAAACTGACAACTGCCCTTTTTGAATCAGCGGAAGGGAGAGAATATTAGAAAATATTTCATGATCAATCTCCACGAAAGATTGTTGCCGACCTCGGCGGGGGTTGAACCCGCGACCTCCTGGTCTCCAGTCGGACGGTGCATCCAACTGAGCCACCGAGGCCGGCTTGAAGGTGACTTGTATGCAGAAAAGTACACAGGAAATCAAAAAGTTGTCTCCCTTGTAAGAAATGGCTGAAAATTTATCATTTGTGTCCAGACTCCTTATTGCGATTTTAAAATTAAACATTTATTGAAAGCTTAGAGAAAGACAGCAAAGCAATTGGAAGCTAGACAATGTCAATATTTTTTTTTCTGACCTATCTACTGCTACTGTCTGAGCGCCATTTGTCATAAGCAGCAGACGTGACTATTTGTTTTTACATGCGTATTATTTCCATAGCTTTAAGGGCAGACTCTTTCTCTATATCTCTCCCTGTCTATCTATCGGTCTGTCTGCTTGTCTCTCTCTCTCTGTCTATCTGTGTGTCTGTCTGTCTCTCCTTGGGTCTATCTGTCTGTCTGTCTCTCTTTCTCTCTCTGTCCGCGTATGGGTTCCATAACTCGCGAATGGATAAAAACCCATATACATTCACCTCCCAGCACCATAAAGAAACACAAATGAGACAAACTACAAACTGAAAGTCAGAATCAAATAGAAACACTGCTGCAAACCAGAGTGAACTCGACCATAGTCGAGTTAGGTAAGGCACAAACCGCCACTGCCAAAGGCGATAATAATAGGCTTTTGCAAACAGCATAGACCCAAATGAATGATCAATGAGCTGTCTCATCTAGATCTAGGCTGTTTGACATTCAGTCTTTCAACTTAACATATGAATGTCTTTCCAAACGATAGTCTGTTAAAATAAAAAAGCAGACGACAAATGTCGTCTGAAATTTGGCACCGAAAGAGTTTAAGTAATGAGCCGTCACTGGGTCTGCGGCCCGAGCCATCGTTGTGCAATGAAAGGCGGCAGTTAATACGTTAACCTTGTTATGGTATACTTACAACTGAGCATGCAGTCTGTCACATCACGAAAACATGCCTATATAATTCTGACCCCCTTAAACCCCACTTTTATATAGCAAAACCGGGGTTTACAAGGGTATACATTATTTTTCTTATGTCTGCTTAAAACATAGATTGTGGGTACTCGTTAGAACCGCCTCGTCGAGGCGGTTCTAACGAGTACCCACGATCTATGTTTTGCGGAGAAACTTGAAAAATATCAGAGTTTTTCATTTGAAAATTTTTAGTTTTTGGAGATGAAATTTTCTATATATTTGTATAGGCGTGTTTTCGTAATGTGTACATTTGAAACAGCATACACTGTCTTCATTAAAATACTGTACAATTCACTCCACAAAACAATCATAATTTACACAGTTTCCACTTTCCTTTCTTAGTTTTTACATGAAATCTATCAACAGAACATGTCTTCCATAGTGCAGAACATTCCCAGCAGACACATAACGTTGAAACAACCACGATTCAACGTTGAGTCAACATCAAGACGTTGATCCAACGTTGAATCCACATTGTTTCATCGGTGTGTGCCTACTGGGTTTTTGTTGTGTATATTTGTTATTGTACAAAGTGCACTACCAAAAAACACTCTATTTTGAAGTAGAATAGATTAGAATGATTTTATTCAACCAATCATGGGCCATTTCAGACATACATAACAACAAAACTCAATAATCATAAAACAGTCGAACCTCAATGGCTCGAACACCGATGGCTCGTTTATCATGGCTAATTCGAACTCGTTTTTGAGTCCCTACGTAATTCTTCCGATATCTCAAGAAAACAAATATTTAAGGAAGCTTTCTTATTTCATTATGAAATTGTTTGTTGTATATACTCCTTAGAATCGCCTCATCGAGGCGATTCTAATGAATACATTCAACATACTATATTTGTGTAGAAAATCGAAAAGATTTCCTCAAATTATCGCTATTTGATTCGTGAATTAGTGCCATGATTACCCACAGTGGCTCGAACTACCAATGTCTCGAACGAATTTCCATGGTCCCGAAGATGTTCGAGCCATTGAGGTTAGACTGTATAAACACATGTATGAGAGCCAATGTAAACAGCAGCGAAATTACGCATGCACTCCTACTTTAAATGTTAAAAATGTACGTTGACAAAATTTGAATTGGTGTCACAAACAAACCTAAGCAAGTTCAGAATCTATTACTTACAGCGCAGCAAGGGTGAATTACTTGAATATGCCCCATACGTGAAAACAGATATATGTATGGTAAACAAGGTCAACGTTCCTTTATCATCATTAAACAGAATCCCAAAAATGGCTACAATGTCTCACAAAATATCGGACAGTGAGCACAGCATCAGAAGAAGGTCAGGTATGCAAATATGGAAGTTGTTGAAAATATATATGCCAGGGATATGGAAGGCCGACTGGAGCGCCGATGTGATTACGAGTTTTGCCTTTGCATTAGTCATTACGAAAACACGCCTATTCAAATGTATTAAAATTTTCACAACCAAAAAAGGAAAATTCTCAGATGAAAAATTCTGATATTTTTCAGATTTCTGCTCAAAACATAGATTGTGCGTACTCGTTAGAACCGCCTCGGCGAGGCGGTTCTAACGAGTACCCACAATCTATGTTTTTTAGCAGAAATAAGAAAAATAATGTATACCCTTGTAAACCCCGGTTTTACGTACTATATAAGGGGGCCAAAATTATATAGATATGTTTTCGCGATTGAACCTAAAATTTCTTCAACGAGAAACGGTAGCAATGTTTTGAAGATAAAATATTATGATACCAAGCTTTTTTTTTTTTTTGCTGTGATTTGCAAATACTTATTTTTTTAAGCCTGCTCTGTACTATTACCCCCTTCTCACTATCTCATTTTCCTTATCCTGTCAGAGAGTTAACCATACTGAATTCTTTAACCCATTATAGAATGAATGAACTCCCCAACACTATATATTGGAAGGTTCTAACTTCGATTTGAGGTATGTCAGACTATGTGATTTAGATATTCCTAGAGAAAAATAGTTGAACTATTTGCAAACAGTGGAGACCCTGATCAAATGCGCGTTTTGCGGCGTCTGATCTGGGACTGCACTGTTTGCCTATTACCATTTTAGGGCTCTTCAGGCTACAAGGGGTTAATACAGAATTACAGTTTTAAACTAACTTAGTGAAAAACAGCCTAAACAACTTGTGTAGATCCAGCTCAGACGCGGCGTCTGATCAGGGTTAACACTGTTTGCCACTCATCCTTTAGTTATTAGAGACACCAACAGGTAGTTAAATGAAATGGTCACTTTTTAGTTCAAGTGTGCCTACAGTAACTACGGTAAACCAATCACGATATTTCAGCATGCATATTCCTCTGTAAACTTGTTGCATTGTGGATATATCTCCAGTTAACATCAACGCTTAGCATGCTGGGTAAACATACAGCAGGCGACATTTTTTAAATATCTGTTTACAAATTTCCCAGAAAATATGATATGATATGCAAATGACTCCAAATCTGATAGTTTTCATGAAATTCAAACAAATAATAATAATAAAAAAAAAATAAATAAATAAATAAAAAATAAAAAATAAAAATAAATAAATAATAATAATAATAATAATAATTCCTGGTCATGATACATGTAGAGAAAATATCACCAGTTTACATCACGAAAACATGCCTATATAATTCTGACCCCCTTAAACCCCACTTTTATATAGTAAAACTGGGGTTTACCGGGGTATACATTATTTTTCTTATTTTTGCTCAAAACCATAGATTGTGGGTACTCGTTAGAACCGCGTCGGCGAGGCGGTTCTAACGAGTACCCACAATCTATGTTTTGAGCAGAAATATGAAAAATATCAGAGTTTTTATCTGAAAATTTTCAGTTTTTTTGGAGGTGAAATTTTCCATATATTTGAATAGGCGTATTTTCGTAATGATATCACCAGTGTATCGGCAGCTGAATTTGTCGAGATTGTGTTAAATCTAACACATCCGTCCAGGAACAATTAGAAGCCCATTGCAAAATTACTGGCTATAATAGTGTAATTATTACTGTCACCTTATAATTACGACAAAGATATTTCGTAATTATGCTTGTCGACCAATACTTACAAGTCCCCAGTAATAACGTCATATTTATTTCCTATTGACGATATAGATGTCTGAATGCCCAAGTCGCAATTACAAACTAGTATACAGTTATTCTATGACTGTTTGGAGTATCGTTAAAACTACTGGCCCGAGGTGCTGTGGACAACCTAATGCACTATTGCCCGAGGCCTAAGCCTAAGCCTAGGGCACTAGTGCAACAGGTTGTCGATAAACAGAGGGTCCGTGGCGTTTGATCTTGGTCAACACTGTTTGATCAAGTCTGTCTGTCCTAATAGGTAGGGTATATACGGCAGTCGGGTACCCTTTTATACAATGTACAGTACTTACGTCTCTACAAAATTGAAATACATAGTTGTAGAACTATTCGTATATTGAGAGTAATATACATGACGTAAAATCTATTTAATTATTCATTCTTGAAGAAGAAAACAACTTTAGACTGAAAACTAAAACTGTTTATCCAACATGCTATACAAAATGGCGTTGACATCTAGTCTCTCTGCTGTGCCATCTTGTGGTTTAATTATATTGATTATTATTTTAAATGAACGTTTGCGCTCGCCTTTGGAAAACAACATTGTGTATGGCACGTTCTTTCATGTTTCATAGTACAGTCGAACCTCAATGGCTCGAACATCTTTGGGACCATGGAAAATCGTTCAAGACATGGGTAGTTCGAGCCACTGAGTGTTAATCATGGCACCAGTTCAGGAAGCAAATAGCGATAATTTAGGGAAATCTTTTCGATTTTCTACACAATGATTGTATGTTGAGTGTACTCATTAGAATCGCCTCAATGAGGCGATTCTAATGAGTACACACAACATACAATTTCATGATTAAATAAGAAAATTTCCCTAAATATTTGTTTTCTTGAGCTATCGGAAGAATTTTGTAGGGACTGAAAAACGAGTTCGAATAATCCACAGTAAATGAGCAATTGAGGTTATATTGTATAAAGTCTACGTAGACGTTCCACACAGTGTACTTAAGGAGAGTGAAAGCCTTTATCAATCTTTACAGAACACCCCTACCCACTACGAGCATTATGTGTAGAAACACTGTTAGTGCATGCTCTATTCAAATACCATTGCTGGACAAATCAGAGTTGTTCACGTATATTAAGATGTTTTTCAACAGACGGCGTCTTGTGATACAAACATCGCTAAACGCATGTTAAAATGTGTGAGAACTTTCTAGGATTTATTTTACCTCGTATTTCAAGGAGCGATCAATTACTTGTATGATTCATTCTAGGTATAATCTCCTAAATCAAATATTGGGATATAGAGATATAGACTGCGCAACATATATCAAGGGCACTTATGCTATATGCTAATAATGAAAAGATCAGCAAAAGGAGAATGGATACACTCGCCAGATTTTCCGCCATTTTGTACAAGGGAGTCAAACTTTAATGACATCCAGTTTGTTTAACTTCCAGCCCACTTTGACCCTCCTGAGAAGTGGTATATCCAAAAAGGAATGAAAACGCCTCCTCTTAAGTGGGGTCTATTCTAGAAGGTATACGTTTCCTTTCCTTAAAAAAATCATCCTTTTAGAGTAGATCCCTTTTCAGAAGGAAGAAAAAACGATTTAAAAAAAAAAAAAAAAAAAGTATCCCTTGAAAGTTTATTTCTCATACGCATCCATGCAGTCTGATGAGGGCTTGGTTTCATCTTAAGACTCAGTAGAACAGAGTGAAGAATATATCGACGACTAGAGAAGACGTAATAAACCACGCAAATTCAGTAAAGTGTAGAATATACTAACGGTTAGAGAAGACTTAATAAAACTCATTAATTCAACAGAGCGTACATGCAGAATGTATCGACGACTAGAGAAGAATTGATAAAACTCGAGAATTCACAGTGAACATGTAGACTATATCAACCACTAGAGAAGACTTGATAAAACTCGTGAATTCACAGTGTACATGTAGAATATATCGACAACTAGAGAAGACTTGATAAAACCCGTGAATTTACCGAGTGTACATGTAGAATAAATCGACGACTAGCAAAGACGAAAAAATACTCGTTAATTCAATAGTGTACATGTAGAATATATCGCCGACTAGAAATGAGTTGATAAAACTCGTGAATTCACAAAGTTTACATGTAGAATATATCGACGACCAGAGAAGACAAGATAAAACTCGTTAAATCGACGTTATTTATAGAGGGTAACACATTTAGTAATTTAGTACTAATCTTCCATGTGGCCCTCTTTTTTCCTGGGTAGAAACCAGTACTAAGCAATGTGGATAAAGTCTCTTGCTCAAGGAAACAACACTTGCAGTTAGTGGGGATCGAACCCGGTACCTCTCGATCTCGAGTCCGGCGCTTTACCACTGCACCACAGCGCTCCACAGTGTAAAGTGTAAAATATACCGCCGACCACATAAGACTTGTTAAAACTCGTGGATTCAATAGGGTATACCTGAAGAATATATCGGCAATTAGAGAAGCGAAGACGTTAAAATAGAGTGTACATGTAGAATATATTAAAACTAGAGAATTATCAACTCTTGAATTCACAGAGTGTACATTGGAATATATCGATGAATAGAGGAAACTTCATAAAATTCGTGAATCCACAAACTGTACATGTCGAATATATCAACAACTAGAGGAGACTTCATAAAATTCGTGAATCCACAAACTGTACATGTCGAATATATCAACAACTAGAGAAGACTTAATAAAAATCGTGAATTCACAGAGTGAACATGTAGAATATATCGACGACTAGAGAAGACTTGATAAAACTCGCGAATCTGGAAAAGTGTAGAATATATCGACGACTAGGGAAAATTTGATTAAACTCGTGAATTGATAGAGTGTAGAACATATCGATGATTTGGGAAGACTATAAAATTCATGGATTCAGCTGGTGTACATGTAGAATATACCGACAACTACAGAAGACTTAAATAAATTCGTGAATTCAATAGAGTGTACATGTAGAATATATCAACAAGTAGAAAAGACTTGATAAAACTCCTGAATTCGACTGATAGAGTATACATGTAGAGTATACCGACAACTAGTGAAGACTTGATTAAAATCGTGAGTTCACAGATTGTTCATGTAGAATATATCGACAACTAGAGGAGACTTGATAAAACTCGTAAATTTAATAATGTGTACATGTTGATTATATTGGAAACTAAAGAAGACGATAAAACGCGTGAATTCACAGAGTGTACATGTCGAAATTATCGACAACTAGAGAATACTTGATCAACCTCGTGAATCCAGTAAAGAGTAGAATATATCGATGACCAGAGAAGACTTGATAAACCTCGTGAATTCACAAAGTGTAGAGCATATGGATGATGTGAGAAGACTATAAAACATGAATTCAACAGAATGTGCATGTAGAATATACCGACAACAAGAGAAGACTTGATAAATCCCGTGAATTGAACTGAGTGTACATGCAGAATATATCAACAACTAGAGAAGATTCGATAAAAATCCTCAATTTAATAGAGTGTACATGTAAAATATACCGACAAGTAGAGAAGACTTGATAAAACTCACGAAATTACAGAGTGTACATGAAGAACATATCGATAACTAGTGAAGATTTGATAAAACTTGTGAATTCGATAAAATGTACTTGTAGAATATATCGACAACTAGAGAAGACTTCATAAAACTCGTGAATTCATTAGCGTGTAGAATAAATTGACGATCAGAGAAGATTGATAAAACTCGTGAATTCACAAAATGCAGAACATATCGATGATAAGAGAAGACTATTAATCTCATGAATTCAACAGAATGTACTTGTAGAATTGACCGACGACTAGAGAAGACTTTATAAAACTCGTTAATTCACAGAGTGTACGTAGAATATATAGGCGACTAGAAGAGACTTGATGAAACTTGTGTAAACTCAGTGAATTTAGTAAAGTGTAGAATTCTGAACCGACGATTAGAGAATACTTGATAAAACTAATGAATTCAATACAGTGTACATGTTGAATATATCGACGACTAGGAAAGACTTGATAAAACTCCCGAATTCACAGTGTACATGTAGAATATATCGACAACCAAAGAAGACTTTATAAAACTCGTGATTTCACAGAGTATACATGTAGAATACATCGCCAACTAGGGAAGTATAAAACGCGTAAATTCACAGAGTGTATATGTAGAATATATCGACAACTAGAAAAGACTTGATTAAACTCGTGAATTTACAGAGTGTGCATGTGGAATATATCGACGACTAGAGAAGACTTGATAAAACTCGTGACGACTAGAGAAGACTTGATAAAACTCATGAATTCATAGAGTTTATATGTAGAATATAGCGACAATTAGAGAAGACTTGATAAAACTCGTGACGACTAGAGAAGACTTAATAAAACTCATGAATTCAATACAGTGTACATGTGGAATATATCGACAACTAGAGAAGACTTTATAAAACTCGTGATTTCACAGACTGTACATGTAGAATACATCGACAACTAGAGAAGACCAGATGAAACGCGTAAATTAACAGAGTGTACATGTAGAATATGACTTGATTAAACTCGTGAATTTACAGAGTGTACATGTAGAATATATCGACGACTAGAGAAGACTTGATAAAACTGGTGACAACTAGAGAAGACTTGATAAAACTCGTGAATTCAAAGTGTGTATATGTAGAATATAGCCACAATTAGAGAAGACTTGATAAAACTCGTGAATTCACATCGATGACTAGAGAAGACTTTATCAAACGTGTGACTTCATAGGCTCCATTATCCTCATAAGAGTCGTTCTTGCAAGTTATGTATTTCTTATATGTTTTCAAAGTGAGCCTTTTGGGCTGATTTTGGTAAATTTCAGTCATTATTAGATGATGACTAAATCTGAAATGACACACGGCACTTGTGTTCAGGGGAGGTATCTCTCATAACAAATGAGACTATGGTTTGAGATAGGAATTAAAAATGACAAATGAGATTTGGGTTTTAAGACAAAAATCTGAAAAGACAGACGGAGATGAGTTTGAAGAGAGAGAGAGAGAGAGAGAGTGTGTGTGTGTGTGTGTGTAAAAAACAACGTTTTATCGAGAAAAATAACTGGGAAATAAAATTTAATCTTACCATGAAATCTTCTAAACTCGACAGTAACATCGTGATTAATTATTATCAGAAAAGCACCTGTTAGATAAATTTGAGGGGAATGGATGCACTAGGACGGATTTTCCAACATCTTGTTAAAGGGAGACAAATTTGGTGACTTCCTGTTTATTATCCTGCACATCAATCACTTTCTGAAAAGAGGTCTACTGTAAATCAAAGAGTTGGTTCCCCCTTAGGAGGCAGGTCTTCACTTTTTGAGTAGAACTCAATTTTGGAAGGGACTTAAAACCACATTTTAGAGAGCCGCCTTCTTTGAAAGTGTATCCAGCTCTAATAAAGATTTAGAGTATATATTTTGTTTAAAATATAAATCCTATCCTTGCGAGGTAATCTTTAGGCAAAATAGGTCATTTGACATTAGTCCGCGTTTGGTGGTAATGCCATGGATCTTATCCTTGGCCGAGTCACGCCAAATCTTTCAAAAATAGAGCTAGCCATTCTTTCACTTGCAACATTAAGAAAGAATGAACTATCATATCGTTTCAGCAAATTCTGAGGCTATAAAACTTAATAGCGCTCTACCTCAGGAGAATGTAAGGAAACAAATGGCATGTGCGACCAACAAAGGCTCAGATCAGCCTGCGCATACGCGCAGTCTGATCAGAGCCTTTGCTGGTCGTTTGGACCTTCTTTTTGTTGTAAGGTAACCTTAGAAAAAGAAACTTAGCCTCTAAGCTATAAGGACTGTTTCACAGGCTGATCTTATTCTACAATGGTCAGAATGCCATGTCATTGAAAATCTCATGCTATGGTTCAGATAGGAGTGTAATTAGATTGTGAAACAATAACATTCCATCAATACGATAAACATACATCCAGTAGTCCCCTTTTGCCATTCCACTAGCACATCGTATGTTGTAATAGACATTCAGCACGGCATAGTCGTAAACGGTAACTTTTAAGCAGAAAATGTATTTACATCGCTATGAAGGTGAAAAGACGTCTATTTCTTTTCTGCATACGGCTTGTACAAAGAAATAAGATAAACACCTCTAACTAATGTAAAAACAACTTGAGTGACATTTCAGCACATCAGGGAAAAGTAAGCCGTCTGTAATAACATTTGTATTGTTAATTAAAGTAACCTTTGTCAATTACATGACGGTCAGAGTGAAAGAAATTGCGTATTTTGCCGGATACTTTACTGTACCGCAGACGTTTACCAGAAGATGATTGGTAACCGTGTTTTAACATACTATTTAAAAATGTATCTTCACATGGTCATAGGCGGGACGATGACAAACCCCTTAATGGATGCGTGGCCGGCTGGTGATCAGAAGGTTGAGGGTTCAACCCCCGCCGGGTCGGTAACATTCTTTCATGAAATATTTCCTACGGTCATTCTCTCACTTCCGCTGATTCAAGAAGGGCAGTTGTCAGTTTCTGGCGAAAGAATGTGCACAATATTGGTTAAGCCTGCCCAGACAAAGTGTAGTCAGGAAACTGACCGCGCTGGACATGACCCCATTGGGTTAACTGCGTCGTAAAACTTCAAGGCAAACAAATAAACCCCTTAAAGCACCAATGACATCTGCAGCAGACGACATTTTGAAATAATGTTTTCTTAAGAGAAAATATGTCTTATTTGTAGCATAAGTCAGATTTTTTAAAAAAATTCTGTCATTATTATATTATCATTATTATTATTATTATTATTATTCAGGGAAACTAAGCCTTGAAAATGCACCTGAATTATCGCCTGCTTAGTTTAGCTGACGATTCGCATGAAACTTCAAAACTTAGTTTCTCTGCATAATAATAATAATAAATAATAATAATAATAATAATACTAATGTCTGTTGTCTGCTACAAGTTTTGGCGTTTTAATGGTTAAGGTAGAAGTGGCATCTCTAAGAAAAGGCCAAAACCGCAATCACATAGCGGGCCCTGCAAAAGCACCGGAATAAAACGGAATGGGAGAGTTGTAATCACAAACGGACACAATATACGGGCTGCGTTCAGTTAACCGATACGTTTGCGGTCACTCGCAAAACAAAAGCAGTCGTGACAGTATTTGGCTGATGGTACTCTCTAATTGGAGGTTAAATAAGACGAATTTAAAATAATCGTCCAGAAAACGCAAAATAGTTTGCTTCGTTTTGTTTAAAAAAAAAAACAAAACAAAAAAAACAACAAATACTTGCCTGTGTTTCGCTTCACTGAACGCAGCTGTGAACAGTCACTGCTGAAACCGAACACCGGGCAGTCATTAATAAAACTAGTAACGGACTTAAACCGGTTTACATTTCGATTAAATTCCTCATAATTTACGAGTCCTTCTCCGACATGTTTAATTTTTACCATTTGACTTTGCCTCAGTTCAAAATATATGAAACATTTCTTTTGTTTGGTTTTGTTTAAAATCTTAGAAATAAATTGGGATTTTTTGTTTATGTAACTGGTATTCTAACACAGCGCGCCTATTTAGGCAATGGGGAAACCGGTGATTTATTCTGGAACAAATCACTAGGCGAAAGCGCGCAACGGTATCTGGCGCCCTTCGGACGTCATTTTGATACTTTGCTAACGTCAGTCTTCTTTGCCACGAGGTTCTTATCACTTTTTCGTCGTTTCCTATGTGTTAGAATCGAAATAGATCAGCTCTTGTGCATGATTTGTTGAGTAATGATTGAGTCACTGTCGGTCATTTGTAAGCATATAAATCACTCGCGCAACGCGCTCGTGATTTGATCTACTTTACAAATGACCTCCGATTAGTGATTTATTACTCAAAAAAATCACTGCTAGAGCTTATCTATTTCTTAAGTAAAGTATGTAGAGCAATACAGCCTTGTTGTATGAGCTAGCTTTGATGGCAACGCGGTATGGTGGGTCGGCTTATCTACCAAGTTAAGCAATGGATTGCTTTGTTAGTACCTAGATGGGAATACCTACATGGGAGGCCACTGGTTAACTTGACAGAGGTTTCATTTGAGTCTGTAAGTAGGGTGGTGAAAACAGGGTATGCATATGCGCCTCGTTCTGGTATTTGTTTCCTAAGCATTCTCAGCTGCCTTCGAGGGCGGTCAACAATGTGGGAAAAATGTGACAGGGCGTAAAGTATATAGATCATTAATTCAGCCATGCTGTATGGCGGTCTAGATTTTCTATGAAGTTAAACAACATATTGCATGTAAGTAGTTAGTAACTAGATGGGTGAGCCCACATGGTGTTTAACTCGGCAGTGAACCAGCAAAAGTTGTTTTAACAGTTGCCTTTCCTGATAGTGTAAACTCGTAAACTTGGAAATATGTTGTTATAAAACCATAATAGTCATCTAGTCATCGTCCATACAATGACTTATCAAGGTACGACAGAGTAGTTTGCAGGAAAGACTGGATTCTAGCACAGAATGCAACTTCACAAACCGTTTGAGCCAAAATCCATCTTAGTATCAAGCGCTTTGGGTGACTTAGACGAGCTTTAACGCCCGTGAGACTTAGATGAGGTAACACGGAAGTTGTGCGTCTAAACACCCCAAGGCACCCCATAATACTCCATGACTGCCTGCTAATAGTAACCACGCAAGTCTATACGCCCAAATTATTTACGTTGCAGCCACCCCAGACTGAATGACTATTAGATGTGTCACCAATAAACTATCCTGATTCTAAAAAATTAAAATTGGCAGAAGTACTAGACCCCACTCATTCCAGTACAATGCACAAAAAGGACAGTTTGAAGTACTCCGTTTCCCCTAGAAGAGTTACAGTGGAGTGATCTTATGAACGAAGTTGTCTCTGCTGAGACAAAATTCAATAAAAACAAAAAAAGCATGAACAACTTTAGTTTTGAACGTTTCGGCTTTGAAGCCTTCTTGAGATTGAAATTTTCTACATCGTGTGACAAAGGAGAAAAATAACACACTAACTAAGGTCTGCCCTAGAAAACTGTCGTTTTCCTAATGCTAACAACAATGCATATAAAAAAATTCAAGCTGAAGAAGGCCTACATTTCAAGCTGAAGAAGGCCTAAATCGAATTTTGTGACATAGGATAATAAAAGCACACTAACTAGAAATTGTCGTTATCCTAATGCTAACAGCAATGCATGTAGAAAATTTCAAGCTGAAAAAGGCTTTGAAGCCGAAACGTTCAAAAATAGAGTTGTTCATGCCTTTTTCATAATTATATATAAGCCCAGCTGGATAAACTTTATGTGAAAATGTAATAACTTAATAATAAGCAAAAAAGCCCAACAATCTAGAGACAAGCATACAATCGGTGATAATGTTACTGCACATTTTAAAACAACATGTATCTTTCAAACCTTGACTTCCGATATCAACATGAGCATGTGTGTTCCAATCTATTTGGTGGATTTTCAACACAAAAAAAGGATGTAAAGAGTTGTTTTTTGGACATTTGACACCTTGTGAATATGTCCCTATATATCATTTGATAACGTATCACGAAAACATGCCTATATAATGTTGACTTCCTTAAACCCCACTTAATTAGTAAATCTGGGGTTTACAGGGATAGACAATATTTTTCTTATTTCTGTTCAAAAACATAGTTTGTGGGTACTCTTTAGAACCGACTCGCCGAAGCGGTTTTAACGAGTACCACAATCTATGTTTTGAGCAGAAATATGAAAAATATTAGGTTTTTTTATCTGAAAATTTTAATTTTTGGTGGTTAAATTTTCAGTATATTTGAATAGGCTTGTTTTCGTAATGGCCAAAGATGATTATGTTATTACATACTGATAATTCAAATAATTTTAAACTGGAATTTTTTAAAGTTCCGGTTTTAAAACCTGCTTTCTGGAATTATTACAACCACAGCTGATGATAAGTCCTTACGATATTTGTTTAATAATTGCAGAGGAGAGCAAAATAATTTTCAGATAGATTCTTATCTAAAGTATCTGTAGCTAATTGCACTGAAAAGGAAGGCTACCAGAATAATACTGTACTTGTTAATTCTCTCTCATAACGATAATAAGCATTCGCTCTGTGATCATTTTATAGTTCTTTCTAAAACTGTCGGAAATTTTAGGAAATCAGGTAATTAAGAGAGGCAAGTACGGGGTTCCGTTGCTGCAATTACTTGCAATTTAGTCTCTGTCAGTGAACATAAGTGATGTATTTCCGTTTCTTGTATAACTCTAGGTCAGAATATCAGCTAATCTTCTCGCCGTCTCTGACATAATATCCTCTGCCACATAAGAGATATAATTACAAAGATTCTTGTCTATAGATAATACTTGTATGAATTGTACATTTCACCCTCGTTTTGTGCTTAATTTTGCGAGTGGTGGATTGTCTTATAGAGGTTGTCAGATACTGCCGCCATAAGTCTATATAATCTATTTAGCGCCTGTGAATGGAACAGTGTTGTTATAATTGATTCCCACATCAGTCACGAGTAATTTACCTGTCTGCCTCGGAACGCTTGATTGTGTTTAGATATGTATCAATAAGTGGATTCCTGACAACGTCTGCAGTTATTATCAACTAGAAACCAGCGAATCGTGTGACATAGGAGAACAATAGCACACTAACTAAGGTCCGCCCTGGGAAACTATCGTTATCCGAATGCTAACAGCAATAACATGCATCCTCGCAGTCTGTACGGCCAGAGACTGGCTCCAGTCTCCAGTGACTAAATATATATATTTTTATAATCCTGTTTGATAATCCACTAAATTAAATCCAAAATGATATAGTGTCCAGCCTTTATAGTCATGCTATTTTCTTGGTTATATTTTAGCGGATTATCAAACAGGATTATATGAATAGATATGTAATCACTGGAGACTGGAGCCAGTCTAGTACGGCCAATGCACTGTTGTACCACATGATAGAAACAACAGAAAACTCTACTTAGCTATCATAGTCTGGCTTCGGATCCTCCTAGTTTCTTATGCCAGACCTTAGTGGGAGTTGATACACTTCGGGGGAGGCAAATATGTTAGAATAACTTTTTTAGTCCCTTCTGAATAGGGGTCTAATCTAAAAGCAAAGAATTTGTTTCCCTTGGGTCATATCCTTTCCTTTTTCTAAATACCCCTTTTAAGAAGAGGCTTGGTGTGTACAAAGGCAAAGTCGGAAGGCACAAAAGTTATCACCCTCGTAAACAATGGCGGAAAATCTACCAAATGTATCCAGTGACTAAATTGATGGACTGTTCTCAGTATAACTCTTAATAAAAGGATCTTTGGAAATGGAGTATAAAGGCAGTGTTATTTATTTTGTTTATTATGACATTTAAACAGTAGTATTCTGATTTGAGAGATTAAGATATGTGCATATCGTTCATTGAAGTATGAACAACATCGGGTCACGAGCAAAGAAAGTGGACCCCTTTGGGGTTCACTTTCGTTGCTCGTGACCCGATGTTGTTGAACCCCGAACGGATTCACTTTCTTTGCTTGTGACCCGATGTTGTTGAACCCCAAACGGGTTTACTTTCTTTGCTCGTGACCCGATGTTGTTGAACCCCGAACGGGTTCACTTTCTTTGCTCGTGACCCGATGTTGTTGAAACCAAACGGGTTTACTTTCTTTGCTCGTGACCCGATGTTGTTCATACTTCAATAAACGTTAAATAAATGCCCTCATTATTTATCATGTATTATTTTCATCCATAATTTGACGAAAATAAATCTGGTTCGAAAATTGAAAACAGAAAACAAATGCACGCAGTAACCGCGGAACAGCGTCGTTAACGTCGTAAGGTCGCCGTCGTCCGATCATACTGAAGAGAACCATTCTTTATTTTGACCTCACTTAATGATCATGTGACGCTGCGTGAGTCAATTTCTCATTTAAGAAAAAAATTCTATCTAGTGTGAATTATCACGAATAACGCATGGTGTTAGAGGACAGATTGCGAAGTATTAATTCACGACGGCAGTTTATTCACACAAGAGAAAATTGATTTCAATTCTTATATGAGAGAAAAAGGGAAATTCGACACTTAGCAATGCTTTATAGAATTCTATTGCAGAGAACGTCATGAGAAATATATGTTTACATGTGACATCATCAAACGCTCCCTTTTGAAGGCACTACGTTAACGACGTGAACTATTGTTGTTTGATCAACGTTAACGACATGTTAGAATGAAGTATGAACAACATACATCCCAATAGTTAACTTTAGGATTTTTTTCTGTAAGTGCACCAAATTAAGTATATAGTAACATATACAATATCTACAAGTACAATCCAGTGAATAGCGCATTAGCCCTAAATATTGGGACACCATAACTTCTTTTCATATCTAACCTAAACTTTGTACAAGTCCATTTGTACTATAGGGATCAAACATGGTTTTTCATGCATTATCATTCGCCAGGTCCTGAGGGAGGCGTTGAAAACCGAGGCCGGAGGCCGCGGTTTTCAACAACTCCAAAGGGACCTGGCGAATGTTAATGCATGGAAAAACCATGTTCTATTGCTATTATTGCATAAAAACTGAAAACATTTGCTACATTTCGTGTTATTTCTTGCGCAATTTTGTTTCGAAAAATCAGACTTGTTGCGGGCAGATAACAGTCAAACATTGACGAAATTACTTAGTGGCAATCTAAAACCAGATCTCTACAATAACAATGCAGATACCAAGTTTGGTGAAAATCCATTGACATTCATTCAAGTTATCACACGGAAACGAAAACACGGACGAACGGACATACGACAGACGGACGAAAGGTTGGACGGACACATGGACGACCAACGTTAAAGCGTAATACCCCACCAATATCGTGTGCCGGAGTATAAAAAAACCGCAAAATTATGTACCCTTTAAACTTATCACGAAATGCAGAACACTGGTTACTAAAATAGTAAACATACATCATAACTTATTCCTTACAAAAAGGCCATGGATTGTACTGGATTTTACGTACGAAGTTTAAAACTACAGTCGAACCTCGTTATCTCGAACTCGCTTATTTCGAATTACTGCTTATCTCGAGGTGAAAATCTGGTCCCTGTTTTTTCACACGAAACTATGACAACAGGTAACAAAATAATGTGGAAAAGAGGAGAAATTGCTCCTAAGCAATTTCTCCTCTTTTCCACATTATTTTATATATATATTTCTAACTTCAGGAGTCAAATTACATATTCATTTGTTAAATGTGGTTGTTCAATTTATTGTTTTCCTCACTCTCTCAACTCTGATATGTCGAAATACGGATATCTAGAAGTGTTTCAGTGAGTCCCTTGGAATTCGAGATAACGAAAGTCGACTGTATTTTAATTACTCTGTAAAATCATGCACACAGTATTCGAATTTCAGAGCTAAAAATAGCCTGTATATCTACGTATGGTTAGTACCAGGCAATAACGGGATGACATTTGTTATCACCATAGGTTCGTTATGTACTCTTAGTATTAATTTCCACTGTGAATAAATGCAGAACAACCGTATAGCGTGTACTCGTCAGATAAGAATACAACAGTATAATCTTCAATAGTTTTTAGTGAAAACATTACGAAAACATGCCTATTCCAATATACAGAAAATTTTACCTCCAAAAATTGAAAATTTTCAGATAAAAACTCTGATATTTTTCATATTTCTGCTCAATAGATTGTGGGTACTCGTTAGAACCGCCTCGGCGAGGCGGTTCTAATGAGTACCCACAATCTATGTTTTCCAGCAAAAATAAGAAAACTAATGTATACCCCTGTAAACCCCAGTTTTACTATATAAAAGTGGGGTTTAAGGGGGTCAAAATTATATAGGCATGTTTTCGTGATGAGTTAATAGGAGATGTAGCTAGTGTCAGTCTAAAAACTGTAAATTCTTCAAACATATATGATATGCAGTATGCGAAGCGGCCCTTATGCAATGTACAATCAATTATTTCCCATATCAAACTGCGCTGATCAAAGCCTTGGCGTAAGCACATATGTAATCACTGGGAGACGTACCATTATCCATGATCTTTTAGAAGTTCTGCAGTTCTATCTCGGGGATAAGTAGGCTCACAAACATATATAACGCAGATACAATAAACAGTAAAACCTGTTTTATGGACATAATGGCAATTCTACGATTATCGGTAAATGACGTCCACCATGCCCATATTTGATAAAAAAAAACAACATTCGAACGACTTTTCTGAATTCACAAGGTCTGCATAAAAAAAAAAAAAAAACATCCTTGGAATACGTTTTCTAGTTTTGCGAAACATATTGGTATACAATGTGAACACTATATATATATATTTTAAACATACATGTTTTTTTTTCTCTGGAGCTGAGCAGCCGATTGAACCCGAATTGCACATGGAGCGACCCATTGCACCCGGAGCGTCCATAGGATGAGTTATGACAAATTTGCAAAACGTTAGGAATAAGTATCCAAGATGGCCACCACGACAATATATTGTAAATACCTTAAATTATATTCTTCTACAAAACCAAAAGCCCAATTGACCTCAGATTGCATATGGAGAATCCTTGGGAAAAGACATTCAAACCAAGTTTTTGAAACTTACATGAGGCTTTACATATAGGTATTAACATTTAGGAGGCTCCCTGGGGTATCGGAATCCGTCCCTCTAGACTCAAGTTGTCCTGCCTTCATGTTTATTTACTAGTCGAAAGATAAAAAAAATCCCATAAAATCAGGGTTAGAAAACATTTTGTTTAAACTTGCACAAAGCTCAGAGGAGCAATACCAAGGTATCCGAAATTGTCACCCTACCCCAAGTCCATATACCTGTTAAACTATTAATCATACAAAATCGGGCCATGAAAAGTCTGGATGACTGTTGAAAGAACTCCCTTTTCTTGCTTTCATTGTCAACCACTATTTTAGTTGGTTGTCATGGCAACAATGAAACAAAAAAGCGCATGGCATCTGTTTCACTCAGGTGAGCGAATTGTAGACCCGTGGTTCTTGCTTTATGCTTAATTTGCAAAACTTACATTGTTTTCGAGTTGATTTGTTTTCAATATGTTATGTGTTGAAATATGTACGTATGATCACGAGGATTAGCGTGTGCATTACGAAAACACGCCTATTCAAATATATAGAAAATTTCACCTCCAAAAACTGAGAAATTTCAGATAAAAAACTGATATTTTTCATACTTCTGCTCGAAACATAGATTGTGGATACTCGTTAGAACCGCCTCACCGAGGCGGTTCTAACGAGCACCCACAATCTATGTTTTTGATCAGAAATAATAAAAATAATGTATACCCCTGTAAACCCCAGTTTTACTATATAAAAGTGGGGTTTGAAGGGGTCAAAATTATATAGGCATGTTTTCGTAATGGTAAATAGCAACGATGAGTATCATGCCGTCATGATTAGTGTGCGTTACGACTGAAATAACAGAAGATTTTACAAAGCAATACCATTCAGCGTGATATTACACAAAGCAATGCCATTCAGAGTGATATTACACAGAGCAATATCGTTCAGAGTGGTATTACACACAGCCATAACGTTCAGAGTGGTATTACACAGAGCAATACCGTTCAACGAGATATTATATAGAGAAATGCCGTTCAGCGTGATATAACTTAGAGCAATAATGTCCAGCGAGATACTACATCGATCAATATCTTTCAGCGGGATACTACAGGCATGATCAGCAGACGACAAAGGATTATACAGTATAATCGCAATGGCTCGAACACGGATGGCTCGTTTACCGTGGATGATTCGAACTCTTTTTTTCAGTCCCTACAAAATTCTTCCAATAGCTCAAGAAAACAAATATTTAGGGATTTTTTCTTATTTTATCATGGAATTGTATGATGTGTGTACTCATTAGAATCGCCTCATCAAGGCGATTCTAATGAGTACACTCAACATATAATCATTGTGTAGAAAATCGAAAAGATTTCCCTAAATTATCGCTATTTGCTTCCTGAACTGGTGCCATGATTAACCCCCAGTGGCTCGAACTACACACGTCTCGAACGAAATTCCATGGTCCCAAAGATGTTCGAGCCATTGAGGTTCGACTGTATACTTTTTTCACAGAAAACAGGGTTTAACATTTCGTGCAAACTGCTCCTTGCATTACGAAAACACACCTATTCTAATGAACAGAAAATTACAACTCCAAAAACTGAAAAATTTCAGATAAAAAAACTGATATTTTTTCTTATTTTTGCTCAAAACATAGATTGTGGGTACTCGTTAGAACCGCCTCAGCGAGGCGGTTCTAACGAATATCCACAGTCTATGTTTTTGAGCACAAATATGAAAAATAATGTTTACCCCTATAAACCCCAGTTTTTTCTATATAAAAGTGGGGTATAAGGGGGTCAAAATTATATAGGTATGATTTCGTGATGTTCCAAATAAAAGTTTACCTAGCATTCAAATTGATACTTATACCATTTGTCAATGTACGATTAACTGTTCGTTTAAACTGTTTTGTAAGTAAGCCATACCATGCGAAAATGGCCTTCTGGACATATGAGGACAGCCGTGCGGAAGGCGGGCACATCCGCGCCCTCGGATCAGAGCTTTCGTTGTCTATTTACATAGCCGTTTAACACGGTTGAATACATGTTTATTATCAATATAACAGTCCTGATCAATGTTTGAGAACACTCAGACCGATCTAGGTCTAAAAGGGACTTGGTAGGTCACTTTTTACAAGCGAGACAACTTTTGAGACTTCCTGTTTGCTCTAATGTACACCAATGCACTTCTGAAGAGGCAATTCTTTCGTTTTAGAGCAATTTTTTTTTTTCTGGATGAAGAAAAAAAAAAAACGTTTTCCAGAATTACTTCCCCTGAAAAAGTAGTTATTGACCTAAATTGAAAAAAAAAAAAAAAAAAAACAACAACAACAAAAAAAAAAACAGACCAATTTTATTGCAGTGTGACCAAGTCATCGGAGCCGAAACATACACTTGTGCGCCCAGCAAATACTCAGACCAGCATGTAAACCGCACAGTATGAGACTTTGCTAAGCAGTCTGCAGACGGCCAAGGATCTCAAGAGTCTTCGAATGGAAAGCTTATCATTTTTGGTAGATGCTCATGCAGGCTCCAAGGTTAGAAAAACCTTTTTTCATGCTCAACTTAGCTGAGCATGAAATTCGTCCTACTAATAAATCTCAAATTACTAACAATAGCCAATTCTTTCTTGCGAATCATAACATGAAAATTTCTTTGCTAATAAATATGAAAATGCCTTATTTGCATTTTCATATTTATCAGCAGAGAAAATTTCATGCTCAGTTGAGTTTAGTATGAAAAAAGTTTTATAACCTCGGGGCCTGATGTGAAGTTTTTAGCGGACCCACATGTCCAATGGTAATTTTTGTACATGTTCTCAAGCTACGGCTCATTAGGACTCATTCTCTCTCATTGCGGTTCATTGTCTCACATAAGGACTCATTCTCTCTCATTGTGGCCCATTGTCTCACATTAGGACTCATTCTCTCTCATTGTGAATCATTGTCTCGCATTAGGACTCATTCTCTCTCATTACAGCTTATTGTCTCACATTAGGACTCATTCTCTCTAATTGTGGATCAGTGTCTCGCATAAGGACTCATTCTCTCTCATTGTGGATCATTGTCACACATAAGGACTCATTCTCTCATTGTGGATCATTGTCTCATATAAGGACTCATTCTCTCTCATTGTGGCTCATTGTTTCACATTAGCACTCATTCTCTCATATGGCTCCCTGTCTCACATCAGGACTCATTCTCTCTCATTGTGGACCATTGTCACACATAAGGACCCATTCTCTCTCATTGTGGATCATTGTCACACAAAAGGACTCATTCTTCCTTATTGTGGATCATTGTCTCACAGAAGGACTCATTCTCTCTCATTCTTGGTCATTGTCTTACAGTAAGACATAAGGACTCATTCTCTCTCATTGAGGATCATTGTCTCACATAAGGACCCATTCTCTCTCATTGTGGATCATTGTCTCACATAAGGACCCATTCTCTCTCATTGTGGATCATTGTCACACATAAGGACTCATTCTCTCTCATTGTGGATCATTGTGGATCATTTGGACTCATTCCCTCTCATTGTGGATCATTGTCTCACATAAGGACTCATTCTCTCTCATATGGCTCATTGTCTCACATCAGGACTCATTCTCTCTCGTTGTGGATCATTGCCTCACATAAGGACTCATTCTCTCTCATTGTGGGTCATTGTCTCACATTCGGACTCATTCTCTCTCATATGGCTCATTGTCTCACATAAGGACTCATTCTCTCTCATTGTGGGTCATTGTCTCACATTTGGACTCATTCTCTCTCATTGTGGCTCATTGTCTCACATCAGGACTCATTCTCTCTCGTTGTGGATCATTGCCTCACAAAAGGACTCATTCTTCCTTATTGTGGATCATTGTCTCACAGAAGGACTCATTCTCTCTCATTCTTGGTCATTGTCTTACAGTAAGACTCATTCTCTCTCATTGCGGCTCATTGTCTCACATTAGGACTCATTCTCTCATTGCGGCTCAATTCCTGTCTACTGTGAGATGATATGGAAATGTAATTTTCTCTTGGCTTATCCGAAGAAAGAATTCCATTACTGGCTGACAAAATTTATCAAAATCTTTTTTGTAACCATATTTCACATGCTTCATATTGTATTGTTACCAAGGTCACTTTATTAAAAGAAATCTTAATGGTTTCAGCAAGTATTGATTTTCTGAATGAAACTTTCGAACTGTCAAATGTATTATTGTATCGTTCCAGTTTCCAAATATTGTTGATGATCTTATTCATGGCTTTCAGTACATTTGGAGCGCATAGAAAAAAAGAAGAAATAAACACGTAGATTTAAAAAAACGTAAACCTTATTATACAGAGATTATTTTACATCATTTTAGATCACATCTATCGGATACCGTATTAACCGCATCACGGAAACACGCCTATATAATTTTGACCCCCTTAAACCCCATTTTTATATAGTAAAACTGGGGTTTACAGGGGTAAACATTATTTTTCTTATTTCTGCTCAAAACATAAATTGTTGGTACTCGTTAGAACCGCCTCTTCGAGGCGGTTCTAACGAGTACCCACAATCTATGTTTTGAGGACAAACATGAAAAATATCAGAACCTTTTATCTGTCAATTTTTTTTTTCGGTGGTAAAATTTTCAGTATATTTGAATAGGCATGTTTTCGTAATGGTATATATTCGGACAGATAGGCCTGAGCAAACAATGTAGACCCAGATGAGACGCCGCAGAATGCGGCGTCTCATTAGGGTCTACACTGTTTGCCACTCATCCAGCAATTATTAGCACCACATCGGGTAGTAAATTGTGTTTGTTCAAATTTTAGAACAAGTGTTGTAAGGTGTTGCGGTGTCCGAATACTTAGGGTGAATAGAGGATATTTACTAGTCTCTGGTGAATACCATAAATATTTTCATCAAGTGGAATTAAAAATCTGTTTTTTCACGAGTGCGAATTTGAATTTTTTCATTACACGAGATAAAAATATTCACGGTATTCATAATCATTTGACAGCCTATTAAGTTATGTTTTCGGAACAAAAAATGATTGAAATTTTATGCTTAATGTCTGCTACCTTAGGAAACAATTTTCTTGAAAAAAAAAATACCTTAGGAAACAATTTTCTTGAAAGAAAAAAACAACAACAAAAACTAGTGTTTTTTTAACCAGCATGCAAATTCCGGCTTTAACCGTTGTTGATAAAGATCGCGAAGGCTGTAGTGCGGTCGTACCACTGACGTACAATTTAAGCATTAACACGCTATTTCTACCATAAACCGAAATAACCTGGAATGTTCGAACTCTTAAACTCCCGTCTTAGGAAAATTGAACAAGTACTTTTGATTGCCAGGTGACGTGCCCAAAACGCGTTGACCGAATGGTAAATAGAGCAGACCCGGATCAGTCGCCGCATTCTGTGGCGCAGTATATGGCTTCAAGCCTGCGCTCTTGTGTGACTGTCCTAACATTTAGCACTAGAACAGGTGCCCAGAGGATCACGAATACCCCCGTCCGGTACCATTTCTTAATTATAAAATATGTTATAGATAAACCATGATTATTGTCGAGGTTTTGGGTATACTGTAAATTAAACCATAGTTTGGTGACCGTTCACTGTCTGACCCCAAACGAGGCGGAAATAAACCATGGGGTAACTTTCAAAACTGAAAATGATTCCATGGTCCAGCTATGGTATAATTTTCGGTTATTGAAAATTAACTTTAGTTTTATTTATATAGAGACAATGGAACATCCATTGGTTAATTTAAAGTTAATGACAATGGTAAAAGGCAAATTATAGTTTACAATGTCAGTCTCTGAGTGACACTGATCCATCATCCCAAGTACAACTTTTCTGGAGTAAATAGTTTTGAAGACATGAAGCAAATTTGCTGGACCATAAAATATAGGTGACTGACCTACATATATTTGAAAAGTTAATCTGAATGATGTTAATCCATCAAATAATCTAAAAGATATAAAGCAAAATCACTAGACCATGGAATATAGGTCACGCTGATTTACTTTCAGGTCAAAGTTTGGGTCACACTGTGCCATTATATGTAAATATGACACTTCGGTATCAAATAGTGGGAGATATAAGACAAAATCACAGGGCTATGAAATATAGGTCACATAATCCCAAAATATGATAGTAATACAGCAAATCGTCTTCAAGATGAAACATAAAATCACTGGACCGTGAAATATACGTCACAATGACCTACATTTGCTTTTAGGTCAACTGTTGGATCATACTGATTCATAATCCAAATAATGATGTTCATATATTAAATAACATTCAATATATAAGGCAACATTACTGGACCATGAAATATAGGTCAAGGTGACCTACATTTGTTATGAGGTCAATCGTGGTGGCACACAGAACCAATATTCCAAGTATCACATTAATCCATGAGATAGTCTTCAAGATATAAGGCAAAATCGCTGGAGCATGAAAATAAGGTCACAATGACCTTGACCTTATTACACTGAACGTTGATGTGATAAACATGTCCCATGTCCCATGTCCATCCTTCTTTTTTAAGAAGTTGTTTGAATAAACAAACTGCAACAGACTACTTTATTGAGGCATTAATCCATGAAATAGTCTTCAAAATATAAGGCAAAATCACTGGAGCATGAAAATAAGGTCACAATGACCTTGACCTTATTACACTGACTATTGATTTGATAAACATATCTTATGCCCATACTTCTGTATTAAGAAGTTGTTTGTATAAACACAATGCAATATACCACTTTATTGGGGTGTCCTAGATTTTGACCTCTAGCCCCGCCCTGGGGCATGACCCATGGGTTAATAGATGTAGAATGTAAGAAAGCCCTGCACCAAATATGAAAAGTTTTTGATCAGTGGCTGCAGAGTTATAAGAAATAAAAAAACTTCGAAGTAAAACTTGGTTATAGAAAGGGTTAACGGACGGAATCACGGACGGACAGATGGTAGGACGGACGGAAAGACGGACAAAAGAACGGACGGACGGACAGACAGATGAACGAACAAACGGAACCAACGAAAACTATATACCCTTTCGGTATACTTCGAATGTCGGGGGTATAAATATACATTTAGAAGTTGTACTTTAGTTTTGATCTATCTCCACTACGAAGAAAGCTTGACAGCTGAAGTGATGACTTTTATCGTCGATATAGTGGTGTCTAGACACTTATTATTCACACTTTATTAACATATTCTTGACCAAAATGAAAAACCAATGAAAAAAGCAGACCGTCCCGGGTCGTTTGCCACGTGCTGATAGTAAATAAATTCTAAAAGCCAAGACCCTTGAGAGCAATGAACACACATGCACGCATGCACGCAGAGAGAGAGAGAGAGAGAGAGAGAGAGAGAGAGAGAGAGAACTGAAAATACCTGAAGTAGTTATGTTCTCTGAGCCACATTATCTAGGTACGCCAATTAGACCTCAAATGTGACGCTCATATAAATTTCCAAAGCTTCCAAGAAAGGGTTCTATGGTCACAAAGGACCAGATAATAAAAAATACACTATATTGAAGTACAGAGAGGTTTTACGGCCGCCACAGGGCACTGACACTAGTTGTAGCGCTGATAAATAAATCAAAAAAGAAATTACCCTTGACAATGAATACACAAGTAGACCTTGAACAGACGCCGCGTTTTGCTCGGGCATTACTGTCCGAATACTTAATTTAAATACAGTAACATTAGTTGGTTTAAACATTATGTTATTTGAAATGACGGACAAAAATGTACATAGCTTGAGACCTGGACAACAAGACTAGGATATACAAAAGGGATTCAGAAGAACGTCTATTGACTTTTGTAAATTTGTATCCCGTCAAGGTATTAGTTGAACCGCCGCGTCACGCTAAATGTGTCTCCAGGGCATAGATAGTATAAAACAGATAAGATTATGGGTATTCTGCACAGTACGCAATTTCGTAGCCAAATAAACAGAACAAAACGTATTATCTAAGGCATACAACAAAAGCAGCCAGCAAAGGCTCCGATTAAACCATGTATCGGCATTGTCTTTAATGATTCACAACGCACGAAAAGTGCCCTTATGCAGTTTGCGGACAACGCAGGGCCTGATCAGCCTGCGCATTTGCCTTCGTTGTCTGCATACAGAATTAATGGATACTTCAGTATATGTAGACGGACAGAGAAAGTCCTTATCAGACTGTACGGATGGGAACGCTCATCAGGACCTTCGCTGTTCGCATATGGCATGACGGCATTTTTTCACGTTGTGCGTCGAATGTGAAAACATTTCCTATCTAGTTGCAAAAGAGTCGGGCACAGCATTTCCTACAATAAAGCATATGCGCCCATTTAAGACTCAGATCATCCTGCGCATTCGAATAGGCTGATCAGAATTCGCCGTTCGCCTGGAAACACTTTGTATCCTTGGCTACGCACAGTGCCCTGTGAAGATTCTGATTAAACTGCGCGGAGGCGCGGGTCGATCTGAGTCTTCGCCGGGCACTAATGCTATCTTGTAGGAGATGCTGTGACCCGATTTAAGTCATTTAATTTCGTAGCCTATACTGGCGTATAATTACCAGTACATATATAAAGGCCAACAGTTTGCGTTGGTAGTAACTCGTAGCAATCCGCTTCCGTCTACATCCTTTGAACCACAGTAGAATTCTATTAAGACCACTTTGGTACTGCCTAAAAGTAGTCTTATTAGTGGGACGGTCTTAATATTGAATGTAAAACATAGCTCTAGATAATGCGCTTTTTCAACAAAAATACTAATATTTTCTCATTTCTCCGCAAGAAATATGTTGTGGGTATTCATTAGAAGCGCCTCAACGAGGCGCTTCTAATGAGTACCCACAACATATTTTCCTGTGGAGAAATAAGAAAAATATTATCCCTTTTATCTGGAGCTATGTTTAACAAAGAAAATGCATTTTAGACTGGCAAAGACTGGTCTTAATAGCGGCGTTGTCTTATTTTTGGGTGATCTTAAAAATGGAGTGGTCATATTTTCAAGTGGTCTTTATAGTGGATTTTAACTGTAAGTATGTTCTACTAACCCCTACTATTCCGACAGATATGCCTGAGCGTTTCACTGAGGGGCTGAAGGTTGCGAGTTCGAGCTTCGACTGAATAACTCTTTTTGTTCACACAACACTGACTGTGCACCCTTCAGGGAAAAGTTGAAGGAAGCGAAATGAGAGGACTGGACCCCGCCTTTCATATGCTCTAGCCCAAGGCACGATGGACACTAATTTTATGGGTACTAGGCCATGAAATACTTTGTCAACGTATAAGCGTATCAGACTGCCCGGAAACGCAGGTTACTCTGGGCCTTTTAGCAAATGCCCCGAAGATCAGTATTCTCAAGACACGACTCATTTGAGGCGCAACTCGAGAGAAAATGTACATTTTATCAATTTCTACAAACAACTTTAGCAAAGAAACTTTTCCCGTGTGAAGAATTCGTAAAATGTAAATAAATAAATAAAACAAAAAAAAAACAAAAAAACAAAAAAACAACAAAAACAAAACATAAGCGTTTAACCGTTCAACCGGTGAAAAGGTGCTTTATAGATATCACGTGAACTTCCTAAAAATTTCTGACATCCCCGCTCACGACTTTCCATCTTTACTGTACACAGTGGAGAAATGGGTGTCGGGTGCATGGAAGAGGTACCTGAATTCTGAAAAATGAAGCATTTCATTTTATGGTTGTGTTAAAAACCTCAGAAATAATTTATGAACATTTTTTGTTTATCAAACCACCTTTTGTAAAAAAGTGGATCTAACTTTGAGTACGCACATCAGAGAGGTCCCGAAGTTTAAAGATTTGAGTTTAACCTTCTGATTATAAATAAAAAAAAAAACGACGTTAAAAACTATTTCACGGAAATTCGACAGACATATGAATACGAGGTCTTATTTTCTGTGAAAAAAAAAAATCTTCTGATGATTTGCCCTACAGAGTAAAGAAGCTAAAACTTTATATGAGACAGAACATTAATGTGAGGCAATGGGATGTTGTACAGTAATGGGATATTTTAGCGAATCCCTCGCCACAGCTTTACTGTGTACCTAATGAGTGCAAACATTTGCCCGTATTGATTGTTCGCAAGTGTTACTATATAACAGTTTAGAAAATGCCATCCAGAAATGAGGCAAGATTTATGCTATGATTTTTGCCAGATCGATGTATGGAAATTTTAAGGAATAATTTGTCATCCGAATTACTCCGCTGACGCCAGTGAGGATGAATACATAAAACATAGTCCTAACAGGAGAGGAGAATCGTAATTAACGATTATGCATTGATTATACAGAACGGCTTCCTTGCGTGTCTTTATGACAGTTAGATATTACCATATATGCGCTATATGTTCGGACAAACCAGCCTGAGCAAACAGTGAAGACACAGATCAGACGCCACAAAACGTGGCGTCTGATCAAGGTCTACACTGTTCGCCACTCACCCAGCAATTTTAGACACATAAAACAGGTAATCAAATGGTGTTGTTCAATTATAATTTAAGTATTTGTAAAGAGTTACGATAGGGGAAATAATGTAGTCATTTCTGGTGGATTAGTTTCAAGACAGAACCTAATAATAAAGAATGGTGGTCCTTTCAGACACAATGATATACTTATTTCAATGACATGTTGAAATCTCTTTCCTACGTCTGTCAATCAAAGTGCTGAGAATAAAGACCAATCCGAGGTCAGCCATATTTAAAACTAAAATTTCCCATATGTGAAAAGCGATAGCCAGACAGCATTCACTCATACAGCACGCTCAGTATTTTTGTCTCTGATTTTATTTCAGAGACTGTAACTGTCAAGCGCTAAAACGCTGGACAGATTCTAGTATTATTATGGAACCTTCGCTGCTTGCATATCGAGAGCAGATGTATTCCATAGCTGGCTTCAAATATTACATGTGAACGGACACGATACCAAGGTAGGTCATTCTGACCAGAAAACTATTATCTCCTTTCTCAAAGGTGATTCAATATAGGGCTCAAACATGATGTTTCATGCATTAACATTCGCCAGGTCCCGTGGGAGGTGTTGAAAACCGAGGCCGAAGGCCGCGGTTTTCAACACCTCCCAAGGGACCTGGCGAATGTTAATGGATTGAAAAACCATGTTCGATCGCTATTATTGCATAAAAATTGAAAACATTTGCTACATTTTGCGTTATATCTTGCACTATTTTGTTTCGCCGTTTCACCGATGTTGCGCGAACGCTATTTCCACGTACTATGCTTGTTCTAGGGCAGGGCAGTACACATCTCGTGACGGCAGCTATTCTGTGACCCGGTATGAGCATATTGAAAGCTACGTAGCCGTGCATTAACAGCGCGTGAATTGCATTGTTAATACACGGCTTTTCGCCGGTTAATGCACGGCTATTAATAACGTGCAACACTGCTTTTTATGCAATAATGTACGATCTGTTATAACTATGTGGCGGCTGTTTGGTAGCATGCAACCTACCTGTTTCTCGCTCTTAGATATTATACAGTTTCTAATTACATAAATCATATGGCTTCCTAGGAAGAAGAGTTTCGACGCTGTCTTGTTTCATGCCTATCGGTATTATTGTAATTTAGAAGCCGTTCAAAAGAAAATGGTGGTGTGTTTCTCTCAGTGTGGCTTCTAAGATAAACAACTGACAGATTCCGGTCCAGGTCGTATAGCCTAGATATTGATTGAAAAAGTTTCGCTCAGATGGTTCACACACTGATGTCAAAAAGCAGTTTGAGTAAAACTCGGATGTCTTTGAAACATACATGTACACATAAGTCGCCATAAAGAAGACTAGACATTTATTTTTCTGTCAAATTTTACAAGAGAGACAACTTTTGTGACCTCTTGTTTGCTTTTTCAAAGTTAAATCTTCTTAAAAAAGGTCTACTCTAAAAAAAAAAAAAAATACTTCTTAAGAAGCATATTCGTTTCTTTAAGAGGAGATCCCTTTGCAGAAGCGGGGCAAAACAATTTGTCTACCGCTTTTAATCTTTAAAGATTACTGAATATTCTCATTACGAAAAGACGCCTGCCTATTCAAATATATTGAAAATTTTACAACCAAAAAAGGAAAATTTTCAGAAAAAATTCTGACATTTTTGAGTACCCACGAAATTCTTCCGATAGCTCAAGAAAACAACTATTCAGGGAAATTTTCTTATTTCATCGTGAAATTGAATGTTGTGTGTACTTATTAGAATAGCCTCATCGAGGTGACTCAAATGAGTACACTCACTATACCTTTATTGTATATAAGATCGAACAGATTTTCCTAAATTTTAGGTTTTCATATTTGCTTCCTGGCCTGGCGCCATTATTAAGCCCTCAGTGGCTCGTTCTATCGATGTCCCGAACAAATTTCCATGGTCCCAAAGATGATCGAGGCATCGACGTTCGACTGTAATAGAATAACGGCTTCGGGTGAGAGTAGGTGTTTAAACCTGGTCTTGTAGGCGCCAAACCGTGATACAATACCAGCCATACATAGTATTTCGGACCGCGTAGGGGCTATTTATCTCGACATCAACCCCAAAAGAAAGGAACGCGTTTTGATTGTTTTTGATACGGACAAAACTAATGAAATTGAAAATAGATCACGCTTGGACTTTCTTTCGTTTTGTTTTCTTTCTTGACATAATGCCATACGCACGTTAGGACATTCTAGGCATATTGCGGTGTGGAGTAAATGCAAGTATGTTAATACAAAAAGTTAGAAAAGTGAAAAATGACAGTAAGTGATAAAGTATAGTAGTGAAGGGGCAAAATATGATAGGTTACAATAGTTAAGAATACGTAAGATCAAGTCAAAAATTAGTCTTGTCAATTTCGGCCTTGAATATGTCAAGACTTGGCAAACTGACAGCGGATTCTGGAAGGGCATTCAACTGAACAATTTCCAGTGGAACAAACACTTAGACAAGTCCTTACCAGTGTGGAGCTACCGAAATGTCATATAATGGCCATGCTGAGACATACGAGGGCCGGGTATGACATAATTTTGGAGAAGTACTGCGGTAATGTGATATTAAATCGTGTAGAAGACACAGAGACGTTAAGGAGAATTAGCAAATTAAATTGAATGACAGAACAAAAAAAGGAAACAGTGTTGCTTCGGTACGGGCATACCACATTACGAAAACATGCCTATTCAAATATACTGAAAATTTTACCAACAAAAAATAATACTTTTCATATAAAAAATCCTGATATTTTTCATACTTCTGCTCAAAACATAGACCGTGGGTACTCGTTAGAACCGCCTCCTCGAGGCGGTTCTAACAAGTACCCACAATCTATGTTTTGAGCAGAAATAAGAAAAATAATGCATACCCCTGTAAACCCCAGTTTTACTATATAAAAGTGGGGTTTAAGTGGGTCAAAATTTTATAGGCATGTTTTCGTGATGAAATAAGCAGTTTCCAAGGACAAGAAGTTTATCCATGCACTGTCCCTTTAATATTTCGCCTGTAGCCTGTAAACTATCGTTCTTCTGAGGACGTGCCGCCCGATTCTTATGTGTACTTTGACGAGAAGCACTCATATCAACAATTCTCATATTTCCAATGTAGGAATACAGCTTATGCTGGCAATAAAGAAAAATTCTTTTCGTCGAGATATTGATTTTTGTTATAACCTGTCAGAATGGTTATAAAGTGAAAGAATTTGCTGTCTGTCGGACATTTCTCTTCTTATTATTTCTTCAACAGAAAATCACATTTTATTGATCGTTCCTAAAATATGAATTTCATTTCCAAGGCAAATTTCCAAAGTAGGTCATAAACGTATGACTACTAAAGGAACATCAGACGATCACGTTTTGGATTTTAAACTAGACACTTTGGGGAAACATAGTGCAACAGGGTATATACCCAGCTTTTGGAGACTGTTAAAACTTAAACATGCTCGGCATAAGCAGCAGCAGACGACATTTTACAATTATCCCACGAAACAGAGCTTGACATTTATGCAGAATGTCAAAACCCGATTTTCTCGGGTAAATAAGACAGTATCATTTGTCTATCGTCTATCTACTTTGCCAAGAGAGGTTAAACATTTGAGCGACATCTACGATTTCTACTACGTAGTCCAGATAAATGACGCATTGCGAAAACACGCCTATTCAAATATATAGAAATTTTCACCACCAAAAATGAAAATTTTCAGATTAAAAAATCTGATATTTTTTCATATTTCTGCTCAAAACATAGATTGTGGGTACTCGTTAGAACCGCCTCGGCAAGGCGGTTCTAACGAGTACCCACAATCTATGTTTTTGAGCAGAAATAAGAAAAATAATGTATACCCCTGTAAACCCCAGTTTTACTATATAAAAGTGGGGTTTAAGCGGGTCAAAATATTATAGTCATGTTTTCGTGATGTTCGTGACCAAAAATAAGAAAACTAATGTATACTCCATGTAAACCCCAGTTTTACTATCTAAAAGTGGGGTTTAAGGGGGTCAAAATTATATAGGTATGTTTTCGTGACGAAACATATGAGAGACATCTACGATTTCTACTATGCAGTCCAGATAAATGATGTATGAGTGAAATACGCAGACTCCGATAACAACACTGTATCCGAGGCACAGTCACACCAAAACGTGTAATGCAAGCAATAATCTGACTACATGGTAGCGTTACATACATGTACTTGTAAATTCATCTTACCTCTTAATTTTCGATCATGAAATATTTTATACGGTCACTCTCTCCCTTCCGCTGATTCAAGAAATGTTGTTGTCTGTTTCTGGCAAAATAATGTGCACAAGTACTGGTTAATTACCTAGAGGACTGAACCTGCCCAAGAAAAAGTTGGTAAGGTAAACTGACTTTGCTCGACATGACCCAAATGGGTTGACTTGGCCGTATAACCGCAATACAAACAAACAAAAAAACTAAATATTCATTACGTTTTGTTCTTATCTCCACAGTATCACCTTTATCAACCACAACAGCTGTTGTCATAATGTTTCGTAAACCTAATACTTTATGCCTGATAATGTCGGTTAGTGCCGGTGCAGAGCCCATAAAATATCTTCCTGTAATTTGATATTTTTCCTTATTTTCTTGACCTGTTTACTAGTCGTTCTTTGGACTGTTTTGCTTATACATAGCATCTGAAAGTAGAGCTTCTAGGGAGCGTTAGGGATGTTGCATTTTTCATTTTACTTCATGAACAGTTCAGACCTAATCCATCTTTCTTTATTTCTGCTCTTTATTTCCAAAGGATGTACTTTTTGTAGCTTATATCAACATTAGATTTGGAGATTGGGTTTTGTTGAACAGAATATGTTTGCTGAAGGTGAATCGGCGGATGTGTATTTCAACAAGCAATCGGTATTTGGGGACCTATTACTTATTTTTTTTTAAACTTTGATTTCACATACATATGCTTTTTTATGCTATCATCCGCTGAAATGTTTCATGCATTACTAGTAAAATCAGTATAATATCAAAATCTGACTTGCTTTTGTTCTCAGGTTTTGGTTTACTTTGAATAATGTCTTTACATCATTTTAAGAAAATATGTCATTCTAAGGAAATAAGAACTCAGGAACTGTTACAATCAAATCCATATCAAGCCCAAATCCATATCAAGCCCCCAACACCAACTGGAAAGACAGACAAATACAATAAAGCAGCCACAAAATAAACAGATGGCAGTCAACTCTTTCCCAAAAAAGGTGGGAACTCTGTTACTCAAACTTAATTGAATATACAATCAAAATAGAAAGGAAGGTAATGATCAGGAATCGATACAATTATACAATTATCCCACACCTACAATCAGAGACATCAAAGGGAAAGAAACACGAACACGAAATAACTAGACCCTAATGGAAACATCACTAGCAGAAAGCCAAACGGACAGTTACTTTCCCATAAAGTGGCCAAATGGCTATCCAAAACAAAAAGATGTAAGCGACACACACATTCAAAGACGAACTATAACGAAAATAAACCATGACAGAAGAATCACCTTGGAACGGTCAGTGAAAAGTACTGGGGGGGGGGGGGGGGGGGGGGTGCTTAAATCGATTTTACGTGGCCACAATAATCGCTCTTACTTCTGCTGCGGTTTTGACACATAATTTGTTCAGTCCGCATGAAGGCTTCCTAACTCATCAGTGCCACATCTCCGAGAACACAAAAAAAATCAACAAATTACAGAGATGAAACAACGATGAGAACTCGGCAGCACGAAACAACTGAAATGCTAGAGCAAAAGAAAACCAACAGTAAGACTCCGGTGGGCCCGACCAAAGACAGAGCATCAAGTACCAACCAACATTACCCAACTTACATAATTGTTAAAGTACTACATAAGAATTAACAAAAGGTACCACAATAAAAGTACTGCCTTGGAACGGTCAGTAATGACTTACTGGGGGAGGTGGTGGAGGGCGGGGTGCTTAAGCTAGCTTTATGGGATCCAACCGTCTCCCTAATGCTCTTACTAATACTTTTCAGCTTAATATGTAAGATTTATATACATTTTGGAAAGTTTTCATGATATTATCTAACTTGTATGTATTTTCAAACTAAATAATAAAATACAAACTTAGAATGCTTTCACTTGTTTAATTCTGCAGAACTGTCTTCATTGCAAATTTTGAACAAGATATTTAATTTTGAAACCTGTCAGTCTGTTATAAAGGTCATACTTTCAAATGTAC